>OY998180.1:27711365-28311365 GCA_963921935.1 Galeruca laticollis
TGTTCGTGATGTTGTTCTTCATTTTCTGAATATATTAATATATCATCGATATAGTGCAATGTAAAATGTTCATATTGATTCAGAACAGTGTGAAGTGTTCTTACCAATGCTGCACACGAACTCTGTAAACCAAATGGAACAACACAAAATTGGTAGACTACACCATCAATCATAAATGCTGTATATGGACGACTTCTTTTATTTAATGGAATCAACCAGAAACTATGCTTCAAATCCAGTTTCGTGAATATGTTAGCTCTTGTAATCCTACCAAATATCCCTTCTACATTTAAAGGACTCTCATATTGTTTTTTAGTGTATGAGTTGATATTTCTGGCATCCAGACATAATCTAATCTCACCTGACTTTTTTCGGACACATGTTATCGCACTTATATATGGAGAGTTGGATCTTTCTATAATGCCATCTTGTATCATCTTTTCTAACTCCTGGTATACTTCATTTTTCAGCTTGTAAGGAATGGGATAGGTTTTTATTTTGAAATTACTAATATCCTTGTTCATTTCCAACTTATGTATATACTTGGCTGCTATACATACTTCTTTGTTGAAAAGTCTTCCATATCTTGTTAATAACTCATCAATCTCCTTTCTATATTGTATGGGACAAAATTGTTCCTGTAGATCTTCCACAATTTCTATTTCATTTACTTGACATTGTCTTTCCTCTACCTCTTGTTCTTCCTTTTTGTCAAAAGTTATTATATTATCTTCACATACCATGTACCCCTGTTTATAATCAATAATCATCTTGTGATTGCTCAATTCATCATTTCCCAAAATTACATCATATTTTAAATTCTTAACTACTAATAATTGTATTTTATGAGCTATATTTCCCAAATAAAAATCTGTGACTATGCTACTATTTGTATAATATAAATTTTTATCATTCGCCCCTACTAATGATAGTTTCTTTGTATTTATCATCATAATATCATCTTTATTTAAATTGTCTACTATATCCTGTTTAATTAATGTTACCTCTGAACCCGTATCTATTAAAATTCTACAAATAATATTTTGTAATCTACCCTGGATAAATATTAAATTAGGTTTTTCTATTTTTTTACTATTATTTTCATAATCTATAATAAATTCTCGAGGATGTTCATATCGCGATGAATAGATGATATTATGTACGTAAGGACGGTTTAAGCAAAATTCGCTATGTTATCCTGTCCAGGAATACACTCTTCTACCTGTATCTCCTGTCTAACCATGTTTACCTGTCTCCTATTATCATCCTCCCTATTTCTGTTTTGTTCTGGATTGTTTCGGTTTTCTCTTCCATTTTGCCAATTCCTTCCTCGATTGTTATTATTATTGCTATATTGATTTCTTCTTTCGAAATTGTTATGATTCCTATAGTTCTCAGGATATCTATTTCCATTATTCCTTTCTCGATTTCTATTTTGTTCCCCATTTCCTTGGTATCGTCTATCATCAAAGTTCCTGTTTCCATAATTTCTATTTCCATTGTTTTCATTATAATCTCTTCTTATATTTCCATTCTCTCTTCGTGCATCATTTCTATTATTTCCATTTCCATTTTGATATCTAAGAAAACCATTTCCATTTTGTACACTTCTTTCAACTCTCTGCAAATACCTAGATAAATTGTCCATCGTTTTTATGTTGTGTAAGGCTATCGTTTCTGAGACTTCGGAATTGAAATGTCTCCCGACATATAAAACTAATTCCTCCTCCTTCATAATAGGTTCCAAATATTGTGCCATGTTATAGAGTTGCATAGCATATGCATTTAAATTTTTATTCCGATTGTAATCGAATTTCCCAAAATACAATCTTTCCCTAAAATTCGCTTGATGAATTTCACCCCAAAAATAATTCATGAATTGGTTCTCAAATTCTTCCAGATTATTTATGCTTTCTTCCTTATTACAGAACCATAATAGGGCATGTCCAGATAACATCCCTCTAATACAAATCTTCTTCTCCATCATATCTCTCATTCCTTTGAGTTTGCTTTTAATGATTTTAATAAACACCTTCGGATGAATGGTATTTATATTCCCATCAAACTTTACTCCGATATCCATGTTTCCCGTATAGATTACTCCACCTCCATTTCTCCTAACGTTAAATTCAATTTCTTCCATGCCTTCCTGTAATTTTCTGTTCATTTCTTCCAGTTCTTTATGAAATATTTGTCCAATGTGCTCGTTCCTCTCCTCACATGTTCCTGTTTGTTGTTGTACCTTTGTATCCAAATCCTTAAATTTCTGCTCCGCATTCTGTTGGTAATTCTGCATTATCTCTTCTATTATTTGTTCCTTGAATTTTATATTTTCCACTTCTTTAGTTATGTCTTCATTCTGTCTCATTACTTCTGCTTGGATTGTTCCCGGTAATTTTTCTTCTATTTCTTGGATATGTTCTGCAAGTTGATGTTCTATTTGCTCTCTAATTTTAATACCATTTTCTTGAATTTCATTTCGTATATGTTTGTTTTGATCCTCCATATCTTCTCTCACCTTGTTTATCTGCTGTCTACATTCTTCATTTTCTTCCCTAAGTTTCCTGAATTCTTGAATACTTTCGGTTTTCACCTCTTCTATCTTCTTTTCCAATTTATTCATGTTTCCATTCAAATCTTCCCTAATATTCTCCTCCATTTTGTTCATATCTCCCCTCATTGTATTCATATTTCCATTCAAATTGTCCTCCATTTTGTTCATATCTCCCCTCATTGTGTCCATATTTCCATTCACAGTGTCTATTTTTCCATTTAAATTATTAATATCTCCTTTTAATTCATCCTTCATACTGTTCATGTTAGCAATTAATTGTTGCATCATGTTCACCATCTGATCATCTCTACCTGTTCTTGTTGGCGCTTCCTGTATCCTATCTTCTTGTGCTACAGCTTCCATTTGTTGTCCCTGTTCCAAATATACCGCTTGGTAATCTCCCATACCATGACTTCGTTCTTCCCTTTCCTCTTCTGAACCACTGTCTGCTCCTACCTGCCTTCCATCTCTCAACATCATTCGTTTTGCCATTTTAATTAAGTATTAAATTTTACAAATATAACCAAAATTTTTACAACGCCCCACGTTTTGGGTGACAATTAAACTAATTTTATTTGATATAATACTTACTTTTATAGTAGATTTAAATGTATATGTTTATTTATTTAGAATTTTTGTTTTAGTTTGGCTAGCTCAGTTTGTTTTTGATATTTGTTTAATAATTTATTTTAATTAGATTATTCGGGAGCATGAAATCCTTTTTCCCTTTGAGTCCTGGCAATTTATACTGTTGTAATGGTTGAAATAAAAAGAAAACACATTATTTGAAATCAATTTAATTATCAATGCAATATTTATTTGATAAAATAATATGCGACGCCAATGGATATATTGTACCTATTTATTAATTTTAATAATATCATAAATGCGCATGCGTGAAAAAAATAGTCATGCGCTTTAACATGAAACAAACAAGTATCTATATTATACAACACAGTTTGTTGACGATGCAAACAAGTAAATGGCAATTTACAATAAACATAAAAGAATTCATATATATATCATAGTTATATATGATACAAATAGCTGTGGGAAGAAATGAGTTATATACATGGATAGAAAAATAGAAATTATATACAAATGGGCATGGTTACAACATTATAAAATTTCAATCACCAGATTTCTGCGATTACAAGATGGCGTGATTAGCGTAAGTACATATTTTAATTTATATAAAGTTCGGCCTTTTATTAAATTTAATGATTTATGCAATGAATATACTATATAAAGTCTGTTTCTTTCTTTTTTGGATCGATCATATGTGAAAAAGTTTGTCAATTTATGATATAAAGTACTTAATTGGGATTTTGAGTTTTTACACTATTTATTGGCCAATAAATGATTTAAATACACTGACCTGTTGATCTTGAATTTGGAAGAAAGTCTCTGGATCCCAGGAACACTACACTGAATCTCCAAAAAACCAAAGTTGTTGAAAATTTCACAGATTCTTGTCGGAAAACTTGTTACAATTAACTGTAAGTATTTCTAATATTATATTTAACAGTACTTTAGGAGTTTAAATGTCTTAAACCGGGAATATCTTTAAATTTTTAGGAACACTATCCCACACACTCCTCGCTTCTTAACACTAGCTACCGTTCTCTTTTAAGCGTCCCCTCGATTTTCAACTTTTTTAAACAAAACAGTCTTTTGTTCTTTTTTAGATCACTATTCAAAAGTTTATTTATTGATTCACAGTTTGTTATGTCATCTTTTACAACCAATAAGATATTGTCTTTTGTAATCAGATAATTGAAACTTCAATCACTTATCAAAACAATTTCATACATACAAATACATTAATATTGGTTATACTTAGATACACATTCAATATTATTATTGATAGTATATCCTTGTTACATTCATATCAATTATAAATATAAATTCTCTTATGTTATTTGTCTATATGTCATTATTTGTTTATCTATGAAATCTATTGGATTATATTCTATTCAATATTTATATTTGTTCTTATTCTTAAATTAATGATTATAATGAATTAACTATAGTAATATTTGTTTTCATTTCAGATGAACAGCTGTTATGATATGGAAATTATTCTACGTCTTAGGCAACTTTATTTACATCATTACATTGGTTAGGCAATATCTATATTTTATGTTATCATTGAGGTAATTCCTTTTTTATTATATTGTTATAGGCTGTTGTTTAATATATCTTTATTTGATATGTTGTTTAAATTAAGAAAAGTGTTTCCTTTTTACTTGTTTTCTTAAATTATGTTATTTTCATATATATTTCATACTAGCAAACTTAATTTTATAATACTACTTCTCTTATTATCTAAGATATCTGGTTCAATATATATAGATATATATATATATATATATATATATATATATATATATAGATATATATATATATATATATATATATATATATATATATATATATTATTGTAGTTTATTTTATATGAATTTAATTTTCCCTCTCGAGTTACAATACGCTTCATCAATCCTGCCAACTGATAACTGATAAATCAAACACTAAGAAATGCAGTCTACAGACAATATAATTTGTTCTTCCAAATAGGAAGACTTGTTAATTTATATATTAAAAATACACTATTCTTTTTTATCATCAATAAAAAAAATGAACTGATCTACAATGATCTTTCACACGATACCCATTCACACAAATGAAATTATGCTAAATACATGCAAGTATGCAACTTATTATACGTTATATACAAAAGAACACAACTTTATATTCATAAAAAAATTCTCGTTAGACCACTGAATAAGAGTGGTATTCGGTGCGTTAGAAAATGGAGGAAAGTCATAAAACACACGTTGTCAGTACAGTTTCAATATCTAATGTTCAATATACACACGGTAAGTTTTATTTAAAATGAAACAGTTTTTGAATACCTTTTATCATCCGCTGATTATCAATAGATTTGTCAATTTATTCTACTCTCTCTTCTTTGTAGGCTGCTTCGAAAATGTCGGGATTGATTCAAGAATCCATTCGAATCAATTTAATTTCGAAGGCTTTCCATGCATAGATTCTCTTCAAAGATCGTGGAAATTATTGTTCCCACGATACGGGATATATAGACTTTTCAGGATAGTTAAAGCCAATATTCTCTGCATAGTATATTACCTCTCTTCAGGAATGCTTTTTGGAGGTTAGTATCACTGCTTTTGATCTTATTTTACTTTAATTTTAACAATTCTTATATTATTTCTAAAGAACAATGTACTTCTTTTTGATTTTTCCATACTACCCGTCATCACTTTTTCTTTTCTCCCTAAGCAACCACTTTTTTCTAAACAAGAAACCTCATTTTTCTAAACAAGAAACCTCATTTTTCATTAGCCCTCTGTTTATTGAAATCATAAAAATATTTGTAACCAATCAAAATAACTGATAGTAGTTCAGTCAATAGATTTCATTTTATTATTTAAGATATTAACTTTCTAATTATAAAATATACTTTTTAACAATTCTAAACAAACAATTCATCTATTTATCTTTTCCATTTTATTAATTCATAAAATTTTTTTAGCTGTCATCGACTTTGCTCTACCCAGCTGACACATACTTCCAGAAGTCAAACATTTTATAACCCTAATGTTTTTATTTGGAATTTCACCTTTGGATATAATACAAGAAATATTTCTAGGGCTTCTAAATAGTTTAATGGTATCTAATAGGAATTTAAGATAATGCATAAACATTTGACGATTTCTTTTGAAAAGTGGATTCATTCATTTTATAACAGGTGATGTTTTGTTTTTAAATTTTTCTCTTAAATAGTTTGAATCCCTATTATATTGGTGTCATGTATATGTGTACAAGGTACATTATAAAGTTTAAAGAAATTTCTTTAGTTTAATTTAGTTTAAATTTGACTTTCGAATAGTTTTTCCTTCAATAATTTTATACTCGTTAATATCTCAAATTGTAATTAACTCGTGTTAGATATATGTACAGTGTGTAGCATTATTTTTCCACATTAATATATATATATATATATATATATATATATATATATATATATATATATATATATATATATTATTGATATATTAAATTGGATATTTAATAGCCCACGTTTCGATTTATAATTAGATTTGTGATAAAAGCCCCACGTTTTGGGTGCTAAATTCATAATTATTATCCTAAATTTTATTTTATATATGTAATTTAATTTTATATGAATGATGTATGAAACTCATAATTTATCTTTTATATTGATGTAATTTTAATTTTTATTTTATTTATAAGTCGGAAGCATGAATGACTCCTCTCTTTGGATTCTTGGCGCACACGGTATAAATATAATTGGATTTATATCTGTTTATTTAAGTATTTGAAAAATGATAGTTCAGAATATAATTTCTTATAGAAAGATGGAAATATGTTGATTCGAATAATTGTATGGAAAACATGAAAGGAATAAAAACACCAACACTTTATTGAAAAATTAATTTAATAAATTGTAATTATGAGAAACTTTGTATTCTTTTAAAAATATAAAATTATTGAATATCCCTACATACTAGGCAATGCTGAATACACATTTATTATTCTCTCTTCTGCACTTGCGCATAAGTAACGCATGCGCTGATATACCTTATTAGGAACAGAAAATGCAATTCATTGTCGATGTAGTATAAACGGTAAACACCCTTCAGCGTGTATACAGTTGTGATAAAGTTTTAATGCGTTATATAAATTTAAACGAAACAATTACATATATAAGAACTCTTTTAAATAATGTGTGTAAAGTGTAAAGCAAATAGTAATTAGTTAGAACAGTTAAGCATGCATGAAAGATAAGAAAAATTGAAATTTATATGAAAGTTTATGAAACATGTGAACATTGAAAATCGATTATTATTTAACAAGTAAGTACAAATATTCTTATGAACTATATTGCATGCATTTCCATGGAGGTAAAGTACTATGCATAGTGATAAATTGTTTTTAGGCCTTTTCTTTTAAAATTTCATTATCAAAACGTTTTTGAATATACAATAGTTCACTGTTCGTTTAAATGGAATTCCCAAAAGTTTTAATTAAAATTCACAGACCTTATTACATAGTCCCAGGATGCGTCTACGACTTTCTTGCAGATCTCTAACTAAGAGATACACCTTCAGAACGGCTTGTTCTTCTCTACACGAGTTCACCAAACTTATTTAAGTGTTTCTATCACTATTTTGAGGAATTTTTTTAACTTTTTTGGGAAATATTAACAAATTTAATCTGAGGGAATTTATCACACACCTCGCTTCTTCATCACCCCAAAAAACCTTCTATTGTTTTTTAAATCAACAAACTTTTCTGCTTCCTAAATCCAAAGCTTGCTTTTCCTTGTTTTATTGTTACAAATTGTCACTTTCTATGTCTTTTATTGGAAAAACTGTAATTGTTTGATTTTAAAGTCCTGGAGGATTAACACATTTATACACTACTGTTCACTAAGTATTCAGGATTTTATATAAAGTCTTTTTTACAGAATACATTAGCTATTTTAGTCATTATCCCGTTTTTACGGTTCATTTATTTATATTTATTTTTACAAAATCTATAACCTAAATTATTAATTCATATAGATGTAATTGTTTAATTTTTAATTCTTAAATTTTTAATGTTTTGGTCTTACATAAACTATTCCTTATTATTGATTTTATTGTTATTGTCCAATATAAAATAAATAACCCTTAAATTTAAGTTGGTAATGAAATTACCAGATTTCATTACTTCCTGTTTATAATCCATTGTTTTAAACTATGTTTGGGCTGTGTTCCATATATAATTTCTCATGAAGCTTTCAACCCTTTCTTTAAAATTGTTAATTCTCATTATAAACACCTGCAAATGTTGCTAAATAATTATTGAAATAGATATTAATTTATATTATTTCAGGTTTGACGTTTAAATGGAATTTTATTTCTGCTGAAATTCATATGGCTGTGTTCAGATCAATATGGAACTGATTGACATTAGTGTAAATCTGGAACTTGTTGTGCAGGTAACTTTTAATACTTATTTAAATAATGTTGTGTTTAGAATTTCTATTCATAGTTCTTTTATTAATCAATCATATTTATATCTGATATTATATTCATGCATATTTCCTTCTTTCTATTGATTTCATATCTGAATTGACAATAACTTTTATAAAATGGTTGTGTCTACTGATACACCTTCCTGAATAATAGATACCTTTTTTTTATGTTTATTTATATACAATTGTTTCTAGAACTAGTAGATTAGTTCAACTCCCCTCAAATTTAAATTTTAAAAGGAAGCTTTCTAGTTACCTTCTTAAAATTTTAATTTTCAACTTTTAACTAATGATTAACCTTTACTTAATTTATAACTTTTCTGTCCAAGAAATCAATTTCTGATAATCTTATATTCAAATTTCCTATGTATCCTTATCTTCTAATTAATTTCCATCAATTACTTACATCTACTCCTACTCTAAATATTTACAAATTTGAGACAAAATCATATTATTTCTTCCATCGTATAGTTTTTTTTTATTCTTATTATACCATTCCATGTTATTAATTTGAGGTAATTCTAGTTGCAATTGTTCTTTAATTAATCATCACTTACAATATTTATTCTTTCAACTGTTTCTTTCTTTCCCAAATAGAAATATTTACACCTTTTTTTCTTTACTTAATAACCCCTTTTTAAGCTATCCTTTTCCTATCCTATCTTCCAATCTAAGAGAAACATTTATTATTCAATTATTTAATATATTTTCATATCATATTTTCAACCCATATTCATGTCAATATAATTGCTCCTATAGTCTAACCTTTTTCTTTGCTTTCTATCCCTATTTATATTCATTTTCATAATTCTTAATTATAATTCATCAACTTTATTTCTTCAATATATTCATTACATTATACTTCATATTTCATATCTCCCTATCTCATAATAATTAATCATATTATACTCTATATAAATATTTACTTCCATATTTCATTTTTACTTTTCTCCATAATTCCTATAAAATTATATTTGACATGAATATCTCATTTCTATATTTTGGTTAAACTTTCTTTCCTTTCCATCCCTTTTACTGTTAATTCATTTGTTATATAACTTGTCCTTCCTAAATCTTTCTTGTTCTTGCTAATAAGTGTAAATTTTAATTTATTATCCCCTCTATCTAAGAATTTCCCCCATTTTATTGCATTATAATGCAATTTCTCTCCTATTGACCTTTGGTATTATTTATTTATCATTTATTGATTGTGTCTCCATTTGTTTGGTTTGTTATATACATATCTACCCTATATCTCCTTAATATACAAAATTTTAAACTATACTCTACTTTTATTTAAGATTACCTATAATTCATTATTTATATATTTTCTTTTTTCGTTTCAGATTACTACTCCTATGGATAACGATTCACTCCTACAGTTACGGAATATGAAAAATGAAAAACCTTACATCTACCTATTATCTAATCTTATTTATTTACATGTAAGTAACATAATATTATCTATTCCTCTTTTTGTTGTTAGATTTTTTTTTATTGAGAATTAAACTTATAAATCGATTCATTGTTAAAAACGCCCCTGACCATATTTGTTCCCGGGTATACTAATTTATAACTGTTTTGAGCATTGTCAGTTAATACCTCATAAGGTCCCTCGAATGGCAATTGCAATTTAATACATTGGTCTTCTGCTTTATTGGATGTTTTTAATGCTTTGATTATAACCAATTCTCCTTTATTGAATTTTGTTCTCTTCTTTGTCTTTTTGTTCTGGTCCCGAATATATTTCTCAGCATTCCTTTTAATTCTGATATTGACCTTTTCCAGTGTATCTTCTAGGGTAGTGTCCCTATTCACAATCCAATTCCGTCTCGGTTGGATACCTTTCATTAAATAAGTAGGACTTTCACCTGTCACTCCATGTGGTAAATCATTAATAAATTCCTCAATTTTACTCATATTTTCGTCCCATCTTACATGTGTCTCTTGGCAAAGTATTTTTAAATATTTTAAAATTTTCTTTATGTATCTCTCTGCCGGATTGGAGCTAGGTCTTCTAATACTAATGAATTGTAATTCTATCTGTTCTTTGTCACAATATTGCTTCAATTTTTTACTTTCAAAATATGTAGCATGGTCGAGTATAATTCTTTCAGGTCTTCCTACTTCTTCAATATAATTTTCTAAACATTCTATGACAACTTTTGCTGTTGATCTTTTACATGGGAAAGTTTTAATAAATTTGGTATAAACATCTACCATAACTAATAAATTTTTATTGCCAGTTTCACTTCTAATTAAATTCCCTATAAAATCCATTGCCACAATCTGTAAAGGTTTATTTGTTATGATTGATTTTGCTGTCATGCTATTATGGTAATTTTTTTCTTTGGCCAGTTGACATACTTGACAATATTTGCATATTTCTTTTACTACACTTAAATCCTTCTTCGCCACATAATTCTCTCTAAACAAAGTCCATAATTTTCTCGTTCCTATGTGTCCATTCTGTTCATGTAGATAAGTAATAATTTCCTTTGCAAACTCCTTACTTATCACAAATACTTCTCTATCCTCCAATTTCTTATACCATATCTCATCAATTTTGTATGCACCTTTAACCTTCTTATCTTCTAAATGTCTCTGATCTTCCTTAACCCTTTCCAATGAAAATATCCCCTCTGTTTGGTATAGTTGATTTATTCCAATTTGAAATTTTGTTTGATCATTCCCTACTTCATTTGCTCGACTTAAAGCATCTGCTACAACATTTAATTTTCCTGGTATATATCTAATTTCAAATTCATATTCTTGTAGCAATAATATCCATCTGTGAACACGATTATTGGCATAACGGTTTTTAACATTGCTGTTAGTGCTGAATGGTCGGTTTCTAAAATAAACTTAGCTCCTAGCAGATAAAATCTTAATTTACTAATGCAGAATACTACACTTGCCATCTCCAATTCGGTTATGGAGTATTTCCTTTCTGCTGGTTTGGTTTCTCGAGAAACAAAACTAATGGGAACTTCTCCTCCTTCTTGCATTTGAACTAACACACCTGCTAATCTTTCAACCGAAGCATCCGTTCTTAATATAAAAGGTTTTTCGTATTGTGGATGAAAAACTTTTAGAGTGTCCATAAAAATTTCCTTTAGTTCCTGAAATGCTTTTTCTCTTCTCTCATCCCATTTCCATCTAGTATCCTTTTTTAATAATTCTATGAGAGGAATTTCTCTTCTACTGAGATCTGGTATCAATCTTTTGAAATAATTGATGATCCCTAAAAACCCCCTCAAATTTCTCAAATTATTCGGTGTTTTATACTCCAGGATTGCTTTTATTCTTTCAAGATTCATTGTAATACCAGTATCACTTAAAACATATCCTAAATAATCTACTTCTCTTTTATAAAATTGACATTTTTCCAAATTTAATTTAAGTCCTGCGTTTTCTAACTCGTTTAATATTATTTCCAAATGTTTTTGATGCTTCTCTTCTGTTTCAGAATAAATCAAGATGTCATCTATATAATGGAGAGTGAAATCTTCATATGGATTCAATATCGTATGCAGAGTTCGTACCAACGCAGCACCCGAACTTTGTAGTCCAAATGGCACCACACAAAATTGGTATACCACTCCATCTACCATGAATGCAGTGTATTGTCTACTACGATGATCCAATGGAATTAACCAAAAGCTATGCTTTAAGTCTAATTTTGAAAATATATTAGCCTTTGTAATTCTTCCAAATATACCTTCAATATTTAATGGACTTTCGTATTGTTTTTTAGTAAATGTATTTATATTCCTAGCATCCAAACATAGTCTAATATCTCCAGATTTCTTCTTTACACAGGTTATAGCACTTATGTACTGAGAATTAGATCGTTCAATTATACCATCTTGTAACATTTTATTTATTTCTTGGTATACTTCTTGTTTTAATTTATATGGTATGGGGTAAGTTTTGATCTTAAAATTTTTAATTTCTGGTATAACTTCTATTTTATGTACATATCTGGTTGCAACAGATACCTCTTCATTAGATAGCTTCTCATGTGAATCTAGCAGTTTATAAACCCTTTGCTTATATTCCTCCAAACATAATTCATCCCTCATATTTAGTTTATCTTCTACAATGTGGTTTAATTGTTCAATTGCACATTCGTCCTTCCTTATATCTGTTTGATATTTAGTCATAAATGGTATTTTCTGATCGTTACATATTATATTTTGCATTTTATAATCAATAATAATTTTATGTTTATTAAGTTCATCAGTACCCATGATTATATCATATTTTAAATTTCTTACAATTAATAGTTGTACTGATAAAATTTCTCCATTTAATTCTAAATTAGTCATTATAGTTTTTGTTGCTTCATACAGTTTTCTTTCATTTGCCCCTACTAATGATATTTTATGCGTATTTATCACCATAATATTGCCCTGATTTAAATTATCAACTATATTTTGATTTATGATGGAAACTTCAGACCCCGTATCTAACAAAATTCTACATTTAATGTTTTGCATATTCCCCTCTATAAATATTAATTTAGTTAATTCTTGATTTGTTTGATCTACTTTAAGTATGAATTCTCTTGGGTGTTGATACTTAGAAGAATAGACAATATTATGCACGTAAGAGCAACTTACTCGAAATTTGGATCAGAACTCGGGCCCTGATCACTATCCCTTCTTACCTCTTCCTGGTGCTGTATTAAATTTACTTGTCTTCTGTCTTCCTCTCTATTGCCTCTCTGATCATAATTTCTTTCCCTGTTTTCATTTCTGCGATCCTCTTCATTATTTCTTACATCCCTTCTGTATTGTTGCCAATTTCGATTTCCATTTCCATTATCGTTTCGTCTTCCAAAATTTCTATAATTTCCCCCATTTTCATATGGCCTATTTCCATTATTTCTATTACCATTATTGTTATTCTGATATCCATTCCTGTAATTCCCATTTCCATTTCTATAATTGTCATTTCTAGGATTTCTATCATCCCGTCCTTGTCCTCTTCTCTCATAGTTTCGATTCCCATTGTTTCCATAATCATTTCTTCTTTCATTGTCTCTTCGATAATGTCCATTTCCATTCTCATTTGATCTATTCTCTCGGATATCAATGTTGTTAGTATAGCTTCTTTCCACGCGTTGTAAGTAGCTTGATAAATTATCCATGGTTTTTATATTGTGTAGCGCTATTGTTTCCGCTACTTCAGAGTTAAAATGTCTTCCGACATACAACACTAACTCTTCCTCCTTCATTCCAGGCTCAAGGTATTGGGCTATGTTGTATAACTGCATAGCATAGTTGTTTAGGTTTTTGCTCTTCTTATAATCGAACTTGCCAAAATATAGCCGTTCCCTAAATGTCGCTTGTTGCAATTCTCCCCAAAAATAAGCTAAGAATTGTTGTTCAAAGTCGCCCAAATTCTGGATCTGTTCTTCTTTATTACAGAACCATAACAAAGCATGGCCCTGTAATATACTCCTTATCA
Source organism: Galeruca laticollis (assembly GCA_963921935.1). NCBI lineage: Eukaryota > Metazoa > Arthropoda > Insecta > Coleoptera > Chrysomelidae > Galeruca > Galeruca laticollis. Next base: position 27,725,462 of record OY998180.1, read on the forward strand.
TGAGTTTTATTTCCATAATATCCCTGAGTCCTTTTAATTTACTGCGAATCATCTTCAGAAATACCTTGGGATGTATATTATTTATGTTCCCATCGAATTTCACCCCGATTTCGAAATTGCTATGGAAATTTCCTGGACATACATTAACTCCACCATTTCTTCTGAAATTCTCTTCCATTTCCTCTACCGTATTTCTTAACTTCCTATTCATTTCTTCGATGTCTTGACTTACTTGTCTATTTATATCTTCACTAATTGTTAAACTCATCCCCGTTCTCTCTTCTATCCTGCCATCTAAATCCTTAAATTTCTTGTTTACGTTTTCTTTTATCTGTTCCACTTCCTTTGTTATATTATTTGCTTGTTTAGAGACCTCCATTTTAATATTTTCCGGTAAATTTTCTTCTATGTCTCTTCTGAATTCCAGTACTTCTTCTACTATCAGTTTTTCTATGTTTTCACGAATTTTCATACCATTTTCTTGTATTTCTTGTCTCAAATTTTTATTTTTATTCTCCATGTCTTCTTTCACCTCGTTAATGTTCTTCTTAAATTCTTCCTGGTTCTCCTTGAGTTCCTTAATCTCCTTACAATTTTCCAATTTGACTTCATCTATTTTCTTCTCCAATCGGTGCATATTTCCATGGATGTTCTGGATGTCTCCCCTAATTTCTTCTCTCATTGTGTCCATTTTTCCATCCATTTTATTCATGTCTCCCCTCATATTGTTTATGTCTCCCCTCAAATTTTGCTCCATTCTGTACATGTCTGTTCTTCTATTTTCCTCCATTCTGTTAAACAATTGTTGCATCATCTCCATCTGATCATCATTCCTTGTTCTTGTTTGCGTTTCCTGTTGATTCTGTGCTATACTACCCTTGTTTCCTGCTTCCACTTGTTCTACCTCTATTCCATCTTCTTCATCTCGTGTTGTATTTTCTTCAGGTGCATCCACTTCTGATTGCTGACCCTGGATCACATATTGAACCTGGAAATCTCCCATTCCATGGCTCCTTCCTTCTCTCTCTTCCTCTGATCCACTATCATTTCCGACCTGCTTTCCATCTCTCAATACCATTTTCTTGTCCATGATTTCTTTGTTTGTTATTATTTAAAGCAATTTAATTATTTATATTTGCCCCACGTTGGGCGCCAATTTATTATTGATATATTAAATTGGATATTTAATAGCCCACGTTTCGATTTATAATTAGATTTGTGATAAAAGCCCCACGTTTTGGGTGCCAAATTTATAATTATTATCCTAAATTTTATTTTATATATGTAATTTAATTTTATATGAATGATGTATGAAACTTTATATCGGCTAGCTCATAATTTATCTTTAATATTGATGTAATTTTAATTTTTATTTTATTTATAAGTCGGAAGCATGAATGACTCCTCTCTTTGGATTCTTGGCGCACACGGTATAAATATAATTGGATTTATATCTGTTTATTTAAGTATTTGAAAAATGATAGTTCAGAATATAATTTCTTATAGAAAGATGGAAATATGTTGATTCAAATAATTGTATGGAAAACATGAAAGGAATAAAAACACCAACACTTTATTGAAAAATTAATTTAATAAATTGTAATTATGAGAAACTTTGTATTCTTTTAAAAATATAAAATTATTGAATATCCCTACATACTAGGCAATGCTGAATACACATTGATTATTCTCTCTTCTGCACTTGCGCATAAGTAACGCATGCGCTGATATACCTTATTAGGAACAGAAAATGCAATTCATTGTCGATGTAGTATAAACGGTAAACACCCTTCAGCGTGTATACAGTTGTGATAAAGTTTTAATGCGTTATATAAATTTAAACGAAACAATTACATATATAAGAACTCTTTTAAATAATGTGTGTAAAGTGTGAAGCAAATAGTAATTAGTTAGAACAGTTAAGCATGCATGAAAGATAAGAAAAATTGAAATTTATGTGAAAGTTTATGAAACATGTGAACATTGAAAATCGATTATTATTTAACAAGTAAGTACAAATATTCTTATGAACTATATTGCATGCATTTCCATGGAGGTAAAGTACTATGCATAGTAATAAATTGTTTTTAGGCCTTTTCTTTTAAAATTTCATTATCAAAACGTTTTTGAATATACAATAGTTCACTGTTCGTTTAAATGGAATTCCCAAAAGTTTTAATTAAAATTCACAGACCTTATTACATAGTCCCAGGATGCGTCTACGACTTTCTTGCAGATCTCTAACTAAGAGATACACCTTCAGAACGGCTTGTTCTTCTCTACACGAGTTCACCAAACTTATTTAAGTGTTTCTATCACTATTTTGAGGAATTTTTTTAACTTTTTTGGGAAATATTAACAAATTTAATCTGAGGGAATTTATCACACACCTCGCTTCTTCATCACCCCAAAAAACCTTCTATTGTTTTTTAAATCAACAAACTTTTCTGCTTCCTAAATCCAAAGCTTGCTTTTCCTTGTTTTATTGTTACAAATTGTCACTTTCTATGTCTTTTATTGGAAAAACTGTAATTGTTTGATTTTAAAGTCCTGGAGGATTAACACATTTATACACTACTGTTCACTAAGTATTCAGGATTTTATATAAAGTCTTTTTTACAGAATACATTAGCTATTTTAGTCATTATCCCGTTTTTACGGTTCATTTATTTATATTTATTTTTACAAAATCTATAACCTAAATTATTAATTCATATAGATGTAATTGTTTAATTTTTAATTCTTAAATTTTTAATGTATTGGTCTTACATAAACTATTCCTTATTATTGATTTTATTGTTATTGTCCAATATAAAATAAATAACCCTTAAATTTAAGTTGGTAATGAAATTACCAGATTTCATTACTTCCTATTTATAATCCATTGTTTTAAACTATGTTTGGGCTGTGTTCCATATATCATTTCTCATGAAGCTTTCAACCCTTTCTTTAAAATTGTTAATTCTCATTATAAACACCTGCAAATGTTGCTAAATAATTATTGAAATAGATATTAATTTATATTATTTCAGGTTTGACGTTTAAATGGAATTTTATTTCTGCCGAAATTCATATGGCTGTGTTCAGATCAATATGGAACTGATTGACATTAGTGTAAATCTGGAACTTGTTGTGCAGGTAACTTTTAATACTTATTTAAATAATGTTGTGTTTAGAATTTCTATTCATAGTTCTTTTATTAATCAATCATATTTATATCTGATATTATATTCATGCATATTTCCTTCTTTCTATTGATTTCATATCTGAATTGACAGTAACTTTTATAAAATGGTTGTGTCTACTGATACACCTTCCTGAATAATAGATACCTTTTTTTATGTTTATTTATATACAATTGTTTCTAGAACTAGTAGATTAGTTCAATATATATATATATATATATATATATATATATATATATATATACATATTATTATAGAGTGAAACACCCTGTATATCAAAGAATAAAGAATTAAGATTGTGCATTGTAATCTAGAAGAATTTTTTTTAAGTCAAAATTTTTTTAACATTTGAATGGAGACAATCTGTACGATCCACTATTCGATAGAGAAGGCATACAGAAAGGACAGACTGTATAATGTAGGGATAATTGCGAATAGGTGTGATAAACAATTTATGTGAAATAAATTAACCAAACTTTTATTAAAAAGATCAAGTATCAGAATTTGTTCATGATAAGAAACTAATAATGCTTTATTCTGTAAAGTCAAGCTAATCTCATAATATTTGTTGATTAAAACATTAAAGTAAGTTAGTGTAGCTGTTTAGACATAACAGAGCAGAAAAGTATATAATAATGTGAATTTCAGAGAACATGACTCATAAAAAAAACGAATTTTCATTTTGCATATATATTTAAAGGTAACAGCTGTCATCTATTAAAACATTAAGAATATTCATTTGACATACATACTTAGAGGTTAGGAAATGTCATTTTAACAATACTAGGAAATATTATTGAATGAAAATAATATAGGAAGTCTAAGCAATTAAAAACTTTAGAATACAATATCCTGATATAATGGATGAACATTTCACTGGTTGAAATGAGGAATTTGAGTGATAAAATAAATAGTCAAATTTGATTGGTAAATAAACATTTAAAAAAAGATCATATCGGCGACAATTATGTTGCTAACGAAAAAAAAATCGGAATGTAAAAAGGTTGTTGATTATGGGGGCTATTGACTAGAGGTTTTTTTTGGGAAGAAAAATTTGTAAGCAGCAAAACTCTTTGGTAAAGAAAATCATTTGAAATTATTTGGAAGATAAAAATTTGACTATAGAATTCAAGAACAAATACATTATACTTACAAGATATACATCAGTGTAAGTAGTTAAGTTTATATTAATAATTAAAAAAGGAATTATCGAATGTTGTACAGTACTAACCATGATTTTTATTTTATAATATGGTGTCTTGTGTCTTGTGAAAGTAAAATAGCCACAATAGCTTTTGGAAAACACTGAATAATGGAATTTATATAAACTGCTTGGACTTTGAATGAAATACAGCATCGATTCCTGTTCTGGTAGAAACGGAATGCCAGCATGGAGTTTTTCCAGGAGGAGAATCTGAAACAAATAAAAGAAACGGATCATTGAGGTGAACAAACAAAACAGTGAAGTGAATAAGGTAGTACAAGTTAATTTATTAATATATTAAAAAGTCAAGCGTACTTACCAATTTATGCAAAGAACTAAAATTTTGTGACGCATAGACGCTTTTAGGAGTGTATTTCGCCATTTTCTAAAAATCATATGTTTATGAAGTTGTATAATTGTATTTCACTCTTATAATAATATCTCACCAGAGTGCGTGTATGCTGTATGAAATAGTCATCCTTTTAGATAGTTGAATTTCTTCAAGAACACTTGTAAAAGTGTAATGTATTTATTTTCATTAAATTAAATATCGTTTTTCCTTTGAAGAACGTTTTTTTAAACTATTTTTGAGTTATTCAGTTATTCATTTCATCTGGTGACTTGCGCACCATCTACTTACCATAGGCAGAAGCTCTGAATGACATCTATTGAATTATGCAGATTTGTTTTAAGCAGGACAGGACCGTATTTAGTTTGGAATCATTGAACAAGTAACATATTCTGATTAACAAATTTATTTTTGAAATATAAAGCATTTATTAACTTTGGCGCTAATATATATAGAATTCTAAAATCATTTTATCCTAAATACTTGAACTCTACCCTGAGATCAGAAGTTTTCATGTTAGTAATATAAACTGTTTATCATATATATAAAATCATCAATATACCGGGCAAACAATAAACTTAAAGTAATTTTGAACTAAAATAAAATAAGTATAACATTCTTATTACACCATAGCCAATTCATATTAATATATATATATATATATATATATATATATATATATATATATATATATATATATATATATTGAACCATATATCTTATATATTAAAGAGTATCAGCTGTTTGAGAATATTTTGCTTGGTATTTAAAATGGATTGAAACTATGTAGTTAAAAACACATTAAGAAAACCACAATCATAAGTAAAAATGCATATAAAATCAGAATATATTAAATCATTTGTTTACAATAATTAGAAGAGCAACAATAAATATAAAGAAATTACCTTAATAATTGTCTAAAGTTTGAAAATGCTTAACAAGTATAGTGGAGAACATGAAATCTGCCCAATATGGATGTTTAGTTGTCAAGAAGAAATCAGCTGTTTCATCTGATATTAAACGATTTTAGTTATCTAATTTAATATAAGTATTAGTTGAAACAGTAATAATATAAATCAATTTCATATTTAGTATAAAGAATTAGATACGTTTAAAAGATAAAAATATCAATGACATAAAGATAAGTTATATGTCACAATGTATATCAAATTTATGAAATCAATGAATAATTAAACGATGATGGATTTAAAGAAATATTTGCTACTATAGAATTTAAATAGTATAAATAACCAAAGCAAAAGATATTATAAAAGAATTTATGTTCATAAATATAAATATTATTTTCAAATTGTCATAAATGTCAAAACAAAACTAGACATTGTCATATCGACATATAACAATGAATTTCACTATCTGTAAAAGACTTGTTCTATTGGAATTCGTTGAATAGTGAAAGAAAACAGATACTTTTCAAGTGAAATTCACATTTATATATGTTTCCAAAAACTTCATAAAGTGTAGCAATTGTGAATATAGTTCGACAGCTCCAGAAACAATGTGATTTTGATCAACTAAAATTAAACAAAAACTTTATTGATAATTAGTGAGCTTAGAAACAATATATTCGTTGTTGATAAAAAAATTGACGATCAAATAGAAGCGTGGTAGTTGGTCTTTGGCGTCGAAATAGCGAGGAGATGATGAAGAATTTTTCCAGAAATATCAAGTAAATCACAAATTTCCATGATCAAAGCGATAGATTCTTAACAAATATAAAACTTAGAACACTCACATGTATTTGTATCTGGTTTTCCCGTGAGAATATCCAAATTTCTCAACAAATTACGCAGCTAGAACTTCGGAAGGCGTAGTTCCGTTTCCAGACGGGATAGATCCAGAATCTAGACATCAGGTCAGTGCTTCTTTAAATATTATTGGCCAATAATAAGGATAATAACTCTTGAGTATAAATTCAGTGACTATTTCCATGTATATATAAGAATTCTTGCGTCTATATGATCGATCTATAAAAAAAAAGGACTTTATGTAGTTTATTCATTAGACAAAATCTAAATATTATTTAAAAAGGCCTATTGTGTGATAAAATAATGCTTGTACTTACGTATTTTCAAATCATATAAGAAAAATGCATATTAATCCATTCATAGAATATTTCCATTTGTATATATAAATCTTGTAACCTATTTCTTCCGAACATTTTAATTTTGTATGTATATAATTACTAAACGTAAATTCTTTTATGCGAATCCATCAACATTGATATAACGACAACGATGCTATGTATCTAATATTCACGCCGATGCAGAGCGTCGATAAGAAACGTTCGTTCCGTCTCGTTAATGTTCGATTTTAGTTGGGCATGCGCATAAGATGGTGTATATCCTTTATGATTCTGTGTTGGTAATTTCCATAGGCGTAACTATTTTATATTTAAATAAAAATTTCATTATAAAATTAAATTATTGAAAGTATTGTGTTTCTGTTTATTTTGAATGAGCAAAGTATATCCAAACAAAGCCGAACTCAAAGAGTAGAAAAAGTCTCATGCTCCCGAACCAATAATAATTATAATATAAAAAAATAATTACTATAACTGAGCTAGCCACACAAGTAAATCAAATTAATCAAATAAAAAATAAAATTATCTCATATCTAAACTAATTAATATAATTAAACATATAGTATATTAATAATATATATATATATATATATATATATATATATATATATATATATATATATATATATATATAATAAACAACGAATAGATTGGTGGGTATTGCACGCAAATAGAAGAAGGGGCTACTGAAAGGAGTGGTAACCGCTGACATGCATGTTTCTGGCTCATTAGCTGTCATCGGTACGGTACAACCAAGAAAAGATGTAAAACATGGGAGCAAAGGTGTTGAATGAAACATGAGAAAATATATCAGAATTCAGCAGGATAGTCAAACACAACATTTGTGTCAGTGATATTAGAAGATCTCGAATATTCGAGACAACAACCAACATAGACACGGAGGTGCATATAACACTCCCGTCTGAAAACTTTTGACCCAGATCAATGAAATAACAACAAGATCTACGTATAGTGCGTGACATATGAACAATAAACAACGAATAGATTGGTGGGTATTGCACGCAAATAGAAGAAGGGGCTACTGAAAGGAGTGGTAACCGCAGACATGCATGTTTCTGGCTCATTAGCTGTCATCGGTACGGTACAACCAAGAAAAGATGTAAAACATGGGAGCAAAGGTGTTGAATGAAACATGAGAAAATATATCAGAATTCAGCAGGATAGTCAAACACAACATTTGTGTCAGTAATATTAGATGATCTCGAATATTCGAGACAACAACCAACATAGACACGGAGGTGCATATAACACTCCCGTCTGAAAACTTTTGACCCAGATCAATGAAATAACAACAAGATCTACGAATAGTGCGTGACATATGAACAATAAACAACGAATAGATTAGATGACAGCTAATGAGCCAGAAACATGCATGTCTGCGGTTACCACTCCTTTCAGTAGCCCCTTCTTCTATTTTCGTGCAATACCCACCAATCTATTCGTTGTTTATTGTTCATATGTCACGCACTATTCGTAGATCTTGTTGTTATTTCATTGATCTGGGTCAAAAGTTTTCAGACGGGAGTGTTATATGCACCTCCGTGTCTATGTTGGTTGTTGTCTCGAATATTCGAGATCTTCTAATATTACTGACACAAATGTTGTGTTTGACTATCCTGCTGAATTCTGATATATTTTCTCATGTTTCATTCAACACCTTTGCTCCCATGTTTTACATCTTTTCTTGGTTGTACCGTACCGATGACAGCTAATGAGCCAGAAACATGCATGTCTGCGGTTACCACTCCTTTCAGTAGCCCCTTCTTCTATTTGCGTGCAATACCCACCAATCTATTCGTTGTTTATTGTTCATATGTCACGCACTATTCGTAGATCTTGTTGTTATTTCATTGATCTGGGTCAAAAGTTTTCAGACGGGAGTGTTATATGCACCTCCGTGTCTATGTTGGTTGTTGTCTCGAATATTCGAGATCTTCTAATATTACTGACACAAATGTTGTGTTTGACTATCCTGCTGAATTCTGATATATTTTCTCATGTTTCATTCAACACCTTTGCTCCCATGTTTTACATCTTTTCTTGGTTGTACCGTACCGATGACAGCTAATGAGCCAGAAACATGAATGTCTGCGGTTACCACTCCTTTCAGTAGCCCCTTCTTCTATTTGCGTGCAATACCCACCAATCTATTCGTTGTTTATTGTTCATATGTCACGCACTATTCGTAGATCTTATATATATATATATATATATATATATATATATATATATATATAAAAGAAGATGTAGGAATATCGCGTGATATGTTAACAACAACAACAAAGAGAATCATGGGTAATTCACGCAAAGTAAAGGGCTACTGAAATAGCGTGGTAACCGTGGACATGCATGTTTCTGGCTCATTTTGCCTCATCAGCACGGCATAACCAAATAAAGATGTGAAATTTGGGAGCAAAGATGTTAATAGAAACATGGGAAAACACAAAATAACGGATTTCAGCAGGGAAACCAAACGCTCATTTGTGTCTTCAATTGGAAGATCCCGAGTTTTCAGGACATCAACCAACATCGACACGGAGGCGCATATAGCCCCCCCGCCATGAACCTTCCGACCCATAGTAAATAACAAAGAAGATGTAGGAATATCGCGTGATATGTTAACAACAACAACAAAGAGAATCATGGGTAATTCACGCAAAGTAAAGGGCTACTGAAATAGCGTGGTAACCGTGGACATGCATGTTTCTGGCTCATTTTGCCTCATCAGCACGGTTACCACGCTATTTCAGTAGCCCTTTACTTTGCGTGAATTACCCATGATTCTCTTTGTTGTTGTTGTTAACATATCACGCGATATTCCTACATCTTCTTTGTTATTTACTATGGGTCGGAAGGTTCATGGCGGGGGGGCTATATGCGCCTCCGTGTCGATGTTGGTTGATGTCCTGAAAACTCGGGATCTTCCAATTGAAGACACAAATGAGCGTTTGGTTTCCCTGCTGAAATCCGTTATTTTGTGTTTTCCCATGTTTCTATTAACATCTTTGCTCCCAAATTTCACATCTTTATTTGGTTATGCCGTGCTGATGAGGCAAAATGAGCCAGAAACATGCATGTCCACGGTTACCACGCTATTTCAGTAGCCCTTTACTTTGCGTGAATTACCCATTATTCTCTTTGTTGTTGTTGTTAACATATCACGCGATATTCCTACATCTTCTTTGTTATTTACTATGGGTCGGAAGGTTCATGGCGGGGGGGCTATATGCGCCTCTGTGTCGATGTTGGTTGATGTCCTGAAAACTCGGGATCTTCCAATTGAAGACACAAATGAGCGTTTGGTTTCCCTGCTGAAATCCGTTATTTTGTGTTTTCCCATGTTTCTATTAACATCTTTGCTCCCAAATTTCACATCTTTATTTGGTTATGCCGTGCTGATGAGGCAAAATGAGCCAGAAACATGCATGTCCACGGTTACCACGCTATTTCAGTAGCCCTTTACTTTGCGTGAATTACCCATGATTCTCTTTGTTGTTGTTAACATATCACGCGATATTCCTACATCTTCTTTGTTATTTACTATGGGTCGGAAGGTTCATGGCGGGGGGGCTATATGCGCCTCCGTGTCGATGTTGGTTGATGTCTTGAAAACTCGGGATCTTCCAATTGAAGACACAAATGAGCGTTTGGTTTCCCTGCTGAAATCCGTTATTTTGTGTTTTCCCATGTTTCTATTAACATCTTTGCTCCCAAATTTCACATCTTTATTTGGTTATGCCGTGCTGATGAGGCAAAATGAGCCACGGTTACCACGCTATTTCAGTAGCCCTTTACTTTGCGTGAATTACCCATGATTCTCTTTGTTGTTGTTATATATATATATATATATATATATATATATATATATATATATATTGTAACGGTTATAATAATTATTTATTATTTATTATTTGACACTGAAAAATCATTAAACATGTATATCAACTCTATCAAAGGATAGTGTTCAAGTGCGCCATTCAAATTAACTCTAATTATTGGTTTGTGAAATTAAAATGAACAAAATTATGATTTCAGTAATTTTTTAAACATAGAAATTTACAAACAGAAAATGTGTACAGATATACAACAAAAAAAATAAAACTACTATTACTATTGAACAATTAAAATGTTTTTTTAAATAAAGGCCTTTTTTAATTTAGAGATCTCTAATGTAATATTTTAAAATGGTACCTTTTATTTACTAGGTTTGTATCCACTTCAAACTAATCTTCAATTGGACATTTGATAAGATGAGGACAAAGTTCTGAACAATTTATTTTGCCTTCGCCTTTTGGACACTCAATGATTTCGTCACATCTGTCTTTATACGGGTAGAAACATCTATCTTGTTAAATCAGAATGGTCTGTACAAAACGAATTCTGCTGTTGGAGAGTTTGTTTCTTGACGATAGTACAACAGGTTTGGGTAGTATGTCGTTACTGCACACGTTCAATTGAATATTCTCTAAGTTTCTAATTAACAAACACGTGAAATTTCTTGAGAAGTTCAATTTTGATATTCTTAATGTATTTATTGTATTTTCTGGTGAAGGTATTACCCAATTACATAAACTATTACTGTTTCTGTCAGATGATATATGCTGTATTCTTACGTTCTTCTTGACGAGATCAATTATAATAATCTTTTCACTTTGACATTTCAAAAAACCCACTGACTTTTCTGATTTTCATCATAATCTCTCCCGTTGCGGGTTGCTATCGAAACTTCCCTATATCGTATTGAATGTATAGATATAGTGTCATTAACGACGATTCACTGTTTATATTATCATGAATTTTTAAGCCGTATATGAAACATGAAAATGACATTTTTGTATTAGAAATTAGCATATAGAGATAAAGATTTTTATACATATAAATATTAACATAACTTATTTACTATTTATTAAAATTCCTGAAATCCCTTGCATAAAATAACCTAATTACTAACTATATGAAAATTTAACGCGTTTCTTTCAAATTTCATTTTAATTTCTACAAATTGTTTTGAAATTACATATAACATAATCTATTGAATTATTATTAAATAGTATCATGTACAGTTTTTTTTTTATTGTGACAATTGGTCTTTTCATTTATGTTTGCCTACACTCAGGGAGCATGTCTTATCGTGCCACTTTTAATGACCCTTAACAGATCAGTTTGCTATGAAACTTACTTTGATATTTCTTCTGTGTTACATGTTATACACTATGTGTTATTGTGTTATAACATTCCCCCAAAATCTTCAGAACTTATTTATAATTTCAAATTAAAAATAATCCTGAAGATTTTTTATTATAAATAGTTATCGTCTGAATAATATATATGAAATTAGCTAGGTGTTGGATGAAATTTAAATATTTGAGAAACGTGAAAAATTCCTCTAATGGTGTTGTCAACTGGATTTCTTAGTTCATAGCTATTCACACCTTGTTTATTATTGATTATGTAAGGACCTTCATATACAAGTTTTAATTTTGCACATTGTTTATTTTTCCGGTTAGAAATCCTTAGTGCTTTGAGGATCACCAGCTCAATCATATTGAACGTAACATGGTTCCTAATTTTTTTATTTTTTCTTTCTATACTTTTTCTTGCCCTCTCGGCAATTCTGTTGTTAACCTTTGTTAAAATTTCCTCATATGGTATATTGTTTCGCGTTATCCATGGTCTGTCTGGTAACTCATTTTTTAAAACAAGTATAGGTGGTAATTCAGTTGTAGTGTTCGGAGTTTGATTCAAATAGTAAGTTATATCTTCCAACCTATCTTCCCAATTAGTTTGTTCATAATGTACTAGAATTCTTAGATACTTTACTATTTCTCTAATTACTCGTTCAGCGGGATTTGACATGGGGTGTCTAATGCTGGTGTACAATTGTTGTATGTTACGTTTCTTTAACCAAGTCTTAATTTCTCTATTGTTGAAATAGGTGGCATTGTCCATTATAATGTTGTGTGGGATGCCTATAACATTAAAATATTCTTCTAGGAAGGTTTTTACTGTTTTTATATTGGTTCGACGACATGCATAAGTTACTACATATTTTGAAAACAAATCAGTGATTATTAAAATATGTGAATTGCCATGATTACTCGGAACTAAATTTGATAATAAATCTATTGCGATTGTCTCTAGAGGTTGTCTCGTAATCAGTGCCTTGGGTAGGTTTTCATTGTGAAAATTCTTTTCTTTGGCAAATTGGCATATTTCACAACTTCTAACCATATTTTTAATATTCGACAAATCGTTCTTACTAATGTAGTTCTCTCTGAAAATGTGAAATAATCTTTTTACACCTATATGGCCATATTTTATATGTAATTCCTGAGCAATTTTATTTGTTAGCCTCTTGGATATTACAAAAGGTTCAGAATTATTTGTTTCTTTATAATACAAACCATCTTTTACAAGACTTTTTTGTTTTTGTTTATCTGTTAATAATTCTTGATCTTTTCTTATTTCTTCCGTAGAAAATATTCCTTCTTCATATTTCATAATATTTATACCTACTCGAATATCCTGCTTTTTTGTGAGATTATCCATTCTGGAAATTGCATCTGGTATAGTGTTTGAAATTCCACTAACATGTTTAATGTCGAAATTGTATTCCATTAATAATAATGACCATCTATGTATTCTATTGTTGCCATATTTGTTTTTTAAAATAGTTGTCAACGCTTGATTATCGGTTTCTATTACAAATTTGTTTCCCAATAAATAAAATCTTAATTTCTGTATACAAAATAAAATGCTGGCTAATTCTAGCTCACCAACACTATAATTTTGTTCAGCATTTTTGGTTAGTCTTGAAACGAAAGCTATCGGTACTTCAACTTCATGTTGCACCTGAGTCAACACTCCAGCGAATCGATGTATAGAAGCGTCAGTTTTCAAAGTAAATGTGCTTGTATAATCAGGGTGATAAATTTTGGCATTTTTAGTGAAAGTGTTTTTTATATCATTAAAGGCTTCTTCTCTTCTGTTATCCCATTTCCATCTTTCATTTTTGCGCAGCAGTTCTATTAAAGGAATTTCCTTTTCAGTAAGATTCGGTACTAACTTCTTGAAATATTGAATAGTACCAAGAAAACCTCTCAATGTTTTTAAGTTTGTTGGTCTTTTGTAATCTTTTATAACTTTTATCCTGTCCTCGTCAATACTCACTCCTTCAGAATCTAGTTTGTATCCTAAGTATAAAATTTGATCCTGGAAAAACTGACATTTTTTTATATTCAGCTTCAGTCCAGCATCATCCAATGCTTTTAAAATTATTTCAATATGTTTCAAATGATCTTCTTTGTTATCAGAAAAAATCACTATATCGTCCACGTAGTGTAGTGTAAAATGTTTATATTTGTTTAAAACTTTATGTAATGCTTTTAATAATGCACTTGTAGATGTATTTAATCCAAACGGTGTAACAGCAAAACGATATACTACTCCATCTATAATAAAACCTGTATAATCTCTACTTTCTTCATGTAGCGGTATTAACCAAAAACTGTGCTTGAGATCTAATTTGGTAAAAACGCTGGCTTTTGAGATTCTTCCAAATATAGCTTCTATCGTTAAGGGTGATTCATATTCAGGTATTGTACATGTATTTAAATTCCTGGCATCTAGGCATATCCTGATATCTCCGTCTTTCTTTTGAACTATGACTATTGGATTTATATATGACGTATTACTGTATTCTATTATTTTATCCTTTAAAAGTTGTTGTATATTTTCTTGTACTTTATTTTTTAATTTATATGGTATAGGGTATGTTTTACTTTTGAAATGTTCTATTTTTTTATTTATTTTTATTTTGTGCACGTATTCGGCAGCTACTCTTGCTTCTTCTCTTATTAATCCTACATATTTTTCTAGCAATCTGCTTACATAATTTCTATTTTCCTTACTACACGTGAATTCCATTCCATTTATATTATATTTACTTATATTAATATGTTTTCCAACCTCATAAATCTTCGTCTCTTTTTCCGTCAATTTCCTTCTCTCTTCGCTCATATAATATTTATTATTACTGGTGTTTTCTTTATTTATTTTACCATTTATGCTTTTTAATTCATCCTGTTGCCTTTGTGCATCCTGTTCATTGCTACTAAATTCCATCTCTATACCATTAAATATAAAAATTTTCTTCTCATAGTTTATGATAGCATTGTTTTTTTTCTAGTTCGTCATTTCCCAGAAGTATATCATATTCTATATTATCCAATATCAAAAGCTGCATATCAGTTATTGTATCTTTCAACTGAAGTTTTATTATAACTGCCTTGTTTACTTCTGTCAATTTTTTTGAATTGATACCAATTAAGTTGACTTTTGGAATTTTAACTATATTTTGTTCTAAGTTTTTAATTTTTTTGATAAGTTTACCATTTATTAAAGACGATTGTGAACCTGAATCTACTATAATGTTTACCTCTAACTGTTCAATTGCACCCTTAATGATCACTAAATCTAAATTGTTTTGATCCAGATCTTTGACATCTCTTAAGAATTCCCTTGGATGCATGTAGTTATACGTTTTGGCTATTACATCGTTTTTTATTGAAAATCCTGGGTGTCTTCTACTCCAGGAATGTCATTACCTTGGGTTGATGTTGAGGGATACTGTTCATTTCTCTGTATTTCCCTTCTATCTTCTGATCTTTGTTCGTAATCATCTGCCCTCTCCTGACTTCTCGTAGTTCTCCCAAAATTAACTCTTCTTTCATTTTCCCTTCCGTCATTTCTGTTTTTGTGAATTTGACCGTCTGAGTTACGTCTAGGTCTCTGTCTATTGTCGTGTCTATAGTTTGTGTCATTATTTCTGTAATTGTCATTATTAAAATTTCGTCTGTAGCTAGCATTAGTAAAATTATTTCTTTGATTATTGTTAGTATAAGGATAATTATTTATATGATTCTGTGAACGTTGTCCACCATAGTTGTTTTGGTTTATATTATTCCGTGTCCTGTTGTCTTGATTGATATTCTGATTCTTTTGGTGATGTTGATAACTATTATGATTATTGTAAAATGAGTTAGAATTTTGTCTAGAATTATAGTTGGAGCTCTGATTTTGAAAATCGTTATTACCTTCATTTTGATATCTGGTGTGATTGTTATTCCTTTCTATGCGACTTAAATAATCGTATAACTGTTCAAAGCTTTGCATGTTTTGAATCGCTACAGTTTCTGAAATTTGGCTCTTATAGTGTCTAGCGATAAACATTACAATCTCTGATTCCTGTGAACCTGGTTCTAAATATTGCGCTTGTGCATATAATTGGAGTGCATAGTTTGTTAACTTATCACTTTTATTTTGGTCAAATTTGCCAAAATAAAGTCTTTCACGCACAATTAACTGATTGTTTTCACTCCAAAAGGTTCTAAGGAATGCATCTTCAAATTCAGAAAAATAATTTATACTGGCTTCTTTACTAGAAAACCAAATCTGAGCTTGATTAATTAAGTTATTACGAATAACCTCTCTAACGTCACCAAAATTATTGAAAAACCTTATCTTGTTTTTTAAACTCTTGAGGAAGACTACTGGGTGTATTTTTTTTATATTACCATCAAACTTTGTTCCTAAATCAATGGAAATATTTTGATTTACAAATTGAGGCGTATTTATTTTTTTTTCTAACTCTCTTCTTATTTTCTCCATTTCTATTTTGTATTGTTCTTCCAATTGCTTTTGTTTGTCATCTATTTGTGTTCTAATACCGTTGAGTTCTTCCTGGACTTGCGTGTCTTCCTTATTTAGTGTTAGGTTAAAAAATGTTCGTTGTTCGTCATTAATTTCTTTTTTTAAATTGAGATATCTTGTATCATTTTCTTGTTTATAGTTTTGAATCTCTTCCTTCATGTAACATATTTCTGTCTCTTGTTTTCTTACTATATTCATTTGTTCCTCTTTTATCTCTCGTATATCTTCTTGTCTTCTTTCGTTTTCTTTATGAACAACTTCAAATTCCTTGCACACATCCACTTGAAAGTATTGAAACTTGCTCAGAAAGTGTTTCAATCTGTCATCCACTTCTTGTGCATTTTTATTTATCGTTTTGGTTATATCTTCTTTAATTAATTTTGTTTCTTCTTTACATTTTTCTATATTTTGTTGAGTTTCCTTACGTGACTCTTCTATTTTATTTATTGCTAACATAAGCATTTCCATCATTCTATTTTCATTAGGGTTTTCTGGTTTTTCTTTAATTGTTCCCGTTTCCACAATTTCTTCTTCCCCCGTATGTTCTTTATCTTCCTCCACATCGAATAAATGAACATCTGGATCTAGATTTTCTTCTATCATAACTTGTCGTAAATCTTCTTTCAACTTTTTCTTGTCTCCTTCTCCGTCTTTATTTCTTTTGATTAATTCTGTTCGTAACTCGTGTTTACTCAGCTGCTTTATATTTTTTTGTATAATTCCCCGTGTTCCTGGTGTCTTTTTTCCATCTCTTAGATCCATTTCAATATATTAATTGTAAGAAATTATTTAAACGGAATCGTTAGTTTTGCAAAACGAGATAAGTTAATTTTGAATAGATTTTCAATAATTCAAACCTGATCTGCTAAAAGGCCCCACGTTGGGCGCCAAATTGTAACGGTTATAATAATTATTTATTATTTATTATTTATTATTTGACACTGAAAAATCATTAAACATGTATATCAACTCTATCAAAGGATAGTGTTCAAGTGCGCCATTCAAATTAACTCTAATTATTGGTTTGTGAAATTAAAATGAACAAAATTATGATTTCAGTAATTTTTTAAACATAGAAATTTACAAACAGAAAATGTGTACAGATATACAACAAAAAAAATAAAACTACTATTACTATTGAACAATTAAAATGTTTTTTTAAATAAAGGCCTTTTTTAATTTAGAGATCTCTAATGTAATATTTTAAAATGGTACCTTTTATTTACTAGGTTTGTATCCACTTCAAACTAATCTTCAATTGGACATTTGATAAGATGAGGACAAAGTTCTGAACAATTTATTTTGCCTTCGCCTTTTGGACACTCAATGATTTCGTCACATCTGTCTTTATACGGGTAGAAACATCTATCTTGTTAAATCAGAATGGTCTGTACAAAACGAATTCTGCTGTTGGAGAGTTTGTTTCTTGACGATAGTACAACAGGTTTGGGTAGTATGTCGTTACTGCACACGTTCAATTGAATATTCTCGAAGTTTCTAATTAACAAACACGTGAAATTTCTTGAGAAGTTCAATTTTGATATTCTTAATGTATTTATTGTATTTTCTGGTGAAGGTATTACCCAATTACATAAACTATTACTGTTTCTGTCAGATGATATATGCTGTATTCTTACGTTCTTCTTGACGAGATCAATTATAATAATCTTTTCACTTTGACATTTCAAAAAACCCACTGACTTTTCTGATTTTCATCATAATCTCTCCCGTTGCGGGTTGCTATCGAAACTTCCCTATATCGTATTAAATGTATAGATATAGTGTCATTAACGACGATTCACTGTTTATATTATCATGAATTTTTAAGCCGTATATGAAACATGAAAATGACATTTTTGTATTAGAAATTAGCATATAGAGATAAAGATTTTTATACATATAAATATTAACATAACTTATTTACTATTTATTAAAATTCCTGAAATCCCTTGCATAAAATAACCTAATTACTAACTATATGAAAATTTAACGCGTTTCTTTCAAATTTCATTTTAATTTCTACAAATTGTTTTGAAATTACATATAACATAATCTATTGAATTATTATTAAATAGTATCATGTACAGTTTTTTTTTATTGTGACAATTGGTCTTTTCATTTATGTTTGCCTACACTCAGGGAGCATGTCTTATCGTGCCACTTTTAATGACCCTTAACAGATCAGTTTGCTATGAAACTTACTTTGATATTTCTTCTGTGTTACATGTTATACACTATGTGTTATTGTGTTATAATATATATATATTATGGAACATTTTTTATTTTTCATTATATTTCTTTGTTTTAGTCATCATGTTTCATTGTTAAACCTATAAGTATATATTGAACTCATCACAACATCTATAAGGGTTTGAAGGTGTTGGAGTGTGAGGTTTTAAAGCCTGAATTTGGTTGTAAGTTGCCAAAACATAGGGAATTATTTGTTTTTCATGATATGAATGAAATTAAAGTTAGTTATATATTGAATATGTACCTATGATATCATTTGTTTAATGTAAATATAGAGATGCTAAAATAATATTCAAAACACTCACCATTGTCTGTGCTTCCTAAAATAATAATAACTTGTATATCAGACCATAAAAATCATCTTTAAACAATATAATAATTTGTAAATTTGGCATATACGTCATTAAAAGTATCTAAACCCCTAAAAGAATAAATAAATGTATTTATATTATTATAATACATCATGTTTAATAAGAATTAGTAGCAAATTCATTATTTTAGATGTTTACTATTATAATGATACTGAGAACTGTCAACAAGATTGGAATGTCAAAATAATTTCAAAACATGAAACATCAGCGACAGATTTCGTTGTGCGCGACAGGATTCATTGTCATAGAACTATATAATTCTGACAAGCGTATAAAGCGAGGATGTAAAATAACATATAAAGAAATTTAGTATTTAGTAAATAGAAATTTCAGTCCGCGTTTATAACGAACACTAATTGTGGAAGAATTCTAATATAATTGGAAAAGGATTGCATATGTATTTCAGAGTAATCAGACTGTAGATTCGTTTCATTTTATAAATAGGGATATTTTTGGAAAAGTAGAGTTTTAAATAGATAAATTAAATTATTTGGGAAATAAACAAAGCATTAAATATCATCAAATAGTTAAGAAAAATATGAAATTAAATGAAAACCTCTGATTTCTAAATTATTGTTAAAAAAATCTAGTGAGATGATGAGTTTTGTCCATAGCAACGGACAGGGGAAATGAGGGTTGTTGATTTCGAAAAAGATAGATGTGGTGTGATATTTTGAAGAGAGAGGACGTAGATAAATGAAATTTTCAAATTATAATAAAATATAAGAGAAGTCCTCGTATAACTCAAGAAAAGTAACCGAAAAAAGTTAAATAAAGTTGAAGAAGTAAGTTAAGAAGATTTAGAAGCTAATTGAAGGTACAAAAGATAAATGATTAAAATAGATAGAAATCAAAGACATTAGAATAATTAAATAAACTGAAAGTATCATTGAAACATATTTATAAACTAATAAAACTAGAATTTGAATTAAAAAGGAAAAATAAGTTATTTTAAAAGATAACAAGAAATATAATTTCAAAACTTACCTGGAGGAGTTGTGTCTGTCAAGTATCCAGAGGGAGTAGATGCAGTAGACACATTAATAGAAGAGTTGTGTTGTCGGTGCCAGAAGAAGCCATCAGTAGTAAGGTTAGTGTCGCGCAATTTTATTGGTTAACCAATTGAATAATTAAAAAAAAAATCTGATTTGGCCATTCAAATTCATTTTAATAGTACACTCATTTAAAATTTGATTAGGTTATAGTTATTTGTTCAACATACTAGATTTAGATTTTGTTTGTGTTGATATATATGTACTTCTTTTCTCATTTTCATTCCATATTTTTGATTATATAAATAGAGTGTATGTCATTGTTGTTTCATTACAATATCAGAAACAGAAAATAGTTAATAATAGTGACAACCAATTATATAGATAAATTCAGATCATTTCACGTGTCAATACTAAAGAAAGGAATAGGTTTGATACCATAGGCGTCTCAACATAAATTTAGACAAGGTATAATTTTTTTATTTTAAATAAAAGTCTAAAACAAATAATTCTTTATGAAAATATATAAAACAAATTAATAAATTACATAAAAATCTTTAGACCTGAACTCAAGAGATTGAGGAGTACTCATGCTCTACTTGATATAATTACACTGAGCTAAAAATAAACAATAATAATTATAAATTATCGCCGCAACAATTAATTTAAGCTAGCCGAACAACATTCATTGATTATATATAAAACAATAAAAAAAATTGCTCTTTTAAATATATTATAATATATATAGCCTGTAGATTTGCATAAATCATTGATTAAGCCCCAACAGTGGGATGCCGGCGGTTGATTAGTAGGATACCCGCAGTCGCGCCATAATTTGTACAATGCAATATCAGTTCACCCTAACTTAGTCAATCCGCTGAAGTCCCCCTATGTAACGAAGCGGGTGGTAGTCTGGAGGCCTACTGGTGGCCATCGCGACACGGGCTAGCCGGGCCGCCGACGTATCATGATTGTGGCCCACTTATGTTGTTCATCGGTTGTTTTTAAAGTGCCTCTAGAGGCCCACGTGTAACATGTTTGCTGGGCAGTTGGCATAGATTGCCTTACGTGGCTTACAATGACTACATGGCTAACAGTACTGTGCTGTATACCGATACCGATAGTCTTATATATATGATTCTAGATCAAGATCCCTATGAAGTAATGAAGATTGATTGTTATAAATATTTCGACACCTCAGACTACCCTCTTGATAATGTGTACGGAATTTCTTAAGTTAATAAGAAGGTTCTTGGGATGATGAAGGATGAGAACAATGGTATCATAATGAGTTATTATATTGGGTTACGGTCTAAACTGTATGCAACGCGGTTACTAACTTCTGAAGATGGTCTAGCGGAAAAACGAAAACGTCTTGCGAATGATGGTTATGACAAAGAAGAAATAGACTGCCTTATTCGAAACGTTGGAATAACTAAGAAAGCTAAAGGGGTAAAATCGTCAGTTGTGAAGACCGTAATCCCATTTGAAGATTATGAAGAATGCCTTGACACCTTCACACAGAAAACAGTTTCCCAAAATCTAATTCGCGCCGAGAAACATCTAGTCCATTCAATTGTTCAGGATAAAGTAGCGTTAAGTCCTGAGGATGACAAACGATTTATTGTTCCTGGTTCCGATGAAACCTTACCATTGGGGCACTATTCTATTGATGCTTATATGGATATCGATGCCAGCCATTTGAATATTCTATCTCCTTAAAATTTATATATTATAAGAATAAAAATTATTGTTTTATTAGTTATTATTTTGATTTATTATACTTTTCAATTTTATATTGTGTAATTAAATGTTTGTGTATTCAATTGTTTTTTATTTTGGCTTACTCTGCCCCATTTTTCTTAATACACATTATCAACTGACTGAGAAGGGGTGACATCAATAGCATGGAACAAGGTGGATGACATGCGCACGTGGTACAAGATTGCTGACGGCTGCCTCATGATTGACGCATGCGCAGATCGAATCAGTGCTGCTCCTTTACTGCAATATTTTTGAATGTGTCTCAGAGACTAAGTTTAATTAAAAAAACATCAAGCAAATAAATAATAAAAAATGTTCTATTGCAATTATTTTTTGAATATTCATAACAAATGACCAGTAACGGACTTACTAGCTAATTTTTTAGAAGCACTCTTAAGTTCAATTAAAAAAACCATCATGCAAATAAATAATAAAATAAAAAATATTCTATTGTAATTATTTATTGAATATTCATAACAAATGACAAGCAACGGACTTAGTAGCTAATTTTTTAGAAGCACTCTTATTCTTTTTTTAACTTATTTTTAATCTGAATACAATGCATCGTTTAATAATTTTATTTTTCAATTTATGACAATCGGGTATATTTAGAACTAAATTTTCTTCGCACACTTTTTTGACATAAAAATCTTTTAAATTATTATTTTGTGTAGAAACAATGAAAAAATACTTTTGAAATATATGTTCCATCTCTAAAAAACAGAATATACTCTCACTACAAAAAAACAGACAATTTTCCCTGTACCTCTTTAACACAGAAAATTTGTCAAATTTCTTGTTTTGTTTACTACAAATTTTACAGGTTTTTGATGTTTTTACAATACACAAATGTTACAAAGTGAATTGATATTAGTTCACTATAATTTTAATTCAATGAATAAATTGGAACTTCATTTGGAAGCTAATTATTATCGTAAACTTGTTTTGTTTGAATATTGTCTAGAAATCAACAAGAACAAGATGGCCGACTTGTGTGGTAGCTCTGCAAGCTCGTGCAAAAATGCGTTTGCATAACATGCCAGAAATGGTATCATACAAAGTGCGAAAAGGTACCAACCGCATTATTCAACCATTTTGCAAGTGAAATGAAAAATCCGAAAGGTGAAAGATACAATTGTGAATCTTGTAAAAAGAATGAGGTTATGACCAAAGTACAAAATATTAACAAAATCCCTTCAAAAACTTCAAAAACAAACTTGAATTATACTAATAGCAAACAGAAATATACCCTAACGATATAATGGATAAATTAATGGATATGGACAACAAATATACCGATCTTCTGAACAAATATGAAGAACAAATTTAAGTCAAAGAAATTCTGAAAGCCGCAACTAGGAAAGGAACATAACAAAAATGAACAAAATGAGCTGAGAAACAACATAATTGTCAGTGGGGTACCATATGACAAGCGAGAAAACATGGACAAAAATGGGCGAAGCACTGCAAGTTCAAACATTAAACAAACTAAAATGCTTCAGAATTGGAAAAGGGCGAAACCACAATGGACAGATGCCTATAAAAGTATGTTTTACCAGTGAAAACGAGAAGGGAGAATTCTTGGAGGCTAGGAAGAAGAAAATGATATATGTGAAAGAACTGGGATACGAAGAAGAAAACATTATCTACCTGAACCATGATTTAACAAAAGCAAATCAATACCTATTCAAAGAAGTGTTGAGATACAAGATAGAAAATAGCTATAGATTTGCATGGATAAGTCGTGGGATAAGTTATATACGCAAATATGAACACAGCCCAGTTCAGCCAATCGAAGACACCAGTGATCTAAAAAACTAGAAGAATGCAATGAAATTAGCAAACCAACAGCAGAAGCACAACTAAGAATCTTATATATAAATGCACAAAATCTCATAATCAGCTTGGAGGAACTACAGTGTCTCGTGAAAATGAAATATTATGATATATTAGTTATTGTGAAAACCTGGTTATATAAAAATGAGGTACATCAATTCGTAAATAATTGATATACAGCTGTGCATGCATGTAGAGAGCCGGAGGAGTCGCAATATATTAAAGAACATATCAAGTTCATTGAAATGAACAATGTTGGTGGGGACAGCCAATTCAACATGATTGTGATGAATCTACAGGTAAATGGTGTAAAAATTATAGTCCTATATAGACCACCATCATTCAATGTGAAGGAATTTCTGGAAATATTGGAACAAATACTACAGCATGAGAAAAAAACACTAATAATTGGTGATTTTAACATAAATTTATTAGATAATAATGAAACCACCAGTGATAATAGGAATTGTGTTATATTGAATGGTTTTCAAATCCGAAATAATGTAGGCATATAATATACAACCAGAATTACGCAACACTCTCATACTATTATTGATCATGTTTTAGCAACAAGTAACATAGACTGGAAAGTAAACATTGAATATAGCACAATTTCGGATCATAATATATTAGATATAGAATTGTATTCGAAAAATAAAAATTATAAATGTACAGTTCAGAAACATTCGAGAAACTAGAAAACTCAAAATATGAAGACAATTTGAAAGGTATATTGCAAACCTCTATACCGGTTGATACATCCGAAACCTTGATCAAACTAATACAAAAAGCTAAAAATAAGGCGACAAAAAGAATTAAAATGAAAATTGGGGAAAATAATGATTGGATAACCCCCCAGTTTTAGAATTATTGACAAGAAGAGACGAATTATACAAACTAATAAAAAAATTCCCTCAAGATCAACTAATCTAATAGGATTTCAGAAATGAAAAGCATCAAGTTGAACAAGAAAACTAAAAACTAACTTTCTCAGAAAAAAGTGGAAGGATGCTGATGGAAATCCAAAGAAACAATGCAATTTCATAAATACCCTAATAAAACATGAAAACAAACAAACTAGTATAGATACAATAGAGGTAGATAAAACATTAATAACTGATAAATTAGAAATTGGAAACAAATTTAACGAATATTTCTGTGATATAGGTCAATCAATCGTCAATAAAATCAATGCAAAACTTTTAAGTAACCCACTTTATTCACACTATTTCGATGAAATCAATATAAAAGACTCCTTGTACCTATATGATAGTAATATCAAAGGAGTAAGAGAATTTTTGAATGAAATGAATGACAACTCTGCTCCAGGTAATGATAACATTTCTGTAAAAGATTTATTAAGAGTAATTTAGTCAACTTGGTTAAAAAATGTTCGAAACAGGGGATTTTCCGAAGGAGCTGAAAATGGGTAAAATCCCCTATCCATAAAGCAGAGCCAAAAAACAATTTAGAAAACTATTGTCCATTTACTGTAGTTTGTGCATTGTCAAAATTTGTGAAAATTCTTTTCAAAAAACGTATCATGAGCTTTCTTACTAGGTACGTTGAATTAGACAAGTATCAATAGGGTGTTCAGAAACACTCGAACACCCAAAGCGATACAACAGACTTACAAAAGGCATTCGCTGTAGTGGATTATAAAATACTTGCTCGAGAAATTGAACCTATTAGGTATAAGAGGAAAAAGTGCAAGTATATTAAAATCATATCTACATACGGCAACAGTATGTATCTCTGCATAAAGTAAATAGTGAAATCGCAAATATAAACTGCGGAGTCCCACAAGGCTCAGTCCTTGGACCACTATTATATTCACTACACACCCAGATCTCAAAAAAGCAAATATTAAATTTCGCTATTACATATTCGCAGATGATACCATCCTAGTATATGAAGGAACTAACTTGGGAGAACTGGAGGCCTTGGTAACTAGTGATCTACAATTATATGATAAATGCCTAGGTAACAAGTTGCAAATAAATGTGAATAAAACAGTGTATATGCTCTTCAAAAATAAAAATAAAGAAAGCTGGGACCCAGATATCAGAATTGTGGATCATACCAAATATCTGGGATTGGAAATCGATGACAAACTAAATTGGCACAAACATTAAGAACGCATGACAAAAAAACTGTACCAAAATCTACAAAATAATATAATATAATGCTTATTTTCTTTCTATATTCCGATATCTGATAACAAACTGAGGTGTATGTTCTCAGACATTATTTAAAAAAATCAAAACTCTGCAAAATAAGGTGGTAAAAACTTTATTTGGCTATGATTACAGAGCTAATACAGAAATTTTCCACCATCAAACTAAAATATTACCGCAGGAAAAAAATCTACAGATAGAACAATGTACATTTATCTACAAAATAACAAAAAATCAACAAAAATGCAACACAAATATAAACATAATTAATGAAACACATTCGTATGAAACTAGAAGTCAAGACCAAATTTATCTACCCCAAGTGAGAACAAACATTGCTCTAAATAATTCCTTTTCTAAATATCTTCAGTCATTCAAACTTTTGCCAAATTATATAAAAAAAAAAGATAGTTATTCCTCGTTCAAAGCGGAAATGATGCAATTTGTAAATGGCCAGGATACTTAAAATATATAGGTTCCGGTACCAGCGTTTATTGCTGATTAGGAATAATGCTTCACAAAAATTATGATTATATACATATATTGTTTTGTTTTGTTGTTATATGTATATATATATATATATATATATTCACTTATGTTCTTCAACCTTCCGATAATATTTAGAATTATATCTTCTTGGGTTCAAAGGTTGTGGTATGAAACAAATATATTAGTTAAAATATATTTTCGAATAAAGACTTATCAAACTTGACGTTTCGCTCTTATTTTAGGAGCATTTTCAAAAGAATATGTATAAATATTAAAATTAAATTACATAAAATACAGTTATTGTAAAAATTATTTTGAAAAAGTCAATAAAATGTCATGAATGAAGTGTCAATAGTAATAGAATACCTACCTTAGATATTTACGCAACGATATTATGTTGGGAGTGATAAAAATAAATTAATTAATTAATTTGTAATAAATTTGACTCAAGTTTTTTATGTCTTGTTTGTCATTTACTGATAATTTATCTTGTTTTATATATATCATTTCTTTGATTTTGAGTTTTTGATAATTTGTGTCTTGTGTTAAAATTTTTGTGTTTTTGAAATCGAATTCATGATTTTCGTTATGTTCATGTTTGTGTAGCGCTGTGGATGCATTTTTAGTGTATTTATGGCCGTTTATTCGGCTTTCTAGATATTGTGTAGTCATTCCTACATAATTTTTTGAACAGTTTAAGCATGGTATGGAGTATATAACATTTGATTTCTTATTATTTTTAGTTTTGCTTTTTAATTTAGTAAATAGTGATGATAGTGTATTATTTGGTTTATGGCATATTTTGATATTATGTTTAGATAATATATATTTTAGTTTTTCTGATAATTGATTCGTATAAGGTAGAGCTATATATATATTTTTTTCGTGGTTCAAAGTTGTTAGTGAATTTGGTTTTATATTGTTGTTGTAGTATTTGTATGTACGTTGTTGAATAATTTTATTTATTTGATTTGAAGGATAGTGATTATTTTCTAAAACAATCTTAAGTTTTTTAATTATTTCAGGACGATATTTAGGTGAAGTTAGTTTTATAGCTCTATCTATCAATCCTATAATAACACTATTTTTTTGTATTTTTGGATGGCATGAATTATAATTTAGATATCGTCCTGACCAAGTTTCTTTTGTATATAATTTAGTTTCAATTTTATTATCATTCGTTTTAATTAGTGTCATATCTAGAAAATTTATATTATTGTTTTTTTCAATTTCTATGGTAAATTGTATTTTAGAGTTAAAAGAATTAAAAATATTGAGGAATTCATTACATTTGTCTTCTGGAATAGCAGCTAAATAGTCGTCAACATAGCGTTTGAAGAATAATATATCAAATTTTATATGTTCTAATACTTTTTCTTCTACATATTCCATTACAATTTGTGCTAAACTAGAGGAAATTGGAGATCCCATTGTACAACCATTTAGTTGTTGAAAGAAAGTATCATTATATTGAAAATAATTATTGGTTTGAATAAGCATAATACCTTCTATAAATTCATCATAGGTAAGTGATGTGTGTTGTTTTATTTCATTCCATTTTTCTTTTAAAACATGTTTTATTAAGTCATTTGGGATATTTGTGTACATTGAGATAACATCTAAGGATATGATTTTATAATTATTAGGAATATGTACTGTATCTAAAAATTCTTTCAGCATAAATGAATCTTTTATATAAAAATTATTTTTAGTTAATTTTGATAAAATGTTTGTTAGATATTTAGATAGTTTGTAAAATGGTGATTGAATATATGATACTATTGGTCGCATTGGTAAATTTTGTTTGTGTAATTTGGGTAGTCCATATATTTTTGGAGGTATTGCATTATGTGTTTGTAGTTTTTTAGCTTCGTTTGTATTAATGGAACCATTATTTAAAAGTTTTTTTATGAATGTATTGTTCTTGTTTTGAAATGAAGTGGTTTTGTCTGATTTTATTTTTTGATAAACATGTTTATCATTCAATAACTCTATCATTTTATTATTATATTCATCTGTGTCCATTATTAATGTTTCATTACATTTATCTGGTTGTAAAATTGTAATTTGAGGATTACATTTGATGAATTCTTCAGTTTTCTTCAACTTTTTTTGGATGTTTTTCTGAGTTTTATTGATTTTCTGAGTTTTATGATGTCGTAGTTTTATTTTATGGTTAGTGATAACATTGACTACATCAGCCCTAATATCATCTTTTATTTGTTATGATTTATGCATTATAGCAGATTCAATACTTGCAATGTATTTTGTGTATGGTACTTCATTTTCATTTTTATATGGAAGTGCGAAATTTTTACCTAATGCTAATACTTCTACTATATCATTTGGTATATATGTGTTAGAGATATTTTCAAGCCATTGATCAGAATTTATTTTAATTGTATCTTGTGTGGAGTTATTTACTAGTTTATGAAACTTTTTTAAATTATTTTCCTTTATTTTTTGAAACTGTTTCTCGTATTTTATTTTTTCTAGATTCCAAAATGTATTTATTAAGACTTCAGGAATGCTATTTTTCAAATTATTAGTTTCGTAATTGATAGTTTTTTCTAACTTTTTTATATTTTGAATTGATTCAGTAATATTTAGATTTAAAAGTTTTGATTTTTTTATATATATATATATATATAAATATATATATATATATATATATATATATATATATATATATATATATATATATATATATATATAACAACAACAAAGAGAATCATTGGTAATTCACGCAAAGTAAAGGGCTACTGAAATAGAGTGGTAACCGTGGACATGCATGTTTCTGGCTCATTTTGCCTCATCAGCACGGCATAACCAAATAATGATGTGAAATTTGGGAGCAAAGATGTTAATCGAAACATGGGAAAACACAAAATAACGGATTTCAGCGGGGAAACCAAACGCTCATTTGTGTCTTCAATTGGAAGATCCCGAGTTTTCAGGACATCAACCAACATCGACACGGAGGCGCATATAGCCCCCCGCCATGAACCTTCCGACCCATAGTAAATAACAAAGAAGATGTAGGAATATCGCGTGATATGTTAACAACAACAACAACAAAGAGAATCATGGGTAATTCACGCAAAGTAAAGGGCTACTGAAATAGAGTGGTAACCGTGGACATGCATGTTTCTGGCTCATTTTGCCTCATCAGCACGGCATAACCAAATAATGATGTGAAATTTGGGAGCAAAGATGTTAATCGAAGCATGGGAAAACACAAAATAACGGATTTCAGCAGGGAAACCAAACGCTCATTTGTGTCTTCAATTGGAAGATCCCGAGTTTTCAGGACATCAACCAACATCGACACGGAGGCGCATATAGCCCCCCGCCATGAACCTTCCGACCCATAGTAAATAACAAAGAAGATGTAGGAATATCGCGTGATATGTTAACAACAACAACAACAAATAGAATCATGGGTAATTCACGCAAAGTAAAGGGCTACTGAAATAGAGTGGTAACCGTGGACATGCATGTTTCTGGCTCATTTTGCCTCATCAGCACGGCATAACCAAATAATGATGTGAAATTTGGGAGCAAAGATGTTAATCGAAACATGGGAAAACACAAAATAACGGATTTCAGCAGGGAAACCAAACGCTCATTTGTGTCTTCAATTGGAGGATCCCGAGTTTTCAGAACATCAACCAACATCGACACGGAGGCGCATATAGCCCCCCCGCCATGAACCTTCCGACCCATAGTAAATAACAAAGAAGATGTATGAATATCGCGTGATATGTTAACAACAACAACAACAAAGATAATCATGGGTAATTCACGCAAAGTAAAGGGCTACTGAAATAGAGTGGTAACCGTGGACATGCATGTTTCTGGCTCATTTTGCCTCATCAGCACGGCATAACCAAATAATGATGTGAAATTTGGGAGCAAAGATGTTAATCGAAACATGGGAAAACACAAAATAACGGATTTCAGCAGGGAAACCAAACGCTCATTTGTGTCTTCAATTGGAAGATCCCGGGTTTTCAGGACATCAACCAACATCGACACGGAGGCGCATATAGCCACCCGCCATGAACCTTCCGACCCATAGTAAATAACAAAGAAGATGTAGGAATATCGCGTGATATGTTAACAACAACAACAACAAAGAGAATCATGGGTAATTCACGCAAAGTAAAGGGCTACTGAAATAGAGTGGTAACCGTGGACATGCATGTTTCTGGCTCATTTTGCCTCATCAGCACGGCATAACCAAATAATGATGTGAAATTTGGGAGCAAAGATGTTAATCGAAACATGGGAAAACACAAAATAACGGATTTCAGCAGGGAAACCAAACGCTCATTTGTGTCTTCAATTGGAAGATCCCGAGTTTTCAGGACATTAACATCTTCCAATTGAAGACACAAATGAGCGTTTGGTATCCCTGCTGAAATCCGTTATTTTGTGCTTTCCCATGTTTCGATTAACATCTTTGCTCCCAAATTTCACATCATTATTTGGTTATGCCGTGCTGATGAGGCAAAATGAGCCAGAAACATGCATGTCCACGGTTACCACTCTATTTCAGTAGCCCTTTACTTTGCGTGAATTACCCATGATTCTCTTTGTTGTTGTTGTTGTTAACATATCACGCGATATTCCTACATCTTCTTTGTTATTTACTATGGGTCGGAAGGTTCATGGCGGGGGGGCTATATGCGCCTCCGTGTCGATGTTGGTTGATGTCCTGAAAACTCGGGATCTTCCAATTGAAGACACAAATGAGCGTTTGGTTTCCCTGCTGAAATCCGTTATTTTGTGTTTTCCCATGTTTCGATTAACATCTTTGCTCCCAAATTTCACATCATTATTTGGTTATGCCGTGCTGATGAGGCAAAATGAGCCAGAAACATGCATGTCCACGGTTACCACTCTATTTCAGTAGCCCTTTACTTTGCGTGAATTACCCATGATTCTCTTTGTTGTTGTTGTTGTTGTTGTTAACATATCACGCGATATTCCTACATCTTCTTTGTTATTTACTATGGGTCGGAAGGTTCATGGCGGGGGGGCTATATGCGCCTCCGTGTCGATGTTGGTTGATGTCCTGAAAACTCGGGATCTTCCAATTGAAGACACAAATGAGCGTTTGGTTTCCCTGCTGAAATCCGTTATTTTGTGTTTCCCATGTTTCGATTAACATCTTTGCTCCCAAATTTCACATCATTATTTGGTTATGCCGTGCTGATGAGGCAAAATGAGCCAGAAACATGCATGTCCACGGTTACCACTCTATTTCAGTAGCCCTTTACTTTGCGTGAATTACCCATGATTCTCTTTGTTGTTGTTGTTGTTAACATATCACGCGATATTCCTACATCTTCTTTGTTATTTACTATGGGTCGGAAGGTTCATGGCGGGGGGGGGGCTATATGCGCCTCCGTGTCGATGTTGGTTGATGTCCTGAAAACTCGGGATCTTCCAATTGAAGACACAAATGAGCGTTTGGTTTCCCTGCTGAAATCCGTTATTTTGTGTTTTCCCATGTTTCGATTAACATCTTTGCTCCCAAATTTCACATCATTATTTGGTTATGCCGTGCTGATGAGGCAAAATGAGCCAGAAACATGCATGTCCACGGTTACCACTCTATTTCAGTAGCCCTTTACTTTGCGTGAATTACCCATGATTCTCTTTGTTGTTGTTGTTGTTGTTGTTAACATATCACGCGATATTCCTACATCTTCTTTGTTATTTACTATGGGTCGGAAGGTTCATGGCGGGGGGGCTATATGCGCCTCCG
Organism: Galeruca laticollis; assembly: GCA_963921935.1. Lineage (NCBI taxonomy): Eukaryota > Metazoa > Arthropoda > Insecta > Coleoptera > Chrysomelidae > Galeruca > Galeruca laticollis. Next base: position 27,757,688 of record OY998180.1, read on the forward strand.
TGTCGATGTTGGTTGATGTCCTGAAAACTCGGGATCTTCCAATTGAAGACACAAATGAGCGTTTGGTTTCCCTGCTGAAATCCGTTATTTTGTGTTTCCCATGTTTCGATTAACATCTTTGCTCCCAAATTTCACATCATTATTTGGTTATGCCGTGCTGATGAGGCAAAATGAGCCAGAAACATGCATGTCCACGGTTACCACTCTATTTCAGTAGCCCTTTACTTTGCGTGAATTACCCATGATTCTCTTTGTTGTTGTTGTTGTTAACATATCACGCGATATTCCTACATCTTCTTTGTTATTTACTATGGGTCGGAAGGTTCATGGCGGGGGGGGGCTATATGCGCCTCCGTGTCGATGTTGGTTGATGTCCTGAAAACTCGGGATCTTCCAATTGAAGACACAAATGAGCGTTTGGTTTCCCTGCTGAAATCCGTTATTTTGTGTTTTCCCATGTTTCGATTAACATCTTTGCTCCCAAATTTCACATCATTATTTGGTTATGCCGTGCTGATGAGGCAAAATGAGCCAGAAACATGCATGTCCACGGTTACCACTCTATTTCAGTAGCCCTTTACTTTGCGTGAATTACCCATGATTCTCTTTGTTGTTGTTGTTGTTAACATATCACGCGATATTCCTACATCTTCTTTTATATATATATATATATATATATATATATATATATATATAACTGTTGTGTTATTAGTTATTTTTGCCCTGATTATGTCTTTTCGTAAATTGTCATTGATTCCATTTAAAAGATTCTCAACGTCTGCTTAAATGTTCTTAATTTCTATTTGAGTAATATCAGGAGGTATACCAAATTTATGACCCAATGAAAGAAAATGTCTGACTTCCATGGGTATACACTCTGGCGAGCATACGGTCGGTCATATTAATAGTAATGAAAATGAACAGGATGCTAATTTCAATAATACACAACAGGTTACTTTTGGATCATTTCCTTATATTAAAGATCTGTCAGAAAAATCATCAAAGAATTCAAGGGGACCAATGTAAAAATTGCTCAAAGAACAGCCAAACCTCTACAGTCTCTTTTTACTAAGTTAAAACAACCGGAGGATTCCTTGATGAAAACTAACGTAATATATAGTATCCCTTGTAAAAATTGTAACAAAAAGTATGTAGAAATGACATCTCAGAACTTGAAATCACGTTGTGCTCAACATAAAAGCGATGCTAGTTTAAAAAAGCGGAAATGCGCATTTTCAGAACATGTTGTAGATGAGTTCTACCATATAGATTTTGATAAAGTAAAAATTCTTGATATAGAAAGAAACTATAACAAAAGAAAGTTTTTAGAAATGTATCATATTAATAACATTGAGGAACCAATGAATAGAAGGTTTGACATTGAGTCACTTAGTAAGATTTATACATATTTGTTGCACTTTAATAATGTCCACTCGGTAGCGAGGAGATTGATTCTCAAATTAGTGTTTTGAGTTAATGGTTGGCTGAGGTGACAGGTCAGTCGAGTGTTGACAATACAAACATTATTTAATATTTCATTTAAAAACAATTTTTTTATACATTATAGCTATCACAGCTCAGTTGCGAATGCAAATGATTTCCAAACAGTCGGGCCTTAACGTGAGAGGTTAGGTCCTTTCCATGTGTTAGAAGTTACAGATCTTACATCACTTTTCTTAACTGACATTATTATTGTTAGGAGAATGTTAAATTATTAGTATTGCTTTTCATGGAAATTAACATCAGACAAAAGTGGAGATCGTTAGTATTTGCGGGTGGGTTTTGTTTGGCTTTTTTATCTAATAATAGTAATGCTGGAATGGGTTGACAGCTTGGGAATACCGAATGTGAGAGGTTTGAGTGTTCACTGACTGTTGACTTATTTCGTCATCCCAATTTTTCACATTTTGCAAAACACAGGTGGCAGCTGTTTGACAATAGTATGGTTAAATTTAAAAGTGTAATTTTTCAATCTTGTCGTGATCGTAGGTGTGGACATTGATCTATTGTTGTTTTTCTTTGAAGTTTTCACCAAAGCAACCAAAAAAATATAACAGTATTGCTCAGAAATTTAGATTTTTATTAAATATTTTTACTTCAACCTTTCAATTGCCCCCCGTAACACTACCTGTCGACAGCAGTCGATTTCACGTTGAAATATATATTCAACAAAATCAGTTCGTTTCTTGTTGTACGTCTTTTGGTTTTAAAAAACAGGAAAAAAATCCTGGCTCTCATTACTATATGTACGAGAGAAATTAGATTTAGTCGACATTTTTGTCTTTAGTGGATGAAAGTTTTCCTGCAATTTGTGAAATGTGAGTTAAATTTTAAATCAACACTACAAGTAAGTCGTAATGATTTCAAAAATTATTTTCTACATTAAATTAACCGGTTTTTTCTTTCTGGTTTATTATAGCCTTTGAAATTGAAGACAATGCTCTTCGAAAGCTTAGGTAATGTACTAATTGATTCACTTTATCTCTAACCTGTAAAGTTTTTTTGGCTGCTATCCCCACGAGTTTGAGGATTTTTTAACAAAGACCACTCTTTGAAGTTTTATTTTTTAACTAGTCAGCCGTGACTACTGCCAACTTTTGGTTTTTGGTTATATACATATATATATATATATATATATATATATATATATATATATATAAAACTTCAAAGAGTGGTCTTTGTTAAAAAACCCTCAAAATCGTGGGGATAGCAGCCAAAAAAACTTTACAGGTTAGAGATAAAGTGAATCAAATAGTACATTACCTAAGCTTTCGAAGAGCATTGTCTTCATTCTCAAAGGCTATAATAAACCAGAAAGAAAAAATCGGTTAACTTAATAAAGAAAACAACTTCTGAAATCATCACGACTTACTTGTAGTGTTGATTTAAAATTAAACTCACATTTCACAAATTGCAGGAAAACCTTCATCCACTAAAGATTAAAATGTCGACTAAATATAATTTCTCTCCTACATAAAGTAATGAGAGCCAGGATTTTTTTCCTGTTTTTTAAAAACCAAAAGACGTACACAAGAAACGAACTGATATTGTTGAATATCTATTTCGACATGAAATCGACTGCTGTCGAAAGGTAGAGATACGGGGGGCAATTACAAGGTTGAAGTAAAAACATTTAATAAAAATCTAAATTTCTCAGCAATACTGTTGTGTTTTTTTGGTTGCTTTGGTGAAAACTTCAAAGAAAAACAATAATAGATTAATGTCCACACCTAGGATCACGTCAAGATTGAAAAATTACACCTTTAAATTTAACCAGACCATTGTCTGACAGCTGCCACCTGTCTTTTGTAAAATGTAAAAAATTGGGATGACGAAATAAGCAAACAGTCAGTGAACACTCAAACCTCTCACATTCGGCATTCCCCAACTGTCAACCCATTCCAGCATTACTATTATTAAATAAAAAAGCCAAACAAAACCCACCCGCAAATACTAACGATCTCCACTTTCGTCTGATGTTAATTTCCATGAAAATCAGTATTGATAATTTAAAATACTCATAACAATAATAATGTCAGTTAGGAAAAGTGATGTAAGATCTGTAACTTTTAACACATGGAAAGGACCTAACCTCTCACGTTAAGGCCCGACTGTTTGGAAATCATTTGCATTCGCAACTGAGCGGTGATAGCCATAATGTATAAAAATTGTTTTGTTTTTAAATGAAATATTAAATAATGTTTGTATTGTCAACACTCGACTGACCTGTCACTTCAGCCAACCATTAACTCAAAACACTAATTTGGGAATCAATCTCCTCGCTACCGGAGTGGACATTATTGAAGTGCAACAAATATGTATAAATCTTACTAAGTGACTCAATGTCAGACCTTCTATTCATTGGTTCCTCAATGTTATTAATATGATACATTTCTAAAAAATTTCTTTTGTTATAGTTTCTTTCTACATCAAGAATCTTTACTTTATCAAAATCTATATGGTGGAACTCATCTATAACATGTTCTGATAATGCACATTTTCGCTTTTTTAACCTAGCATCGCTTTTATGTTGAGCACAACGTGATTTCAAATTCTGAGATGTCATTCCTACATACTTTTTGTTACAATTTTTACAAGAGATACTATATATTACGTTAGTTTTCATCATGGAATCCTCCGGTTGTTTTAACTTAGTTAAGCTCAGTTGCGAATGCAAATGATTTCCAAACAGTCGGGCCTTAACGTGAGAGGTTAGGTCCTTTCCATGTGTTAAAAGTTACAGATCTTACATCACTTTTTCTAACTGACATTATTATTGTTATGAGTATTTTAAATTATCAATACTGATTTTCATGGAAATTAACATCAGACGAAAGTGGAGATCGTTAGTATTTGCGGGTGGGTTTTGTTTGGCTTTTTTATTTAATAATAGTAATGCTGGAATGGGTTGACAGTTGGGGAATACCGAATGTGAGAGGTTTGAGTGTTCACTGACTGTTTGCTTATTTCGTCATCCCAATTTTTTACATTTTACAAAAGACAGGTGGCAGCTGTCAGACAATAGTCTGGTTAAATTTAAAGGTGTAATTTTTCAATCTTGACGTGATCCTAGGTGTGGACATTAATCTATTATTGTTTTTCTTTGAAGTTTTCACCAAAGCAACCAAAAAAACACAACAGTATTGCTGAGAAATTTAGATTTTTATTAAATGTTTTTACTTCAACCTTGTAATTGCCCCCCGTATCTCTACCTTTCGACAGCAGTCGATTTCATGTCGAAATATATATTCAACAATATCAGTTCGTTTCTTGTGTACGTCTTTTGGTTTTTAAAAAACAGGAAAAAAATCCTGGCTCTCATTACTTTATGTAGGAGAGAAATTATATTTAGTCGACATTTTAATCTTTAGTGGATGAAGGTTTTCCTGCAATTTGTGAAATGTGAGTTTAATTTTAAATCAACACTACAAGTAAGTCGTAATGATTTCAGAAGTTGTTTTCTTTATTAAGTTAACCGATTTTTTCTTTCTGGTTTATTATAGCCTTTGAGAATGAAGACAATGCTCTTCGAAAGCTTAGGTAATGTACTATTTGATTCACTTTATCTCTAAACTGTAAAGTTTTTTTGGCTGCTATCCCCACGATTTTGAGGGTTTTTTAACAAAGACCACTCTTTGAAGTTTTATTTTTTAACTAGTCAGCCGTGACTAACTGCCAACTTTTGTTTTTTGGTTATATATATATATATATATATATATATATATATATATATATATTGTTATGACTTTATTTTTATTTATATAAATTGTTGTGATTTTACTATTTAATAATAACTATTTTAATTCATAATTACATGTGTTGTTGAGCGCCAGCCATAAAAAATCATTTATGTAATAAATCTTTATATATATTATTTATTTTAACTCTATCTCAGGGTATTGAGTTCCTTTATATTTTTTATTTTATCTAGCTAAAATAAAGTCAATGTATCTCAATTTTACTACATATATTGAAATATTAATAGATTGTTTTTTTTAACACATAGTTTCAATATTTACAAAAGAATTTTCAAATTCTAGTTCAAAATCTTAGTAAAGAAAATGCCAATTTTTTATCATGTAATCAAAATTATTTAGTTTTTTATTTCTTATCAAATCATTCATAAATTTACAAATAAATCAAAATTTCTTACCGTTTTTCCGTTCTATTTTTTATCTTATACAGAGACTGCTTTTCTTTATATTCACCAACAAAGATCTTTGTTTGAAGTGTAAATTTTATCCTAAATTCACCTTATAAAGAAATATATTAATAACACAATTTACATTACATTCAATGTCTTGAAATATGAAGAATTTTCAATGTTATAGATAAATTCAAAATTCCAAAATAACTAGACCTTTTCAAATTAGTTTCTTCTTCATTTGAAATCTTCTTAAATATGGTTTGTATTTGTATAACAGTTTTCAATTTTCATTCATGTTATTATGTAAGAAATGTCCATTATTCCATTATTATTTCATTTCCATTTATATATAAGTTTTATAATAATTTTTCCATCGTTATATTCTCTAAATATATTCAATTCTATCAATATTTCAATGTTTCATCGTTTCAACAATCTTAAATGGGTTTAAATCCCTTTTTCTTTTTTGAAAAATCAAATAATTCTCATCCTTCAAAAATATATCAAGTCACTAGACTCTCTTTTCAACAAACCCCGTTTCCTAACTTCTTAACTTAATTCTAAAGGCTTGTTTTCATGCATTCTGTAATTTTTTTATATCTGTCACATTATTTCTGACACGATATCACAATGAATGAAAATTATTCTCTATTTTATTCTTTTAGCTTCCTGTAGCTGCGAATATCTTTATTATAACTATATTATATAAAAATTCTATCTCATTATATTTTTTTTAACTTTACTATCAAATAATATTATAAATTATAAATATATATATATATATATATATATATATATAAATATATATATATATATATATATATATATATATATATATATATATATATATATATATAAGTTGAGTATTAGTCGGCTAACTAAGTTAAGGAAATCAAAATTCTTAACTTAGTCAGCCGACTAATACTCAACTTCTTCTTATAGATATGGGTTTTTATCATAACATCAGAATCCGTGTTGGTTACACTACCATGAACAAACTCAAGAAAATGTCTAACATTTATAGCAGACTTGCTTCTTTACGAAATAGATGCACTTTTCTCATGAAATGGAAAAAACCAACATCATTCCACAACACATTACACATGGTGTCAAGAATGTCACAGATCTCACTGCCGCTGCTGTAGGAAGAACACTGCATTTTACAACACAGTTCAATCACAGTTTAAGGAATGATATTCTTAATTTGGAAATTAAAATCACACATGATAACATTCGAAGTTTGGAGAAAGCGTTGACTTTTACTAAATCATAAATCAATAACCTTTTACCATATGACATTGTCAAAGAATTTTACAAAAGACAATCTATTTCTTACAATCGACGCTTCTTCCAAATCGTAACATACTAAAATTTAAGAAACTCAAACAGAATTCTCTTTCTAAAATTATCACACCAACCAATTGGCTAAAAACTTAACAAACACAGACATTCCGTCTGACATTTCAAATTTCTTAGCTCTAGGGCCTAAATTCAGTATAGAACCAATGGTTAGTGACATCAATATTCCTAGTTTTTTAGCTGATGTTGATCTTATATCACAGCGAATTTCAGACAATGAAATAAATATAGTATTAACACAAACAATACTTAAATTTTTCTTTGATATATAATTCTCTCTCAACAACATCCACAATTTTCTTGTTCCTATATGTCCATTTCCATTTGTCTTTGATCTTCTTCTACTTTTCCCAGTGTAAATATTCCTTCAGTTTGTTGTAATATATTCACTCCTATTCGAAATTTTCTTGGTTCATGTCCAACATCTGTAACTCTTCTTAATGCATCTGCCACAATATTCAATTTTCCTGGCACACATTTTATGTCAAATTCATATTCTTGTAGAAGTAGAATCCATCTATGGATACGATTATTAGCATATCTATTTTTTAGCATTGATGTTAGTGCTAAATGATCTGTCCCTAGAGTAAATTTCGCTCCTAGTAAAAAAATCTTAGTTTATTTATACAAGCCATTTCCAACTCAGTTATGGAATATTTTCTTTCAGCTGCTTTTGTTACCCTAGATATAAAACTTATTTTGACTTCCTCTTTATCTTGAATTTGTATCAATAATCCTGCTAGTCTTTCCATAGATGCATCAAGATGAAAGGTTTATCATATTGTGGGTGATATACTTCAAGTTTCTTTAAAAATATTTCCTTTAATTCCTGGAAAGCTTTATCCCTTCTGTCATCCTATCTCCATTTTATGTCCTTTTTAAAAAATTCAATAAGAGGAATTTCTCTTCTGCTTAAATCAGGTATTAACTTTTTTAAATAATTTAAAATACCAAGGAATCTCCTCAATATTTTTAGATTATTGGGTGTTTTATATTCTAGTATTGCTTTAACCCGTTCTGGATTCATCGTTACCCCTGTATCACTTAGAACATATCCCAAATAATCCACCTCCTTTTTATAAAATGGGCATTTGTCCAAATTCATTTTTTTTCTGGCCCGGAGGCCATTTGGCTTTGGGACTACACCCCATTTAGCCACGATAGTTTACTGTTTTATTATATTTTAATTATTATACTGTCACTCTATCTTTCATGCAAATATTCCTAAACTTCCAAAATTCTGGAGAAAATGGAAGAAGAAAAACAAATGGGATAAACAGGAACACCCTCTTCACGCTAAGGTGTCCGTCATAGCGACTTTGATTAGACATACAAGAAAGGCAACGGTTAAAGGGGAATTGCTACAAAAGGACAAACAGAGTGAATGAAATCTAAATTGTTCATACTATGTTCATATATGCATTCACATAAACCAAAATAAAAATTGCAATATTATATTTTTCGTTTGGTGCGTTTAAGGAATTCCCATAAAATATCTCTTATGATAGGTTTCTGAGAGCTTATGTACAAGAGAGAGACTATGTTTTGAGGAAAAGATATCTTCTGATAGGGACTTAAGTAAATATTCCGTTGCTTCTCTATTATACCTACAGTTAAACATCCAATGGTTGAGATCGTCGAAACTTCCGTCACAGTCACATGTATCTGCGGTAGACAATTTAATTTTGTAACGGTATGAATTAACTGTAACATGTCCAAAAAGGCATCTGATATACATAGTATATATTTTCCTGGAAGGAAGGCTTCGTTCAGCTAGAGGAGTATAGGGAAGAACAGGATATATCTTGCAGTAGGTATTGTTACTATGGTTTGTGAAACCTGCCCATTCAATTTCCCAATTTTGTTTGAGAGCTTCTTTTCTATGTGATATTATATCTCCCTTTGATAATTCGTTGATTACAAGACCACAGGAAGCAGCAGCTGTAGCAAGCTTATCTACTTTTTCATTGCCTGGAATTTGAGAATGTCCTTCAACCCATATAAATCCAACGTTTTTGTTTAAGTTCTTTAAACGTGTTACTTTTTCTAGGATGCTGATTGTACTGCTATTAATGTATATATGTTTCCGGTAGTTTCTCAATGTCATTAAAGCTGATTGAGAATCAGATAAAATCATATACTGTTCAAATTCTAAGTTACTGTTTATGATCCATTTCAAGGCTTTGTTGATGGCTACTAATTCAGCTGTGAAGATTGAGCAGTTTGGATTTAATTTGTACTGTAGGGATACTTGTAGGTTTTGGACATAAAAAGCACTACCAACTCCCGCACTAGATTTGGAACCATCGGTGTATATTTTGCATATTGAACCTCGGGTACGAAGTTCTTCATTTATTACAAAATAGGGGGAGATTAGAGAGTCGTAAGAGGGAAATACTACATTGGGTTCCGAGAACAAAATGTTGAAGTTACAATTGGAGAATGGGATTCCTACACCTTGAAATTGATATTGAGATAAATTAGGGAAGGCAATAGCTAAGATAGGAGAATATTTATTTTGCCACCATTTAGAGGTTAAATTTTGGATAGAGAGAGCAGCTATTTTATCTAATAGGGAATTTTGCTTATAAGCTTGAGACTTGAGTACAAATTTTTCAGCCAAAAATAGGCGTCTCAGGTGTAGGGGGGGTTCATTACATTCTGCCAAGAGATCCGGGGTAGGAGTAGACTTCAAGGCTCCTAGGATCAATCTTAAGGCTTTGTATTGTATTCTGTCAATTTTATTTAAACGTGATTTGGTAGCAGATCCATACAGAAAACAACCATAATCCAAGATTGATCTAGTATAGGTCCTGTAAAACATTATATAAATTGCACGCTGTGCTAATTTTCATCCCCCCACGAATAGCGTTTAAAGTATTTTTAACTTGCTCTGGTTGATACTGGAAAAATTTCCTTTTTACTTCTCTTTCACATGTTTTTTTTAGTTTTGCTCATTTTTTTATAATTTTCAGCAGGTTCCTTTCTACTAGGTGCCATAGGTGCCATAATCTCTCTCTCTCTCTCTAGGGGAATCAACACCTTGTCGTTGGTGAGAGAGCTCAGTAACCTCTATACCCAGGGAGCGATGCCGGCGGTAGCGTAGCTACTGGTAGGGCCACCTATGCCGGTAAGGTCTCGAAGTGGTTGAGATAAAGCTAAGAAGATTCCCACACCAGCGGCGTCTGACGCAGAGCTGGCGGTGCTTAGAGGAGTTAACCTCGAGAAAAATCCGGAAATTCTAAGGTGGAAACTATCGTGCCCATGGGATGAGTGTATGGGAGCACTGCTGCGGTGGACGTATTTTCTGCCCAGCTCGTGGGATATGCATGGAAACAAATACCGAAAACCAAAATAAAAAAAGGGGATTAAAATCCAAAAATTGAAGAAACACGAAAAGAGCAAGAGAATACCAAAAACAAAAACAGAGCCAATGAAGAAACGCCGAAAGAGCTAGAGGACCCTTTCAAAAGGCGAGAATCGGTGCGAAGAACCCCCCCTATAATAGGAAATCTCTTTGTTCCTGAAACTGAGGAGACAGAGGTTTTTGATGGGCCAGAAGTGTCTGCACCAGCAGAAAAAATCCAGAAACACAGAGAACAAAACGAACGAGGGTGGACGCCTTACTGGATTGCCCAGAAAAAAAGACCGAAATTGAAATGGAGATTTTCAGAAGATCGATAGCGGCAATCCTCAGACAGGTTGGACTACTAGAAAAATTGGTTTCTACCTCATATAAACCAAAAAAAGAACTGACGGATATAAGCAGTAGACTGACATATCATGTTGGACAGCTACAAAAGAAAGGTCAGAAAACATATTTGGAAAAAACGACATCCGAAGGGAACCACACAGAGCGAACACTCCGCGAGGAAGTGGCGATTCTTCAAAATAAGATGGAAAAGCTGGAAAAAGAATCAGACGAACTCAGAATGAAGGAGAAAAACGCGAAAGAGACAGAACGAATTCTACGCGAGGAGATTAACCAACTGAAAAAGAAGTTTGAGAAACTGGAGGATGGCCCAAAAAAATCCTGTAGAATGGAAGAAATAAGAAAAATTGTCAGCACAGAACAAAGTTTTGAAAGCCTGACGAAGATTATAGATGAGGACTGGCCCGAAGATTTATATAAGGTGGTGGAAACTAGACAAGGAAAGGTACACCAGGGACATACGGATCAAGACTTGGTTATCTTCATGGACCCAAATAAAACAACACATGAAAAAGCGTACGATGAACTGAAAAATCATTACCCATCACCCGTAGTTCTTCTGGTCGAAGAAGGACTGGTGGAAGGTTCTATGGAATTTGTTAAAATTAATGTGGGTTTCATAAGCAGCAGAAGAAGAGAAGGAGGAGAGAACTACACACAATCCGTCTTCATCATGCCAATGACAATGGACGGCGGAGGAGTGGACGATGCGGAGTTAATGCTCAAATTTTTCACACAGCTGAGAAGTGAGGTTGAAAACAAAGATAGAGGACTAAGGATCGGGTCCCTTGGAAAAACCAATTCCGATTACCTTAAGAAGTGCGCAGAATTTGCGTTGAAGGGTCTTGAAATAAAAGCGACATTATGTGTAGAACATATGAACGCGAGTAAAAAGATGCAAAGACCCAAGACCACACAGCCTGGAAGGGACAAAATTATTATAAAGGCACAAGAAGGGAAAAGTTATGCAGAACGTCGGTGAAAAGCTCGGTCAACCTGAAAGAAAAAGGAATACAAATAAGCTCTATTAGGAAGACCAATAGAGGAGACCTGATGATGGAAGTTATGGGCGGTAAGGCTGCAAGCAAAGTTATAAGAAACGGAAAGATCAAGATAGGGTGGTTAGATTGTAGGGTAAGAAGAAGAGTTAATTTACAGAGGTGCTTCAGGTGCCATCTCTTCGGACACAGAAAAGATGATTGCCCAAATGAAGATAGATCTGAACTTTGCCTCCGATGCACAAAGGCGGGACACACGGCCAAGGAGTGCGAAAACCCACCTGCATGCATTGTTTGCAATACTGAGGGGCATAAAATGGACCAAACAAAATGTCCACAATATAGGAAACTGATCAGGAATAAAGCTAGGCTGCCATCGGTATCGGGCAGAATACTCACACCTGGTGATGGCAATCAAATTCCTACAAACTAACTTAGGAAGGGCCAGGGCTGCACACGACCTGGCCTATGCAACGGCCACAAATAAAGGCGTTGATATTTTAGTCGTAGGGGAACCAAACACAAAAATACTCGAAAACACGCAGTGGATTAAGGACAAGAGAGGTGATGTTGGCATATTGGTTTTAAATAAGAAACTCGAGATAATGGGAGTTAGCTCTGAAGAAGGCTACATACTGGTCTCGTTGAAAAACCGACATGTGTTTTGTTGCTACATTTCTCCAAATATTCGATTTGAAGACTTCAAACAGCAGGTAGACAAAATTATGGAAGACGTCAATAGACAAAATGGAGAAAAAATAATCATGGGCGATATAAATGCTAAATCCCTGGGGGTCAACAATTGGAGATAAGAGAGGGGAGTACTGGTGCGACTGGATGTCGACGCTAAACCTCAACGTCCTGAATGATGGCAAAAAGCCAGCTTTCGTCAGAAGACAGACCGAGTCTTACATTGACATCACATGCTCTACTCGAAAGGCACAGAAAATGATAACAGACTGGGAAATCCTTGACGACGAAACGCTCACCGAGCACCAGTACATATGCTTCTCGATAGTAACAAAAGACAGGAAACCTCAGAACTCGAGAAAAAATAAACCAAGTTGCGACTGGGACCTTTTCAAAGAACTTGCGACTTGGAGAATCACAGCTGGTGCAAAAACAACGGAATATATGGAAAAAGTAATAGGAGAAGCCTACCATGCAAGCCTCACAACAAAAACAACGATAAATAGGACACCTTTCTGGTGGAATCAAGATATTGTGAAAAAGCGACAGGAGTGTCTCAGACTCAAGAGAGAGATAACAAGAATGAACAAACGTGCGCCAAGAAACGAATATGAAGTGAATGAAGCACGGGATGTCCTTAGGAGATGTAGAAAGGAGCTGCAGTTCTTAATAAACCAGTCCAAGAAAAAACACTGGGACGATTTATGCAAAGAGCTGGACGATAATATCTGGGGTACAGGATATAAAATCGCAGCCAAAAAACTGGTAGGATATCCCCCTTTCAATATCGCAAAGGAACTACAAATTAAAGCGGCAAAAGATCTCTTTCCAAGGAAATCAAAGAGCTGGCGAAAATCTAGGGCCTGAGCCGTTCTCAGCCGAAGAGCTGAAAAATGTATTAGGAAAGATGAAATCTGGAAAGGCACCCGGCCTCGATGGAATACCTATGGAAGCGATACAAAATCTGGAAGAAATAGCACCGGAAAGTATATTAGACCCACTGAATGGCCTACTTAGAGACAAGCAGTTTCCGAAAAACTGGAAACAGGCGAGACCGGTACTGATTCCAAAAGGAAAACCAGAGGACATGAACTTCAGACCTTTATGCCTACTGAACTCCATCAGTAAGGTCTACGAAGGATTATTGAAGGATAGACTAGAAAAGAAACTGGAAGCTACTGGAGGCCTATCAGAAAACCAGTTCGGCTTTCGTAAGGAAAAATCCACAATTCAGGCCGTAGAGAAAGCTGTCAACATAGCAAAGGAAAACGCAAGGAACAAGTGGGCCGCAGTAATCGCCCTCGACGTTAGGAACGTCTTTAATTCAGCGTCCTGGGATAGAATATTGCATAAACTGGAAGAAAGAGGCGTGGCAAGTTACCTACTAGAAATCGTCGATTCCTACCTAGAAGACAGGTCATTGCAAATTGAGAAAGACTTATGCTTAGATATCACGGCTGGAGTTCCACAGGGCTCAGTACTCGGTCCTACCCTGTGGAACGTGCTATACGATGATGTGCTGAACGAACATGTACCGATGGGAGTTAGTCTACTTGCATACGCAGACGACTTGGCAATAGTCATTACTGCTGCAGACAAAGAACAGTTGAACTGGAAAGAGAACGAAACGTTGCACCACATAGACTCCTGGATGAAGAAAAATGAGCTGGAGTTGGCTCCTCAGAAATCAGAAGCGGTCATTCTCAAAGGGCAGAGAGGGAAGGAAGACATCAAATTTATGTGTGGCGGAGCAGATATACCTCGCAAGAAGTGCCTGCTATACCTTGGGGTCACCCTGGGGGAAGGATTTAGTTTCAGTCAGCATATAAAGACTGCGGCCCAAAAGGCCGAGAAAAGGTGGCAGCCCTTACTAGGCTTACGCCAAATATCAAGGGTCCTGGGTCAAAAAAGAGAGAGATGCTATACAGCGTGGTGCAGTCCATTCTGCTATATGGCGCTCCCGTCTGGCATGAATATATGAGGTTTAAGAAATATAGAGAACTACTCACTAGGGTACAACGAAGGATGCTCCTCAGAGTCATCAGCGCATACCGTACAGCCTCTGCTAAAGCGGTACAAGTGGTGTCTGGTGTAATACCAATCCACCTTCTAGTCGAGGAGAGGTGGAGGCTATATAGGAGAATGGATGGAAATAGCACACAGGCCAAGAGGGAAGGAAGAACAATAACCCTGAATAAGTGGCAAGAGCTCTGGGATGACACCGTAGACGAGGCACAACGGACCAAATTTCTGATCCCAAACTTGGGTGACTGGATAGGCTGCAAGCACAGGCAGGTAGATTATTTCCTTTCACAAGTACTCACAGGACACGGGTGCTTCAGAGTGTATGTTAAGAGGATAGGAAAAACAGAAACAGGCGAATGTCCGTACTGCAAAATCGTGGACACCGTGGACCATACTATTTTTGATTGCGAAAGATGGCTTACAGAAAGGGAACAACTGTATGTGAGCATAGGCACACACCTCACGGCAGTTAACTTGGCGCAAACTATGATGGCAGACAGCAGGAAATGGAAAGCAATTCAACATTTCATAGCCACGATACTGAAACAGAAGGTGGAGGTTTTTTCCAGGCAGGAGGGCTTTATACGCCTCCGTGTTGATATTGGTTGTTATTCCAAAATCGGAATCTCCCAATTGATGGCACAAATGTGCGTTTGGTTGTCCTGTTATTTTCCGTTGTTTGTGATCTTCCATGTTTGATTCAACATCGTTGCTCCCAAGTTTCACATCCATACCTGGTTATACCGTACTGATGAAGGCTAATGAGCTAGAAACATGCATGTTTACGGTTACCACTCCTCTTCAGTAACCTCTTTATTTTTGCGTGCTTTCCCGTGATTTTTCCTTTGTTTTTGTTAAATTCACGCGTTATCCCTTTATCGATCCTGCTTCTTCACCTTGGGTTGGTTTTTTCCAGACAGGAGGGCTTTATACGCCTCCGTGTTGATATTGGTCGTTGTTCCAAAATCGTAATCTCCCAATTGATGGCACAAATGTGCGTTTGGTTGTTCTGTTATTTTCCGTTGTTTGTGATCTTCCATGTTTCATTCAACATCGTTGCTCCCAAGTTTCACATCCATACTTGGTTATACCGTACTGATGAAGGCTAATGAGCTAGAAACATGCATGTTTACGGTTACCACTCCTCTTCAGTAACATCTTTATTTTTGCGTGCTTTCCCGTGATTTTTTCTTTGTTTTTGTTAAATTCACGCGTTATCCCTTTATCGATCTTGCTTCTTCACCTTGGGTTGGTTTTTTCCAGACAGGAGGGCTTTATACGCCTCCGTGTTGATATTGGTTGTTGTTCCAAACTCGGAATCTCCCAACTGATGGCACAAATGTGCGTTTGGTTGTCCTGCGATTTTCCGTTGTTTGTGATCTTCCATGTTTCATTCAACATCGTTGCTCCCAAGTTTCACATCCATACTTGGTTATACCGTACTGATGAAGGCTAATGAGCTAGAAACATGCATGTTTACGGTTACCACTCCTCTTCAGTAACCTCTTTATTTTTGCGTGCTTTCCCGTGATTTTTTCTTTGTTTTTGTTAAATTCACGCGTTATCCCTTTATCGATCTTGCTTATATATATATATATATATATATATATATATATATATATATATATATATATATATATATATTAATGCACATCCTCTATTTGAAATTTAAAGAATAAGTAAAACATAAGGAAATTTATTTAATTTTAGTTGTCATACTCTCGATACACACTGTACTCTACGTAAATTCCTAAATTTTTAAAGATTCAGTAGAAATATCAAATATGACATTTCATAATTTCGATGACATTTGAGTAGAATATATCTAATGATAGATAGAACATAATAGGATTTGGAGAAAATATTTGAAATTGTAAAATATAGAGGTCTCTGCTAGCAAGATTACAAATGTAATAAAAGAATTTCAAAATCTCACTTGGTTATTGAAAATTATAGATTAGTAATTTTTTTCAAAAACAAGAAAAATCGGTAACCAACAGAAAGGAGAATTATTTATTTTGTAAAAATTTAGTCAGTAGCTTTTTATCCTTTGAAGAGACAACATCAGAATAAGAGTTGTCTCGAATTTTTTGGTAGATTGCATAAATTGCATATCATACAATCAAATAAATAACCCATATAATAAATTCAGTGCGTACATAATTCGGAAAAGAATTGTATCGTAAAAGTGTATGTGGTTCCAGTTTTTTCTAAATCGTATATATTTAGAAAGTTGCAGTATTCTAAATACGTTAGAATAAGTACGAGATTTCCTGATCCATTGGGTGAGTCCTCTCCAGTTTTAAATTTATTTCTCGAGAAATATCAGGCCTTAAATTCAATACAGTTAAAAGATGCATCTATATACAGGGTGTCCCGGGACTAATGGGAAAAAGTCAGGAGCGTATAATCTGAGCTAAAATAATGTTATTACTTCATATAAACTTTTACTATGCAGGCCCTCGTTTTCGAGTTACAGGCCTCCAAAGTTTTAATTTTGAATTTGGTTTTTATTTGTATTTTTTGTACTAGTTATTTGATCTTTATAAAATTTACGGCAAAGCTATAATGTATGTGTATGTTTATTTTGGTAAGGTAAACAGATTTACAGTAGTGCATTGAAGCCAGGGACGGACTACTCGCTATGGTTAGTGATCCAAAAATTTTGCAGGTACGGCACACCCTGTATGAAATTATCGAAATTCACTTCCCCACACATTAAGCTAACGAAAAGGTACTCTTGTTGGAATTCGATAAAATAAGCCGTTTGGCTAATATTTACAGTTTTATTAATGCACTACGTACCAGTTTACGCATTCACCATTTTTATAAGTACACAACGAGGTAAAACTAACTTTTAATAGATGTCCAATATTTAGCTAAAGTACTACAAAAAAATAATTTAACGATAGCAGAAGATGAAAAACATTAGCGACTTATTAATTGGAAAGTTGGTAAAAACTTTTTATAAGTGTTTTTACCGTTTATCAAGTTACCATAGGATTAGTTGTCAAACGTTGTGTAGAATAGTTCGTAGTCAGTACTTGTCAATAATTCATAAGTCCTTAATTTAACAGTTACAATAGCACAATTCGCTTTTATTGAGTACGCAGATAAACATCTAATGTATGGACTGGCTTCTCGAAACTGTTTAGAGGCCAAAAGGCTTTATGAAGAACATTTTGCAAACAGAGCATTGCCAGACAGACGAATGTTTGGGCGTATTGATCTCAGGTTACGAGAAACAGGTATGAATAAGTAAATGTAATTTTCCATGTAAACAAAACAAAATTTTAAATTTTAGGAAGATTTTCGCCAGAAAAAGCTGGAGAAGGTCCAGTACTAGGCATACGTACTGTGGCAGTTGAACAAGACTTGTTAAATGCAGTTGATAATGAACCATCGAGTTTTAGAAAATTATCAAGAGAACATAACGTCTCGAAATCAGTTGTTCATCGCGTCCTAAAAGAACAGCTGTTATATCCTTTTCACATGAAAAAAGTACACCGTATGATAGTGGCTGATTATCCTGCACGACTTGAGTATAGCCAGTGGTTTCTGCGACAACAACAAGCAGACAACACATTTATTAGTAACGTTCTCTTTACGAACGAATCCGGTTTCACCAGAGATGGAATCATAAATTCTCATAATATGCATTTATGGGATGATGTGAATCCACATGGCATTATCCAAACTAGGATCCAGCATAGATTCATGGTTAATGTTTGGCAGGAATAGTTGGCAATGATTTGATACAGCCATACTTTATTGACGGTACTTTGACCGGTCAGAGATATTTGGAGTGTTTGCAAAATGAGTTATGGAACCTGTTTGATGATGTGCTACTACAAACTCGTAGGAATTTATGGTTCATGCATGATGGGGCCCCTCCTCATTTCAGTTTAGATGTACGACAGCATTTACACACAAGGCTTCCTCATAGATGGATTGGTCGTGGAGGCCCTTTTCAATGGCCACCGCGATCAGGAGACGTTAATCCTATGGATTTCTTTCTCTAGGGTTATCTCAAAAGTAAGGTATACGCAACACCTGTGCAAACAAGGCAAGATTTAATAGACAGAATTGTGTTACACTGCAATGTTATTAGAAATAGTGTGGGATTGCTCTTTTAAGTGCAAAGAAACAACCTTCGTAGACTTAGAATGTGCGTGGAAGTGGGAGGAGCTCATATTGAACATTTATTAGAATAACGTTAGTTTTTGTTGTTGTTTAGGAATTAGTTTTAGTCTGTTTTATAACTTGTGTTTTTTGAGGTTTTCTTAATGGTTTAATAATGTTGTGTTCGTAATTTTGATTAAAAGCAAGTAAATTCTGGACATCGTATTAATAAGTTAGTAAGATTTGTACGTAGTGCATTAATAAAACTGTAAATATTAGCCAAACGGCTTATTTTATCGAATTCCAACAAGAGTACCTTTTCGTTAGCTTAATGTGTGGGGAAGTGAATTTCGATAATTTCATACAGGGTGTGCCATACCTGCAAAATTTTTGCATCACTAACCATTGCGAGTAGTCTGTCCCTGGCTTCAATGCACTACTGTAAATCTGTTTACCTTACCAAAATAAACATACACTTACATTATAGCTTTGCCGTAAATTTTATAAAAATTAAATAACTAGTACAAAAAATAAAAATAAAAACCAAATTCAAAATTAAAACTTTGGAGGCCTATAACTCGAAAACGAGGGCCTGCATAGTAAAAGTTTATATGAAGTACTAACATTATTTTGGCTCATATTATACTCTCCTGACTTTTTTCCCATTAGTCCCGGGACACCCTGTATAAGAAAATTTGAAATATACCAAATTTATTGATACCTATCATTTACAACATCAAGTTAATAGACCATTTTGAGCAGAAGTTTCGGTATTTGACATTGATACACGACAAGTGTAAATTATTATTTGAACGTTTGATAATAATTCATTAGGTTAAATTTTAGCATAGTTGTATTCTAATTTTAAGTTTTTTTGTAGAGGTTACGACTGTTGATCTTTTATCATAATTTCTGGGAATAACAATTTTGTTAATTTTGCGTATCTGATAGTATAATATATAATTTTGATTCTAACTACCTGAAGTATTCATTCAGTATCCAATCTCATTGAACTTATCATTTTACATTCATAAAATTTTCAATTTAATCAGTGACATTTGGTTGAAATTTTTAGTGACAGTAAATTAGTAAATGTCATAAAATAATTAAAGGGCCTTTTATTATATTGAATTAACAGTTATTTGAGAGTTTGATAATAGTGAAACATTTAATTTGGAAATATCTTAAAAAAACAAATAAATTTGAAGAATTAATTTTGAACAATTTTGATCTCACCCTGAGATAGGAGTAATAAGTTGATTGTACATAAATCCATCTTTATATTGATATTTATTGGCGCCGGGCATGTTTAATTTGACAATTACTGTCAAATTTGAAATTCAATACGTACTTAAGTGGTATGCACAATAATTGTCGCTGCGACAAGATAGTATAATTTATTTCCATATCGTAGGGCAATTATATCTAAAGAATTGAAATATTACAAATTGTCTCCAAACGCGGGCAATTATATTCAAAGGTTTGAAAATATAACAATATATATATATATATATATATATATATATATATATATATATATATATATATAATTTTAATGACCATAAACGGTACTTAAATGTTCCATTTACATCTGGCCAAAATAGGATCTAAACGTGTTCCAATTGCCACTAAATGGCTACTAATGGTGAAAAGCAGAATTTGTTGATCCCTTTTTGGCCACCCAATTAATTAGTAATCAAAAGTAAAATTAAATAAGTATTTGATAGTTTAACATATACTATAAACCTTAATAAGTGTCACTATACTTAATTTTTTTCAAAGTAACTTCTTACAGATTAAATAAACATTAAATCAACAACACCTCGTTTCTTATAGAAAATCGTAAGAAAACAAACTAAACACACTACTGCTTCTTCTAATTACAATCTCATACTGAGAATGCAACGAACGCGGTTGCAGATTTGTACGATAGTAGGGGGGGTTAGAAACTTTCTCACTTCGATAATTGCGATAATATATTGTGAAACAGATATTAGTTATTTTACGTTAAATGCTTAGATGGCCACTAATGGTGAAATGGCCACAAATGGTGCTTCTACCCTATCGTCGATATAGTGGAGCGTAAAATCTTCATATTGGCTCAATATGGTATGTAAAGTTCGTACCAGTGCTGCACAAGAACTCTGTAACCCAAATGGTACTACACAAAACTGATACACAATTCCGTCTACCATAAAAGCTGTGTATTTCCTACTTCTAGGATCTAAAGGAATTAACCAGAAACTGTGTTTGAGATCCAATTCTGAAAAAATATTAGCTTTTGTAATTCGACTAAAAATACATTCTATGTTTAATGGACTTTCGTATTGTTTCTTTGTATAATTATTAATGTTTCTAGCATCTAAACATAGCCTAATTTCTCCTGTTTTCTTTTTAACACATGTGATGGCACTGATGTATTGTGAGTTTGACCTTTCAATAATCCCATCATTTATTTTGAAATTTTTAATCTCTGGTGTAACTTCCAATTTGTGTGCATACCTTGATGCTACACATACTACATTGTTAAATAATCTTCTATGATGTTGTAGAAGCTCATATACTCTATCATAATATTCCCTAAGGCATAGTTCTTCTGGAAGATTTATTTCTTCTTCTATCTGGTTTACCTGTCTTATATTAAGATTTTGTTTATCATTATTTATATTTTGTTTAATGAAAGGTATCTTTAATTCTTTATATCTAATACATCCTTGATTATAATCAATAACTATCCTATGTCTATTTAATTCGTCATTTCCTAATATTATATCATACTTTAAATTTTTCACTATTAATAATTGTACTGGAATGGTTTCTTTATCTATTCTTAAATTAATCATAATTGTTTGGTTTGCTTCATACAATTTTTTATCATTCGCCCCAACTAATGATATCTTGTTAGTATTAACCACCGTAATGTTATCCTGTTTAATGTTTTCTATGTTTTTATTTATTATTGAAACTTCTGGTCCTGTATCTAATAAAATTTTGCATTTCACATCTAATAAATGCCCTTCTATGAAAATTAATTTTATTATTTCATCAAATTGTAAACTTTCCTCTATAAATTCCCTAGGATGTTGATAATGAGAAGAATAGATAAAATTACGAACATGTTATTTTCTCCATTATAGTTTCTTTCTTGATTTTAAGTTGATTCTTTCATAATCATTTCTTCTTTCACTATAATTATTTCTTTCCTTCCCCTTATTCTATTGCCAACTTCCATTGCAGTTCCCATTATAGTTTCTTCGTTCGAAATTTCCTTGGTTTCCTCGATTTTCATACTGTCTGTAACCATTATTTCCATCTCCATTTCCATAGTATCTTTCCCCATTTCCTTGATTTCTTCTAATTTCTAAATTCCTATTTCTATAATTTCTGTTTTCATTTCTATCAGAGTTATCTCTTCTAAAGGAACCATTTCCATTCTCTCTTATTCTATCATTTTTTGCATATTCATTCTTGTTTTGATATCTATTGATTCCGTTTGCATTCTGTATACTTCTTTCTACTCTTTGTAAATACCATGATAAATTATCCATCGTTTTAATATTATGGAGTGCAATAGTCTCCGATACCTCCGTATTAAAATGTCTTCCTACATACAATAGCAACTCCTCTTTTTTCATCACTAGTTCTAGGTATTGAGCCATGTTATACAATTGCATTGCATATGAGTTTATATTTTCACCCTTTTTATTATCAAACTTACCAAAATACAATCTTTCTCTGAAATTTGCCTATGGAATTTCTCCCCAGAAATAGGTTAAAAATTTATTTTCAAATTCCTCCAAATTCAATATCTGTTCCTCTTTATTGCAGAACCAGAGTAATGCGTGTCCTGAAAATATTCCTCTGATAATTATCTTTTTCTCCATAAGATCTCGGATTCCCCTCATTCTACTTTTTATAATCTTAATAAAAACTTTAGGATGTATTAAGTTTATATTTCCGTCAAACTTAATTCCTAGATCCATATTTCCATTATATATGATTCCTCCTCCATTCCTTCTCATCTCATATGTTCCTGTTTGCTCTTCAAACCTTACATGTAAATCCCCAAATTTATGATCCACCTTCCTTATTACTTCTTCATTTGTTTGGCCTTGTACTTTTATCTGTTCCACTTCTCTCGTTATATTTTCATTTTGTTTATTTACTTCCATTACAATAGCTCCAGGCAAATTTTCATCCATACATCTACCCAATTCTTGAATTTCTTCTACAACCTGTTTTTCAATCTCTTCCCGGATTTTAGTTCCATTTTCTTGGATCTCTGTTCTTAAATTCTTGTTTTGATCTGCAATATTTTCTTGCATCTTGTCCATTCTTCTTTTAAATTCTTCATTTTCCATCCTGAGTTTTTTAATCTCTTTAATACTTTCTGATTTCACATCATCAATTTTCTTTTCCAAATAGTATATGTTCCCATTCATCTGGTCCATTTTTCCATTCAAACTACCTTCTATTCTGTTCATATCTTCTTTCAAATCTTCATTCATCTTATCCATTTTCCCATTTAACTCTCTCCTCATGTTATTCATATCTCCTCTAATTTCTCCCCTCATACTAATTAAAAATTCCATTAATTGATCATTACTGCTTCCTCTTTGTTGTTTCCTATCCTCTTGATCTTCTACTTCTTCTCCTGTCACATCTCCTTCTGATTGTTCTCTTCCTTGTTCTAAGTACTGCACCTGAAAATCACTCATACCATGTGTTCTTTCTTCATCTGAACTTCCTTCTGTACCTACCTGTTTTCCGTCCCTTGATGTCATTTTTCTTTCCATCGGTTTTACTTATCCTTAATACAGTCCAAAAAAAATTTCAATATTATTTGTATAATCAAATTTCTTAATTCAATTATACTTTGCTATCAACTCACACTTATAATTAACCTTTAAATTGTTCTAATTCGCCTCAGATTGCAGCGACAATTTTATAATAAAATTTAAAGAGCGCAAAAGTAAAAAGTCAAAAAGCAGCAAGTGAAAAGTGGCAAGTGAAAAGCAGCCCCACGTTGTTGCGTCGATTTATAATTTTTATTATTACCAATTTGGTTATATAATTTAATTGTATTTTATATTTTGTTTCATTATTTTTTTAATAAATGTTAGTTCGGCTAGCTCAAATTAATTGTTGCAATATGTTTATAATAAATGTTGTTTATCTGGGGGTAAATATATAAAGTCGGCCATGAGTACTCCTTACTCTCTTTGAGTTCTGGCATAAAGCATTGTTCTCTGTCAATAAATATCTTGTTTTATGAAATTAATAAAGAACTATTTGTTTTTATCTATGGTTTAAAATAAGAAATATACCTTGCCTAAATTTACGTTGGGACGCCTATGTTATCAAACCTATTCCTGTGTTTAGAATTGACACTTGAAATGAACTGAATAACTATTTCCTGTTTCTGATATTGGGTTTTGAAACGACAATGAAGAACACTGTAATTATATATTATCAAAAATGCAGTGGAAATTGGAAAAGAACTACATATATCAATACAAACAAATTTAAAATGTTGAACAAATAACTATAATCTAATAAACTCAATAAATCTGTATACGTTTACGCAAATTTAAATTGTTTTAAATGACCAAATCAGAAAATTTTAAATTGGTTAACCAATAAAATTACGCTACACTAACCTTCACTGAACGATGGTTTCTTCTTGGCACCAACAATCTCCAATCTCCTATAACACAACGTTTGTATTATTGTGTCTACTGCCTTTACTCCCGCTGGACTCCAACTACACACAACTCCTCCAGGTAAGTTTTGACTTTCTCTTGCTTGATATACTTTATACTATTTTATTCATCTTCTTTTCTTTCACAATCTGGTTTCTTTCGTTTAAATATCTTTTTAAATGATGCTTCCAGGTATATTTTATTATTCTATAGTCTCTATTTTAATTACTTATCTTCTGCTCCTTTACTTATCTTTCAAATCTTCTCAAATTACTTCTTTAACTTTATTTAACTTCTTTTTATACTTTTCTTTTAATTATATGAGGACTGTACTTATATTTTCTTAAATTTTTAAATTTTTATTTGCATATGTCCTCCCTCAACAATATCACACCACATACTACTGATCGCTTCCAAATCAACAAACTATTTTTTTCTTCCCGTTGTTATGGACAAAAATGAAACATCTAACTACATTTTTTTACAACTATTTACATATCGGAGGTTTTTTATTTAATTTAATATCTTTCTTAACTATATTGGGATATTTAATGTTCTTTTCATTTCCAAAATAATTTAATCAACTTAATTAAAACTCAACTTCTCTAAAAAATATCCCTATTTTTTTGAAAAAAACTCTTATTATGTATTGCTTCTTCATGCTTAAATAAATAAATCTACATTCTAAGTCCTCTCAAATATATATGCAATTCTTTTCCATTTATTTTAGAATTTTGTCACAATTATAGTTTATTATAAACTCGGCCTGAAATTTCTATTTAATTAAAATATTTGTGTGCTGTTTCTCGTCATAACACTTCATATACCTATCAGAAACACATATAGTTCTATGACAAATAATTTCTGTCGCTCGCATTTCATGCTTTGAAAATAATTTTGACGTTCAAATCTTGTTGACAGTTCTCTCCGTCATAATACTCGTAATAATAAATGTTAAAATGATAATTTTGCTTCTAAATTCTTGTTAAATATGATGTATTATAATGATCTTAATATCTTTATTCATTCTTTTAGGTTTTTGGATAATCTTTATGAAGTATTTGCCAAATTTACAACTGATTATATTATTTAATGAGGATTTATAGCCTGATATGAGTTGAGATGAACTGTTTAATGGAATGTTTACATCATGGTAAATATTTTGAATATTACTTTAGTATTTCAATATTTATAGTAGATAAATGATATCATAGGTATCCATTCAATGTTTAATTCACTTTAATTTCACTCAAATATGATAAAAACAGATAATTCCATATGTTTTGGTGATTTCTAACCCACTTCTTGCTTTATAAACATGAAAATCTCTCACATCAACATTTTTAAATTCTTATAGATGTTGTGATAAATATATATATATATATATATATATATATATATATATATATATAAACAAGGTTTAATATTTATTTTTATATTTTATTAATTTTAAATTTTTTATTATAATATTTATAGGTTAAATACTTTATTTATTTTATGTTTGTTTAGTTGTATTTAGCTAGCTCAGTTAATTATTATTATTTAAATATTTACTCGTTATTTATTTATTTATTTGAATTTTTTGTTTATGTGGCTAACTCAGTTATTTTATTTATTATTCGGGAGCATGAGACTCGTTCTACCCTTTGAGTTCAGGCATTGATTGAGATATCCTGTTTAATTAAATAAAATGAAACACATTAATTCCTAATAATTTAATTTTTTTAAAGAAAATTTTATTTTAATATATATAATAGATACGCCTATGACATTATTAAACCACCGTCATAAATGAGACCACCTAACATCCTATGCGCATGCTCAAATAAAAACGGAATGATGCGAGTGAAACCGAACGTTTCTATCAGACGCTTACCACTTGGTATGTGTATTATATATATATATATATATATATATATATATATATATATATATATATATATATATATATATATATATATAATCAATGAAAAGATTAAAGAATAACGCGTGGAATATAAAACAAAAACAGAATTAGCGGGCATATCACGCAAAAGAGGTTACAGAGAATGAGTGGTAACCGTAGACATGCATGTTTCTGGCTCATTAGCCTTCATCGGTACGGCATAACCAAGAAAAGGTGTACAACTTGGGAGCAAGGATGTTAATTGAAACATGAGAAAACACAAACAACGGATTTCAACAAGATAACCAAACGCACATTTGCGCCTTCAAATGGAAGATCCCGAGTTTTCAAGACAACAACCAACAGAGACACGGAGGCGTCTATAGCTCTCCTGTCTAAACCTTCTGACCCTGGAAATAGACAAATAATCAATGAAAAGATTAAAGAATAACGCGTGGAATATAAAACAAAAACAGAATTAGCGGGCATATCACGCAAAAGAGGTTACAGAGAATGAGTGGTAACCGTAGACATGCATGTTTCTGGCTCATTAGCCTTCATCGGTACGGCATAACCAAGAAAAGGTGTACAACTTGGGAGCAAGGATGTTAATTGAAACATGAGAAAACACAAACAACGGATTTCAACAAGATAACCAAAGGTTTAGACAGGAGAGCTATAGACGCCTCCGTGTCTCTGTTGGTTGTTGTCTTGAAAACTCGGGATCTTCCATTTGAAGGCGCAAATGTGCGTTTGGTTATCTTGTTGAAATCCGTTGTTTGTGTTTTCTCATGTTTCAATTAACATCCTTGCTCCCAAGTTGTACACCTTTTCTTGGTTATGCCGTACCGATGAAGGATAATGAGCCAGAAACATGCATGTCTACGGTTACCACTCATTCTCTGT
Organism: Galeruca laticollis; assembly: GCA_963921935.1. Classification (NCBI taxonomy): domain Eukaryota; kingdom Metazoa; phylum Arthropoda; class Insecta; order Coleoptera; family Chrysomelidae; genus Galeruca; species Galeruca laticollis. The sequence goes on from OY998180.1 coordinate 27,784,734, forward strand.
AACCTCTTTTGCGTGATATGCCCGCTAATTCTGTTTTTGTTTTATATATATATATATATATATATATATATATATATATATTGTGATAATAGTATCTTTTATTTATTTAATTGTTTATATTTTTTATATTATTTATATTAGGTTTATATTATTTATTATAATTTTAGTTGTTGAGCGCCAGTTGAAATTAATGAAATAATAAATGATTGTCTGTTTAGTTTAAAAAGTAAAAGGCCAGCTAACTTCAGTCCTCAAGATCAAACTCTTAATTATTTGTAGGGAATTATCGTGAGTAAGGATACGTTTATATTTAAATTTAAACTTCAAAATATTTAAGATGTTATATAATTTATAAGGAAAAGAAATATTTACACTAACTGTTACTTATTATTTTCCAATAATTTTTAAATGGATCTAAATAGTACTCAATACGTTTCTGTACTACTAATAAATACCTTGGCCAATGGTTTTAACTATCTTACTGAATAATATTTAAAGGTTATGAGAAATTATATTGAAATTATCGAAAAGTTCCTTCTTTTTTCCATATTAGTTATAAATCTATTCAGTAAAATTTGTTATAATATTCTTATCTAAAATTTGTTGAGTAACTTTTTATCTGGTTGTTGAATTTTGTGTGAAATATATCAAAAAAATTACCATTTGAATTGACACAAGTCCGATCAGATAAAAAGGTTATGTACTAAGTTTTGACAGTTCCTTTGTGAAAAATAGAAATGATATAAATTTAGTTTTTATAAATTTACCTTACAGTTTGTAATTATGCACTGGATTTTTCTTCGATGTTTCTTAATTTAATTAGGTGTAGTAATGAACTGAACCAAAATTCAGTTCTATGTCCTTGCTGGATACCGAATGTGTGTGTGTGAAAAGGAGGGTTGGCATTGGACAGAATCCGTTTGCCACAGAAATGGTGTTAAATTAGGTCCTAATATATTTTCCGTTTAAATTAATTTAGATATCAAGTTTGCTTTCTCTGAGAAAAGTGATTAACTGATCTAGGACATTTTTATTATTCATACTTAGCAGAGTGGTTAAATTAAAGGGTTGAGCTATATTACTGTTGGTGATGAAACGTAGAAAGTTAGGACGACTACTGCTATATTTTACATATGAAAAAAGTATGTGGTTCAAGTCAGCAATGGATTCGTTGTCGCATGAACAGATGTTCGTTTCTGCTACACCAATTCTGTGAAGATGTGCTGGGAATTTAGCATGATTCAATTTTAACCTGGTAATAGTGACAGAGTACGCTCGGCTTACAGCATAGTCATCAATGTGTGGGACGCAATTCGGTAAGGTTGGATGTATTAAAGCGTAATGATTGTTAGATTTTTTGGTAAATTCTATCCAACTCTTTTCCCAACTTTTACGTGATTCAATTTTTCCTTTGTTAATTATGTCACTAAAATCGTATTTACCTATGACGTTCGGTAATTTAGTGGCTTCCTTGGCTAAAGAGTCAACTTTGACATTCCCCAAAATACCTGCATGACCTTTCACCCAGATGAAAATAACTATGTTCCCCTGTATGGACAGCTTGTGGAGAAGTTTCTTAATGTTACAAATATTTAGAGATGTAGATAACTTTTTGTGGGATAGATTGCTAATAGCTTCAAGTACAGATTTGGAATCGGACATTATTAATGCATTTTGCGTAAGTTTTTGTTTGATTAACCACTGTAGTGCTTCTTCGATTGCAAAGATTTCGGCAGTGAAAATGGAACAAGTATCTGAGATTTTATATTGAAGTTTAGTACTGGTATCGGAGATATAAACGGCCGAACCAGTACCGCTTGTTGATTTTGAACCGTCTGTGAAGATTTTAAAGAAGCTATCATATTTATTGATTATTTCGTTAAGGCGAGATTGGTTAACAGTGTGGATTTCGCTGTAAGTCGGAAATATGACTCTTGGTCCGAAGTTGATGTCTGAAAATTCAAGTTCAAATATGGGAAGTTTTTTATGAGGTATGATCAGATCAATGCATTTATTGAAAATAACATATGCATCCGCCAAGGGTGGACTATTTATTTTGTTCCAATATTTATTTGTTAAATTTTCTATAGACAGTTGAGGGACTAATTGATTAAGGGTATTGTTATAATTGAAAAACTTTAAGTAACATAGTTTTTTAAAAGCTAAATAATTTCGTCTGATACCTAAAGGGGGTTCTCTTGCCTCTGCAAGAATGGCTGGAGTGGGCGATGATTTTAAGGCTCCAATGCATATCCTTATAGCACTATATTGTACTCGATCAATTTTTTTAAATGTACATTTGCAGCAGACCCATACAGGATACAGCCATAATCAAGTATCGACCGAATGTATGCCCGATAGAACAGGAGAGCGATTTTAGGATCAGCTTCCCATTTAGTTTTTGTGACACATTTCAACATATTTATCCCCTTTTCAGCTTTACTCTTGAGATGGTTTATGTGGCTACCCCACAGAAGTTTATTATCTAGTACAACGCCTAAATATTTGTATTCTGTTTTGATTGGTATTTTGAGACCACTCAGAGTGAGCGTATCAGTGAGGTGCAATCTGTGTCTAGTAAAAAACATAACAGCTTTTTTTTCTGGAGAAATTGTTAAGGCGTGATCACTAAACCATGTCTTAAGGCAATATACAATATATTTCAGTACTTTGACACATTGATTATAGTTATCCTGTGTGGTGTAGAAACCGAATCAAAGATATTATGTAAACTATAAGTATATACATTAAATAGAAGAGGACTGAGAGCCGCTCCTTGAGGTAATCCGTGATTGGCAACCCTTGGTCCATGCAATACATTATTATTGTCTTTAATGTATATTTTACGATTGCGAAACAAGTCTACAATGTGGTATGAAATCTGAGGATGAACGTTTAATGAAATTAAACTTTCAGTGAGAATGTTCAGATCAACCGAGTCATATGCGCCTTTTAAGTCCACAAACAGACAACCGACGTACAAGTTTTTCGAGAATGAATATTGTACATCTGAGACTAATTGGGAGACAGCTTCCATCGTTCCCATTCCACGTCGACATCCATACTGCGAATGTGGTAGTTTTGAATTGTATTCTAAATACCATTCCAACCTAGCCTTTATCATGCGTTCAAACGTTTTCATAATACAGGACATGAGCGAGATTGGGCGATAAGAAGATATATTATTTGGGTCCTTTTTGGGTTTTAAAATAAGAACAATGATAGTTTCTTTAAGCTCATCAAAGACGCGGCTATTAAGCCACCATTTATTAAAAATATCTAATAGTGCATTCTTAGCTATCGATGGTAAAAATGTGAGCATTTTATAGGTGATATTATCACTGCCGGGCGCCGTTCCACGGCGAGATAAGAGAGCAGATTCCAATTCTGATAAGCTGAAATGATTACAGGGAAAATTGCTAGAGTGAGTTATTTTTGTTGTGCTGGTGAATGTATTACTAGCAGTAGGAGGAGCAAAATAATCTAGTAACTTATCTATCATCCCTGTGGATGTATATGATTGCGAATTACAATATTTTTTGTTTGAAATTTTTTTGATAAAATTCCATATTTTATCGATAGGTGTATTTTTATTTAAATTGTTAAGAAAGTCCTTCCAACTGTTCATACTTTTGGTCTTAAAAAGAAGTTTAGTTTGGGATTCGATGTTTTTGTACTTGAGGTAGTTATCCCAGTTGGACAGATTTTTATATTCAAGTAGAGCTTTCTTTCTTTGTAAGACCTTAGCTGAACATTCTTCGTCCCACCAAAGGGGGTGAGGGGTTTTTATGCAGACTGGCTGGTTTATTTTCATTGATGATGAGGCCGAGTCAGAGATTATATTGATCAGTTTAGAGAGAGACATATCATTGTCAGTTTGAACTAATAAGTGGTTTTTGATTAGGCTTGAAAATAGTGTCCAGTCTGCAGAAGCGACATTCCATCTGGTTGAAGGAGAGATGTTCTGGGGAGTATAATTAGTATTATATTGTAATAGAATTGGGAAGTGGTCTGATCCCAAGGGGTCAGGAAGTACTGACCATTTCAATTTACTTACTAAATTGGGTGATGCAACTGAGAGATCGATTGCAGATTTATTTTGTGTGGGCCTATTAATTTTGGTAGGTGATCCATCATTAAGTATTATGTAATTGGTGTTGTTTAAGGCGTCAACAAGTCGTCCCCCACAGACTTGATCACCAGCAGAACCCCAGAGGGTGTGGTGGCAGTTGAAATCTCCACAGAATATGGTATCGCCATTGAACTGTGAAAATAGGTTTTCCCAGTCCTTCACGCTAACATTATATTTTGGTGGTTTGTATGAAGATACCAAGGATAAGTTCATGTCTTCAATGAATACAGCGCATGTTTCGATATTATTACTAAAATTCTGTTTAATAGATTTGATTTTGAATCTTATATTTTTGGATATTAGAATGGCAACGCCCCCCTTGCCATCAATTCTGTTATTTTGTATACTGTTATAACCATAAATATTCATATTAACACCTGGTTTTAGCCAGGTTTCACAAAGTATAAGAATGTCAAAAGTTTCATGAGATAGCAGGTTCAATAAATTTGGTTTACGTTTATTTATAGAAGCTACATTCCATTGAAGTATTTTCAATTGCCTAGTAGCTTGACTCATCGCTAATACTGACGGTATCAATTGTATCGAATTCTAAGGCCGTAGCTATAAAATCCCTAGTATTTGAGTCTGTGAGTGGGTTGAGGTGAGTTGAAGTACTAGATTTTAGATCGAAATTAGTATGGATGAAGTTAATGATATTTTCTATGACTTTCTCTTTATATTGAACAAAATCATCCCTGTGAGGGTTTGGAATAATGGGAGCTGTTTTAGATGCCTTTGGTACATCTGTTTTTTTTTTGAGGAAGTTGGGGGGGGGGTGTTATGGGAGGGGTAGAGGCTTTACGTTTTTTTGAGGGTGCAGTTGGTTTATGTAGCATATATGCGGGGGGGATGTACTGTGACTGCGAAGTTACAGGTAGAGGAGGGAAATTTTGTGTATTATTAAAAACTGCAAATCAGTTATTCGTTGTGATTTTTGAATATGAAGGATTGTTAACTATGGTTTCGGCTTCTTTAAAAGAAATATTTTTAAACGCCATTTCTCTTTTGATGTTATGTTGTTTTGTATACATAGGGCATTCTTTGGATATCGTAGGGTGATTGTTGGTTTGGCAATATATGCAAAAACTGCCAGGATTTGGGCATTCTGAGTCCTTGGTATGTACTTCAGTACATATTTGACATCTTTTTGATTTTGATTTACACAATTTGGCTGTGTGGCCATATCTCAAACAGCTATAGCATTGCACAACCGGGTGAACATAAGGCTCCACGGAAAATGAGGTTAAATTAATTTTAATTTTTTCTGGAATGAAGTTTCCTTCAAAAGTGACAATTATTAGTTGACGATCAACAAATTTGATTTCACCTTCACCATCCGTGACCCTTCTCTTCATACGTTGAACTTTGAGCACCTTCATATTATCGCATTCAATGTTTTTGAGTAAAAAATCTTCAGAAAAAAAAGTGTCTACCCATCTCACAAGACCTTTGCGGTGATTATAGAATGTGGGAATGTACGCAACCAACTGATTTTTTTCCATGATTTCATGGCCTACTAATGAATTCGCTATATCGTAGTTTTTAAAAATTACTTTTACTCTACTTACTCCTACCGATATTATATCTACTATGTTTTGTTTAAATTTGTCTTCAGTTAACAAAAAATATCCTATTTTCATTGGAAATAGCCTGCCGAAGTTTTTGTTCAAGTGCTCTACAAAAACATAAAACGGACCTTTATCTTTAATAGTGTATTTATTTGTTAAATTGAATAATTTTAAATCTTTATAGGAATCTTTGTTATTGATAGTGTCCATGTCGTCAGAATTATCGGGCGGCCCTGGGCCGCCCGTATTTGTGTTCATAATTAATTATTTAACCTTGTCTTTTCAAGAACTCGTTCCAGAACAAAAAATTGTAAATAAAAATAGAAAGAAAAAAGTTAATGTGATAGAATCACGAGGTACTTCAATTAAATTATGACTAACCGATAATATACCTAATGTGAAAATTAACTAAAAATAGGTGTACTTATCTAGAAATGATGTCCTAGTCAGGCACACAAAACACGTGTAAACAGTTCGACTGCCAATACACAACTGGCTGGATACCGAAGACTGCTTCTCCGTAGATCCAGTAAGTAATGCTTTATTATATTTACTTGTGTTGTGATCAAATACTTTTTCTCCTCTTTATTTAATCTACAATATTCTCCACTAGTGTTATTGTACTCTGAAGTAATACTTGATTGATTTTACTTATATTTGAGAATAATTTCTTCTACAGCTTTTCTTATATTTCAACATGTATCTTCATTCTTTAGTTTTCTTATTATAATCTTATTCGATTCTTTTGAATGTCTCTATTTTAATAATCTCTTTAGAAATCTCTCTCAATTTACTTCCCTTCTTTTCAATCAAAAATCAATCAACAAACTCCGTCGATTGCCCCTTAACAACCATCAACATTTTTTTATCTTCATCGTAGATGAAAATTTTAATTTTTTTTCTTTTGACTAAATGACCTAGCACACTTCGAAGTTTCTTATCTAATAGTTTTACAATAGATTAAAATTAAAATCGTTATAACAAATTATTGGATTAATAATAAGTATAGAATTAGATTAATTTGAGAATTAAAATTTTAGTTCAATATATATATATATATATATATATATATATATATATATATATATATGTATATATAATACTCGTTTCTTTGTAATAAGAAAGGTGATGGACAAGTTTGATAATAGGATTTATGTGTGAAATTATACATACAGATTATTAAATGTTCAGAAAAAATGAGCTATAAACTATACATACACCTTTGGAAATATTATATCTATTTATTTAAATGCACATTTCTTATACAATTGTAAATGAAGTAAGTACCACCATTATTTTATTACAAAATTAAGAACGTTCATGTGGGCCTTTTTTAATAATCCCAAATTTATATCTAATGAATAGCTACATAAAAGTTTTTTTTTCTTTTTAGTTAGATCGATCATATAGACGCAAGAAATATTTTACACATGGAAATAGTCACTGAATTTGAATTAGTTTGTTATTATTGGCCAATAATATTAAAAAACACTGACCTGAAGTCTGGATCCTACCACATCTGTTAACAGGAATACGCCTATTGAAGTCCACGCTGCATATTTTCGGAAGAATCTTAGGTATTCTCAGGCAAAACTGGATATCCACATATGTAAGTGTTTGTAGTTTGATATAGATGATGAATTTTCAACTTTGATACTTATTTGTTGCGATTCAGCTTAAAATTTCTTGCAAACTTACATTCTCATCTCCTCTGCTACGACGCCAAACCCAATCTACCAACGCTTCCCCTCGATCGTCAATTTTTTAATAAATAAACTATTGTTTCCCAGCTCACTGTTTCAAACAAAGTTTTGTTTCCTTATAATTTATCAACACTGTCCTGTCATATTAAGCCAATACTTTTCTTTCTTGAGCTATAGAGTTCTATGCACATTTATAACACTTTATGGAAGTTTTGAAAAAACATATGATTCTGAATTTCACTTAAAGAAGTCTGTTTTTTCTTTATTATATACTAATTTCAATAAAATAAGTCTTTTAACAATTGGTGAAATTCATGGTTAATATTTTGATATTACAATGTAAACTCTTGTTTTTATACTTGTGATAATTTTGAAATAACATTTAAGTTTATAACATAAATCCTTATCCTATCCTATATATATATATATATATATATATATATATATATATATATATATATATATATATATATATATTCTTAGTTTCTTTATTTGAACTATCCAAATTTTATATTTTCAAATATACCAAATTTTGACATATCATTAGAGTTATGTCATCTTATATTTATATTTTTAATTTGACTAATTCTTTATAACAAATACGATTATTATTATTATTATTATTACTATTCAACTGATAGGTATATTGAACTAGATAACTAAAGCTTGTTTGTTTTCAGATAAACAGCTGACTCCTTAGTGACAAACAAATATCCATATTAGGCAGATTTAATGTTTTCTTCTATACTTGTTAGGCGTTCACATATTTTAAGAAAATTATTAAGGTAATTTCTCTATATTTATTGTTACTCTTTTAATTACTATAAACAAATGATTTAATATAATATGACTTATATGAATTTTAATGTGTTCTTTATTAACATAGTTTCAATCTATTTTAAATACTAAACTAAACATTCTCAATCAGCTGATGTGCTTTAAGATATAAGATATGTGGTTCAATATATGTATATATATATATATAGATAAACTTAAGAAGGAACTGGAACGTACAGGCGGCCTTGCTGAAGGACAGTACGGCTTCAGGGAAAAAAGGCAAACCGTAGATGCTATCATAGACGTCATAAAAATTGCAAAACAGGCTTGGGATTTCTCTCCACAAAATAGAAAAATATGCGCTGTGATAACTTTAGACGTAAGGAATGCCTTTAATAGTGCTGCCTGGCAGATAATCTTAAATAAGCTAAGAAATAGAGGAATTAATGAAGACCTACTTGCGTTGATAGCATCATACCTCTCCGAACGAGAAATCATAATCGGATATGAGGGCATTGAGGAAAATATAGAAATAAGTAGCGGTGTTCCGCAGGGTTCGGTTCTTGGCCCTACACTTTGGAATATACTATACGATGATCTGCTTACGATGGACTTGCCAAAAGACGTCACCCATATAGGCTTCGCTGATGACATATCAATGGTGATTGTGGATAAACAAGAGAAAGGCCTTATGGAAAAAGCAAATCTGGGAATTCTGATGGTGTCAAATTGGATGGAGAATAACTCTCTCAGTCTAGCACCGGAGAAAACAGAAGCTGTGCTGCTTACTGGAAGAACTCGAGTGAGTCCTGTATCTTTCAACATTCATGGAAATAAAATCACTCCAAAGGGGTCGGTGAAATATCTAGGTGTATGGTTGGATCCAAAGCTTTCATTCTCAGAACATATACATCGTACGATTGAGAAAGTGGAGAAAACAGTATCTGCCTTGTCCAGTCTTATGCCCAATGTGGGAGGCCCAAAAGCTTCAAAAAGGCGAATCTTAGCTTCTGTGGCTCACTCTCAGATCCTCTATGCCGCCCCAGCGTGGTGCGCGGTTACGTATAATAAAAGACTTAAAAGAAAACTAGTTAGCATACAGAGGCTGATGTCGATCAGAGTGGCTAGTGCGTATAGGACAATATCTGCTGAAGCATTGGGAGTGATAGCTGGTATCCCCCCCATTGACCTCTTGATTGAAGAAAGAAAGGCGATTTACGAGGGAGTGGACCGAAACGTTGCATGTACATCCTTAAAAACATGTTGGCAAGAGCGCTGGAAAACTAGTACGACGGGACGATGGACTTACAAAATAGTTCCAGATATCGAAGAGTGGATAAATGGATTCTGTGGCGAAGTCGATTACTTTCTGACGCAAGCAATCTCAGGGCACGGTTGCTTCAAGTCATTCCTTTACAAGAGGAAGAAATCGGACACTGATCGCTGTCAGTACTGTAAGAACGTGGACGACGTAGAGCACACGTTGTTCCTTTGTCCCAGATGGGAAGAGATCAGAGCAGGGTACCAAGAAGAGAGAAATAACTTGTTTACCATTGAAAATTTTTCAAGACACTTAGTTGACGGTGAAAATGCATGGAAAAGTTCATATAAAGTAGTAAGAACAATTATCGAGATCAAGGAAAAAGAGATGTACTCAGTGAGCTGAACAGCATACCTGCCACCACATCGAAATAATGCGAGAGCGGTTCCAATGCGGTGTGTCAGAGAAAACGAGGAGAGGTTTTTCGTCAGTAAGAATCCGACACTACGAGCAACAACATCACTGCTGTCTTATGTAAGATTTTCCTCTCCACTGAAAAAAAAATATATATATATAAATATATATATATATATATATATATATATATTGAACTAGTCCTCTAGTTCTTGAAATAGTTATAAATAAATAAACATTAAAAATGTATCTATTATTCAGGAAGGTGTAGCAGTAGACACAACCACCTTATGAAAGTTACTGACAATTCAGATATGAAATCAATAGAAAGAGTGAAATATGCATAAATATAATATCAGATATCAATATGATTGAGTAATAAAAGGACTATGAATAGAAATTCTAAACACAACATTATTTAAATAAGTATCAAAAGTCACCTGTACAATTAATTCCAGATTTTCGCCAATGTCAATAAGATCCACATTGATCTGTACACAGCCATATGAATTTCAGCAAAAATAAAATTCCATTTAAACTTGAAACCTGAAATAACATCAATTAATATCTATTTCAATAATTGCTTATCAATATTTGCAGGTGTTTATAATAAAAGTTAACAATTTTAAGAAAGGGTTGAAAGCTTCATGAGAAATGATAATTGGAACACAGCCCAAACATATCAAAAAGCAATGTATTATAAACAGGAAGTAATGAAATCTAGTAATTTTATTACCAACTGAAATTTATTGATTATTTATTTTATATAGAACAATAACAACAAAATCAAAAATAATCAATAGTTTATGTAAGACAAAAACATTAAAAATTTAAGAATTTAAAAATAATCAATTACATAGATATGAAACAGTAATCTAGGTTGTAGATTTTGTAAAATTGAATATAAATGAGAGAACCGTAAAAACGGTATAATAATTAAAATTGCTAATGTATTCTAGGAAAAAGACTTTATATAAAATCCTGAATACAAAGTGAACATTTGTGAATAAGTGTGTTAATCCTCCAGGACTTAAAAATCAAACAATTACATTTTTCAACTAAAAGACATAGGAAGTGACAATTTGTATTATTAAAACAAAGATAAGCAAGCTTAGAATTTAGGAAGAATAAAGTTTGTTGATTTTGAGAAACAAAAGAGTCGATTTGGTGAGATGGAGAAGCTAGCATCGTTATAAATCTCCTGTGATAAAATTTGTAAAATTTTAATAAAAAAAGTTAATAAGATTCCTCAAAAAGATCATAGAAACACTTTAATAAGTTTTGGAGATCCCGTGAAAAGAAAAAGCTGTTCTGAAGGAGCATCTCTTACTTAGAGATCGTCAAGAAAATTAGAGACGCAAGTAGCATCCAAGGATTATGAACTAAGGTCAGTGTATTTTAATTAAAACATTTGGAATTCCATTTAAACACGAACAGTGAACTAACTTTAATATCCAGAACGTTATAATAATTATTTTTTAATAAAAGGCCTAAAAACAATCTATTTCAATGCATAATAATTTATCTCCATGGAGATCCATGCAATATAGTTTATAAGAAAATAATTGTACTTACTTGTTAAAATTTAATTCGTTTTCAATGTTCACATGTTCCATAAAATTTCACATAATTTCCACTTTTATTATCTTTTAATGCATGCATAACTGTTCTGTCTAATACTATCTTCTTTACACTTCATACATATTATTTAAAAGTTCATATATATGTAATTGCTTTGGTTAAATGTATAACCTTTTCTCCATTTTCGCTTCTAATATTGCTCTGATTTACATCTTCCCCAATATTACTTACTGTATTTACCTTTTGCCAAATTAAATTCCTGAGAGAGCATAAACTGTTTATACATTGCATTAACGGGGAAGAGCGTCTTCTTGTTGTAGTAAGGTATATAAGCGCATGCGTTGAACTTATGCGCAAGCGCAATAGAGTGAATTAATATGTATTCAGAATTGCATAGGATATAGGGGTTATCAAATAATTTCAAATGTTCAAAATAATACAAAGTTTTTCTAAATTACAATTTATTAAATCAATTTTCAGTGAAGTGTTGGTGTTTTTATTCTTTTAATGTTCTCAATAAAGTTATTAGAAATAAGATATTTCAGTCTTTCTATATGAAATTATTCTGAACCACCATTTCAGAAATAAATTAAATAAATATACAAATCAAATTATATTCATACAGTGTGCGCCAAGAACTCAAAGGGAGGAGTCATCAAGCTTCCGACTTATAATTTTAAGTACATTTATAAAAGATATTTTATGAGCTAGCCGAAAGTAAGTTTGTTTAATAATAAAAACCAAACAACCGACTTTAATTAAAATTTAAATTAACATAACCTAATAATACTATATTATTAATTATAAATTTGGCGCCTAACGTGGGGCTATTTGAAAAATTTTTGTAAGAGTTGTTAAATAAATATTAAAATTCCCCAATTAGAATATATAAAATTAGTTCAAATTGACACCCGAAACGTGGGAGGTTTAGGAAGCATTTAAAATTTGAAACTCAATTAAAATATCAACATGGAAAGAAAACGTACATTGAGAAATGGAAAACAGGAGTATATGAGACAGGAAACGCAAGAATTAACAGAAGAGGAAAAATAGAAGCAAATGATGGAAATTATGCGACAATTCTGTAAAAGGATGGAAGAGAGATTTGAAAAATTTGAAGAAAAAATGAGTAAAATATTGACATGGGAAGACAGGAAATCGGACATGGTGGTGGAAGAAGATTTTAACAAAGTAGAGGGGAACATTGATGGAAAGATGGATAAGTCGTTGAACAATATGGATAGCAACATGGATAACATAAATGTAGAAACGAATGGTAAGGAGGACCAGATTAATGAAAATATGAACAATATGAGGGGAGATTTGAAAGCGACTATAAATAAAAATACTGATATGATGGAACCGAAAACAAGTTATAATTTGGAAAATAAAATTGATGATATGAAACCAGAATCGATCCCAACGGATGTTTCAAAACAAGCCAATTATTTAACAAATACTGTAGATGAGATAAAAATAGAAAGTTTATTGGAAATTAGGAATATTGAGAAGAATAATCAGGAATTAAGAAATATCACAGAGGGGACAGAAGAAATTAAGGAGGAAAATGAAGAAGTAGGATACACAAAATCACAGGAACAAGCTATTGAAGAGATCAAACAGCATTTACAAGAAAAAGTAAGTAAGGAAATTACAGATTTGGAGGGGAGAATAAAAAATTCAACAGATAAACGTGCTAGAAAGAATGGAATAATGGATAGACAATATAACAAAGAAATCGAAGAGATGCACCGAAGATTGAGAAACACAGTAGAAGAAATAGAAGATAATATAAGAATTCATGAAATAGGTATTGGATGCTCTGCAAAATTGTATAATATAGTAACAAAAAAAAATCGGACAACAAGATGCATATAATTCTCACAAATATTTCCATGAAAATAATAAGGATTGGAATGAATAATATGGAGGAATTTGAAATACAAATGTCATTGGATTTATGGAAAGAAATTATTGAGATATGGGACTATAAAACTACAAAAGATATAATGGAGAACGGAAAGAAGATACAGAAAAACTTTGAGACTCAAACAACGAGAGATGAACATAAGAAAAAAGTAAGAAAAAGAATAGCCAAGTAAATAGGATAACAAGAGAATTGGAATGAACTTTGGAAACGAAAAAGCAAGGGAATGGACAGAAAAAGGTTAGAAAAGGAAAAGCATATTAAATAGTATCACATGAGAATTAGAATGACATTTGGAAACAAAAGATAATGGAATGGACAGGAATAGGACACAAAAAAATAAGCTTGGATAGAAATTTTATTATAAATAGATAATACAAGTCTAGTTAAATTTATATAATAGGTAGATGTAAGGTTCATTTTTCATATTCCGTAATTGTAGGAGTGTGTCGTTATCCATAGGAGTAGTAATCTGAAACAAAAAAGAAAATATATAAATAATTGATTATAAGTAATCTTAAGTAAAAGTAGAGTATAGTTTAAAATTTATATATTGAGGAGATATAGGGTAGATATATATATATATATATATATATATATATATATATATATATATATATATATATATATATATATATATGACAAACCAAACAAATGGAGACACAATCAATAAATGATAAATAATTTATACCAAAGGTCAATAGAAAAAAAATTCAATATAATGTAATAAAATTTGGGAAATTATTAGATAGAGAGGATAATAAATTAGAATTTACACTAATTAACAAGAACAAGACGGATTTAGGAAGGACAAGTTATGTAACAAATGAATTAACAGTAAAAGGGATGGAAAGGAAAGAAAGTTTAAACCAAGATATAGAAATGATATATTCATGTCAAATAAAATTTTATAGGAATTATGGAGAAAAGTAAAAATGAAATATGGAAGTAAATATTTATATAGAATATAATATGATTAATTATTATGAGATAGGGAGATATGAAATATGAAGTATAATGTAATGAATATATTGATGAAATAAAGTTGATGAATTATAATTAAGAATTATGAAAATGAATATAAATAGGGATAGAAAGCAAAGAAAAAAGGTTAGACTATAGGAGTAATTAGATTGACATGAATATGGGTTGAAAATATGATATGAAAAGATATGAAATAATTGAAATAATAAATTTTTCTCTTAGATTGGAAGATAGGATAGGCAAAGGATAGCTTAAAAAGGGGTATTGAGTAAAGGAAAAGGTGTAAATATTTTTATTAAAAAAAGAAAGAAACAATTACAAGAATAAATATTTTAAGTGATGAATAATTAAATAATAATTGGAAGTAGAACTAAAGCGAATTAATAACATGAAACAGTATAATAAGAATAAACAAAAACTATAAGATGGAAGAAATAATATGATTTTGTCTCAAATTTGTAAATATTTAGAATAGGAGTAGATGTAAGTAATTGATGGAAATTAATTAGAAGATAAGGATACATAAGAAATTTGAATATAAGATTCTCAGAAATTGATTTCTGAAGCAGAAAAGTTATAAACTAAGTAAAGGTTAATCATTAGTTAAAAGTTGAAAATTAAAATTTTAAGAAGGTAACTAGAAAGCTTCCTTTTAAAATTTAAATTTGAGGGGAGTTGAACTAGTCCTCTAGTTCTTGAAATAGTTATAAATAAATAAACATTAAAAATGTATCTATTATTCAGGAAGGTGTAGCAGTAGACACAACCACCTTATGAAAGTTACTGACAATTCAGATATGAAATCAATAGAAAGAGTGAAATATGCATAAATATAATATCAGATATAAATATGATTGAGTAATAAAAGGACTATGAGTAGAAATTCTAAACACAACATTATTTAAATAAGTATCAAAAGTTACCTGCACAATTAATTCCAGATTTACGCCAATGTCAATAAGTTCCACATTGATCTGAACACAGCCATATGAATTTTAGCAAAAATAAAATTCCATTTAAACTTGAAACCTGAAATAACATCAATTAATATCTATTTCAATAATTGCTTATCAATATTTGCAGGTGTTTATAATAAAAGTTAACAATTTTAAGAAAGGGTTGAAAGCTTCATGAGAAATGATAATTGGAACACAGCCCAAACATATCAAAAAGCAATGTATTATAAACAGGAAGTAATGAAATCTAGTAATTTTATTACCAACTTAAATTTATTGATTATTTATTTTATATAGAACAATAACAACAAAATCAAAAATAATCAATAGTTTATGTAAGACAAAAACATTAAAAATTTAAGAATTCAAAAATAATCAATTACATAGATATGAAACAGTAATCTAGGTTGTAGATTTTGTAAAATTAAATATAAATGAGAAAACCGTAAAAACGGTATAATAATTAAAATTGCTAATGTATTCTAGGAAAAAGACTTTATATAAAATCCTGAATACAAAGTGAACATTTGTGCATAAGTGTGTTAATCCTCCAGGACTTAAAAATCAAACAATTACATTTTTCAACTAAAAGACATAGGAAGTGACAATTTGTATTATTAAAACAAAGATAAGCAAGCTTTGAATTTAGGAAGAATAAAGTTTGTTGATTTTGAGAAACAAAAGAGTCGATTTGGTAAGATGGAGAAGCTAGCATCGTTATAAATCTCCTGTGATAAAATTTGTAAAATTTTAATAAAAAAAGTTAATAAGATTCCTCAAAAAGATCATAGAAACACTTTAATAAGTTTTGGAGATCCCGTGAAAAGAAAAAGCTGTTCTGAAGGAGCATCTCTTACTTAGAGATCGTGAAGAAAATTAGAGACGCAAGTAGCATCCAAGGATTATGAACTAAGGTCTGTGTATTTTAATTAAAATATTTGGAATTCCATTTAAACACGAACAGTGAACTAACTTTAATATCCAGAACGTTCTAATAATGATTTTTTAATAAAAGGCCTAAAAACAATCTATTTCAATGCATAATAATTTATCTCCGTGGAGATCCATGCAATATAGTTTATAAGAGAATAATTGTACTTGTTAAAATTTAATTCGTTTTCAATGTTCACATGTTCCATAAAATTTCACATAATTTCTACTTTTATTATCTTTTAATGCATGCATAACTGTTCTGTCTAATACTATCTTCTTTACACTTCATACACATTATTTAAAAGTTCATATATATGTAATTGCTTTGGTTAAATGTATATAACGTATTAAAACTTTTCATAACTGTATACACGCTGAGAGAGCATAAACTGTTTATACATTGCATTAACGGGGAAGAGCGTCTTCTTGTTGTAGTAAGGTATATAAGCGCATGCGTTGAACTTATGCGCAAGCGCAATAGAGTGAATTAATATGTATTCAGAATTGCATAGGATGTAGGGGTTATCAAATAATTTTAAATGTTCAAAAGAAGTTTTTCTCAATTACAATTTATTAAATCAATTTTCAGTGAAGTGTTGATGTTTTTATTCTTTTAATGTCCTCAATAAAGTTATTAGAATTAAGATATTTCAGTCTTTCTATATGAAATTATTCTGAACCACCATTTCAGAAATAAATGAAATAAATATACAAATCAAATTATATTCATACAGTGTGCGCCAAGAACTCAAAGGGAGGAGTCATCAAGCTTCCCACTTATAATTTTAAGTACATTTATAAAAGATATTTTATGAGCTAGCCGAAAGTAAGTTTGTTTAATAATAAAAACCAAACAATCGACTTTAATTAAAATTTAAATTAACATAACCTAATAATACTATATTATTAATTATAATATATATATATATATATATATATATATATATATAAATATATATATATATATTTAGTTGTAGGCAGTTGTGGCCTCCGACCATGTTAAAATTGCGTCTGCCGTAACCTCCGCGGCCTCGTGACTTCCGATATACGGAGGCCACGAGGATTTTGGCTAGAACTTATCGCAAATGAAAGGTATGGACCACTGCTATCATTTAGCAAAATATCAGCCGGAGTCCCTCCCGGCCGATTTTCGTACTTTTTTATACACCATAGTTTGAGCAGTTACCGCACGGTTCTGCACAGTCGCATGACGTATACCTTGCGATCAGTTACGCGCTGCTCGTGGCCTCCGGCATAGTTTTTACCCATTTATAGTACCTGATGGCTGCCATATACACCATTTTCGGTGTTGCCAGCTGTGTGACTTGCATTTGTTTTAAATACTTTTCATTTCATTAATCTAATTTGCTACTAGAGACTTAAGTTTAATTTTTTGCTCAAATTCAAGGCACTGAAAAAATAATCACATTTTTAGTTCTAATTTATTATATATAATAGTGAACATTTTTTATTTTACTGTATTTTGTGACAAATAACCTTAATAAACAACAAAATTAATAAATCATAATAGAGATTTAGGAAATGAATGTCAAGTTGAATTAATTGACATAAAAACAGACAGATCCTTTGTAATTGCTGGCATGTTTTACGAGGTGTCCAAAAATATACAGGGTGATTCATAAGTAGTGGTTCAAATTGTAACTATAGATTCAGAAGACAAAAAGAATAATATTTCCATTTACAACAATGGGTCTAAGTCTGCTACTTACTGAGATACAGAATGTTAAATAGAAAAAAAGTAAACAGATATTTATTAATAGAACAGTTATTTTTCGAGATAATGACTTGAAAATTGGATATGAACATGTTTTAGCAAGGACAAACAGGAATATGAGAGAGAATTTGAGTAAACTCATAGATGTCGCCACGTCAGCTACAAATTTTTTGTCACTCCTTGAATGTATAACTCACTTATTTAATTTGGATAACCTCATCATTTCTGTAGAAAAAATGTGTACTTCTTTGATACTCAAAATTTTAACCGTTTTCGAGATATTTGAATTTCACTGTTTCACAACACAACTTTTAGGTTTTAGAAAAAAGTTCTCATAAGTTGCTCTAGCTCAAGTCTGTTCTAATGTTGTCCGTCTATTATTTAACAGGCGTATAGTATTTTATAAACATAAATATGATTTATTACTTAATTTTTGTATCATGTACCCAAAATTATTAGTTCTTGAGATAATTTTATTTTTCTATACATAACAATGATTATGTACCTGTATCCAATCATTTAACAATTAATTGAGTTGGGTATGATTTATTTGTCACAAACTGATACTTGACTATAACATGAAATGGCAATAGGTACAGTGTTTTTTTATTTAGCGGTTTGGTAAATTTTTTGGTGTTTTGAAGAAATTGAACTATGGCAAAAATGAATTTCACTAGTGATGAACTGATTGAAACGATCTGAATATTGGGCGAATGCAATAAAAACGGCTTACTATCAGTAAGAGTATACCGTGAACATTTTCCTGAAAGGCGGCAACCTAAGAAAACAAGCTGGACAGATTGATGGAGCGGTTCAATCGCCCGGGATCAGTTATTTATGAAAATCATGAACGAAGAAAAACTTCTGTGGCAGAAGAAAAAGAAAATATTGTTACTGAAAACCCACACACAAATGTAAGGAGTATTTCCAGCGAACAAGAACTGAGCTACTACGGTGTACAAAAAATCCTTGCCAAAAAGAAAATGCACCCCTACCACGTTTAGTTGCAACAGGAATTAACTGAAGATGATTTTGAAAAAATACTAGCATTTTGTAGGTGGGAAAGTTAATCAACAGAGAGACTTTTTCGACTATGTCCTATTTGGAGGTAAAGCTACGTTTCATAAAAATGGTTGTGTTAACAGACATAGCTTCCACTATTATTCATCAACTAATCCATATCACATAGTGACACACAGTCAAACTAGAAGGTGGTTACATGTGTTGGGAGGTATTGTTGGTGAATATGTAGTAGGACCTAATTATTTTGAGAAACATTCAAATATTGAGATTTATTTAGATTTTCTAGTAAACCAATCACCTTTTTTATTGGAAGATGTCCTACTTCAATTTTTCATTTATATCTAGAGAGTTGTATCCGTCAAATGACAAACTATCAGGAATATTTATTGCCTTTCTAAATTTTTGAAAACAAGAAAATTGCTTAAAATTCTATTATACTTTTGAAATTATAATTATGCATGTATACTGGAAACGTATATTTATCGTAGCACGCTGCATACCGGGATGTGATTGTTGATTATTTTCAATATTGCTTTCTTCAGAATTAATAGGTTTTCAAAACATTTTTGACTTCGAAGATTCCAATTTATTTCAAATAAAAAAATACTCTCAATTTTGTAAATTAAAAATGTTAAATTGTGTATAGGTAGGTAAATAACCTAAAACAGAGACTAAAATAAGTTGGCATTTCCTTATAGGTATGTATAGGTAAAGAATCACTATGTACATCGAATAGTTTAGCCAATTTTTTGTTCTTAATAAAAAATTTCAAATTTCATTTTTCTTCAAACATCAGCACAACATAATAATTCTACACCCATTTTTCAAGTTTTTTATCTACAACTGTCTTAAAATAAACAATACTATTGACAGTATCAATATTCATCTCTCATTATCAACCTATAAGTAACATGTAACGATTGTAATATTTTTTGTAGGTCGCACGCTGACATCTAAAATTCGAATCATACCGTTTTAAGTGCAAAATAATTTAAGGATGTCTTCACTGAAATCTTTATTTGCCAAATTGCATCAAGTATAATCTATTATATTCGCATATAATGGCTATTATTCATGCAAGTTCCTAGGGCTAGCATGATTATAAGAAAATACACTTCCAATTAATCAACCTCTCACAATTTCCTAATAATTTCTCTATTTTTTTCAATCTGATTAGAGTTTGAAGAAAATCAACGTGGTCTATTCAAAGAAGTGAATATACACTACTGTCCAAAGTTAACTCACCACCTTAAATGTACCATAAGTGTGAAAATATGTTTCTTCTGAACCCTTGATTGGATTCCGATTTTCATATCATAGGTCTATTTTTAGGAATTACAGTACTAATGTTTTCAGAGAAATGTTTTATCCATATACAAATGAAGATGTGTTTTTTCATCTTAGGTTGCAACACCCCCTGGAATGTATCAGAAACATACGCTACATTTTATAAAATGGCGAGATAGCTTCTTCTTTGCTCAACATTTTCGTGAAAAATTCATCATGATATCTCTGTTATTAAAGAAGAAAAGTGGAAAGCATAACGTGATTTTATTGAATTGTAATACGCATTAATGGAATATAAGTAGGTAGTTTGCTATGAAAAAGCAAAAAATTTGTCTGGTCAGTTTAACTGACAATATTGTTCAAAATTCAATAAACTGTCTTGCTGCTTTGCGTATGTTAGTTAATTGACTTGGACAGTATTTCAAGAAATCTGAGCCGCGATGAATGCGTGCAGGCAATTATTTTAACTAATGAAGAATTAAGTAATCGTAAAATAGACTTTGCTCCTTACATAGAAAATAACTTTCTTTTAATGAATGTTAATGCACGACTACATGCTGCACGTAGGATCCGCAACAATTTGGATGAGGTTAGCAGACAAACCATGAACTGCCCACCCTGCAGCCCTGATCTAAATCCAATAGGGAATATCCACTTTTGTTCCTAATAAAACATTCTAATATAAATCGATTAATAATAAATGTACTACTTTCTATCCAAATTAAGCATTTACTAATCAGGATCTGAATTTAAAAGAAAAATAATAATGATATTACGGATATTATAACAAACATTAATTTAATAAGAAGAATATAAAAGGCTATTTTTGTTTTAGTGTTTTTCATTTCAAATCTCATTTAGATAAGTTACGCGAATCTCAAAATCTAATACAATTCTTAAAATGTACAGAATAAAACAAAGTCGGAATCCAATATATCTTTTATAAATAGGTTTTTAAAATTAGAGAGAAATATGCCTTCTGAAATAGATAATTTTCCAGCTGTGAAGGTCAACGGCCGATATAATAATCTCATTCAATATGTATAGATAACTCATGTTTTGTAAAATAGGTGGAAGCCAACTCGAGCGCGATCTCTATAACAACAGTATATAGTGGCTTAAAATATTATAATTTTAATAAAATCAAGGTCATTCCATCGATACCAAGAGATGCAACGTTGTCAAACGTAAGGAGGCCGCTAAAGACGCTAACTGAGTGGTCCTATATACACGCTGTATATTGGGCGGAGGCTAAGGTGGTTACTTTTAATACGGACGCCGGGGCGGACGCTAATGCAATATATATATATATATATATATATATATATATATATATATATATATATATATAATGAAGCCTCATAATTTGTGCATAACAAACCAACCAAAATAATAATATGTCTCTGTTTTATATTATCGGACACCCTGTATATTGACAATACTCACAGTGTATATAATTAAATTAAACTCTAATTAGCTGTTATCAGTGAAAATAATAAAAGAAACAAAAAAAAGTCTAAATACTTGAACCAAACATTGATGATCGATCAAAGAAGATGGTTGTCAAGGTACGTACTCTTTTATATTCATATGTACCCTAACTTTTGTGTGCTATTTTCAATGTAAATTGTTTGTCAGTGTTATCCAATGTGAATTTTTATTGTAGACTGAAATTAAAATCTTTTGATAAAGCCTTGTAATTAAAGCGAAACGTCAATAATGACAGAAAATTAGTAGTATATTAATGAACCTATCCCAAGAAAATTACATAAATGTATATATATATATATATATATATATATATATATATATATATATGTATGAAAAATAAATTTCGGTTTTCTACTGCACCTCCGTTTTTAGTCAAAATTTCAATAATTTTGACATAATAGCCTGACCGTTCTTCGAAGAGAAAAACAACTACATTCCTGGCTAATACCACGCAGAATATTGAATTACGTCCCCTTCGAAGAACGTGACATTGATCGACCCTTTTGTCGATACAGACATCTGTGATGATTCGCTCCCAAAGGAGAAGGTCATAGAACACTGACTAGTTTCGACCTTCTTGGGTCTCTTCAATAGTGCCGCAATGCCTTCAGAGTCTCTAATCTGAACTGAAGATTCCGTCCTCCGACAACTTCTATTTGGTCGGCCAGGAATGTAGTTGTTTTTCTCTTCGAAGAACGGTCAGGCTATTATGTCAAAATTATTGAACTTTTGACTAAAACGGAGGTACAGTAGAAAACCGAAATTTATTTTTCATATAGAAACACCTCGTATTTTATGAAATTTTAATTCATTTTATATATATATATATATATATATGTGTGCGTGTTTATGTATGTATGTATGTATGAAATTTTTCGAGACTATTTGATTGAGCTTGTCCTGAACATTGTAATTAGTTTTAAGAATACTTTATAGTCTGAACATGTGATGGGCTAAGAGATTATTTTCTCATACATTATACTGTGACTTTGTATACTTATTGAAATAAAAGCATATTTAATAAAAAAAATCCTCCTAAAAATTCCCTGTCATTCTCATATAGCTACTAGAGCTAGGGTTTTTCAAATAGTGAGACACAGAAATCAATTATAGGTTATTTTTTATTTGTAAGGCATTTGGGGCTACTTGTTTACTCCTTAAAACCCAAAACAGATTTTCTAAGCAGTCTTGAGAAACTCGGCTGGTTAGGAAAAATTTATAGGACTTTTCATGTAATAAATATTCTTGCAGATCCAGCATAGACTGTGATGAAATTAAATTACCTGTTTGTGAAGGTTTCCATATTTTTTATGGCCCACTTCTATGATTGGAAAAAGCTTTAAGAACTCTTTTAAAAAACTAATTGTATTATTAGAAATATCTATATTCAATTTATTTAGGGCACATGTATGACGAGATGTCATAACAAAAAACATTTTTCAGCTTGGTCCAAAAATCAAGCTGTAGTCAAATATTCAGGTTTTTTCAATTCGTCAGCTAAAAATTTCAAATCACTGCTTACTGAATGACTTATGACATTTGTGGATGCTGTTACCTTCATATGTGAAAAATGAGAAGACAGCAAGTCCTCCTCTGATAATTTTGGGGCCAATTTAAAAACATAAAATTACTGATAGTTTACCAGTAGTTCAAAAATGTGGCTTGATAAAACTTGGAACTTGGAAGATTATGTTTAGCAACAATGTCATCAGGCAGTACAATAATTTTATTATTTATTAACATTGATTTAATATTTTTAAACAAATGGGGAACATCGGCAAAAAATGTAAACATTTGTTTGGATCTGAATGATGACGAATTTTGCATGCAATTAATGGGAGATTATTTCCTGCCGAAATTCCCCAAGTTTTCCCTAGGGCTTGGTTGCAAGATCCCATATCTGAAGTGACACTTACTATATTCAAATGTAAACCTTCAGCTTTTTTCAATATGCATTTAATAATTTCTTGAAATACACTCACCCTTGCAAAATAGTAACCCACAATCTGTTTTTGTCGTTTTGTTAAACCACCAAGCATAAAAACAAGAACATGGGATGTTATTTCTGTACGCCCTGGTAATGTGACATCACCAAGGTATTTATTTAATGAGGTGGTCATATGTAGTTCCTGGAGTGATAGCCATTTCATCAAGTAGAAGAACACAATCTTTTTCATGTGTGTCAAAACTATTAATTTTAATTTTTTTAAATTCAAACACTTCCTCCAGTATTCGATGGTCAAACAACAGATTTTGCAGCCTCCTCTGTAATATTCTGATGGAAGGGAATGGGTAGCCTTGCCTTAATAACTCGGTGTATCCATTGTTTCCACAGCTGAATTTTAATCGTAATGCGTTGGTTACTGTTTCATTTGACCATTTCATTAGCTTAGTGGATCTTCCATTCTGCTTCCTTTTTAAGGCTTTAACTTAATCACTATTAAAAAGGTTTCTTCTTCAATTCTCATTTTTGTACTTAATTACTTTTGTTCTTTCTCTAAGAAACAATTTCTCATATATGGCTAATTTCTCCAAAACAGTGACATTTTCGGTTATTGTTTGTTTTTCTTCACTCAAACTTGAAGACGAAGTCGTTACTGATACATTAGCTGACACACTGTCTGCAGATGTCAAAGGTTGACAGCTTGGTAGAGAGAGAAATTCAAATGAATTTTCATCATGAGGTTCTACTTCATCAAGTATTACTTGTTCATATTTCAATTCATCTAAAAAAAACTCTAATTTCCTAATTATTAATTATGATAAGAGATTGTAATATCTTGTGAGATATTTTTCACATTTTACGTGTTATACCAAAGACTTAAATCTAAAACACACATACCTGTAATTTCCTTAATCATCGCTAAACTTCTCTGAGGTGGAGGCCTTCGCTGCTTTTCAGGCTTAGACAATACTCAAACATTGCCAAGACACAGTGTATATCATTAAATCAAACTCTAATTAGCTGTTATCAGTGAAAATAATAAAAGAAACAAAAAAAAGTCTAATTACTTGAACCAAACATTGATGATCGATCAAAGAAGATGGTTGTCAAGGTACGTACTCTTTTATATTTTATATTCATATGTATCCTAACTTTTGTGTGCTATTTTCAATATAAATTGTTTGTCAGTGTTATCCAATGTGAATTTTTATTGTAGACTGAAATTAAAATATTTTCATAAAGCCTTGTAATTAAAGCGAAACGTCAAGAATGACAGAAAATTAGTAGTATATTAATGAACCTATCCCAAGAAAATTACATAAATGTATATATATATATATATATATATATATATATATATATAGAGAGAGAGAGAGAGAGAGAGAGACAAGTAATCACGGCTGAACTATTAACAAACAAAATTGAAAATATCACGGGGATTGCAGCCTAAATAATATTAAATATTCTTGTTATACAAAACCGAGCGCTTTCGAAAGACTATTTCTTTCTTTTTCGAGGTTGCATGTTAGAATTATAAGAAATCAAAGAAAACAGGATACATAGTAATCACCTCAGACTTAAGTTAAAGTTAAAATCAATGCCTCAACATTGAATTAAAATGCAATAGGAAACTAAAAAAGTGAACAAGTAAAAAATTGAAAAATTGAAACACTGAAAAATTGACAAATTGCAGCGCAGCCTTTAAACCAATTGTTCACTAAACTTAAACACAAAGATGAGACCCTCCAACGTACAAATGTGGTCTATCAAATACCTTGTATGAATTGTGGGAAGAAATATATAGGTGAAACCTCACAAAATTTAAAAAATCGTTTGGTACAACATCAAAGTGATAGTAGGTTAGGGAAAAGAAAATGTGCTCTTGCAGAACACATAATAGATGAGACACATCACGTAGATTTTGGAAATTGTGAGATTTTGGAAGTTGAAAGAAATAGAAATAAACGTAAATTCTCAGAAATGTACCACATCCAAGTTAATGACCTAACTATGAATAAAAAATCTGACATCGATGATATAAGTGAGATTTATACATATTTGTTACATTTTACAAATGTCAACCCAGCTAGCAGTGACGATTCTTCCCTTAGTTAGTTGCTGTGGGATGTCTGTGGAGAAATTGTGGCGTTTCTTTCACGGGCGTTGCACTATCAGCTAACTCCGTTATAAACATTTTTTCACACTATAACATAATTTACAAAAAAGTAATAGTATAGCATGTTGAATCAAATAACACCAGGCATTGAGAGTACTAACTTAAACCAACAGCATTTCGGGGAGGTTTGTGGGGAGTTCCTACCTCTGTCGGGACTGACAAACTTGACAGGGTGTGGGGCTTGCCATTTCCCTCTTTGAAGTTTGTTGTATAATTAAATTAAAAAAAATTTAAAATTTAAAAAAACTCTCGCTACTCAGAGGGTGACAGCCTCTGAAGTTGGCAATTTCAGAATCTTAAATTCCAGGGTGAGAGACTGGACTTTGATTAATTTTTTTCTTTTCTGTAAGGGAAACCTCTTGTGATAATAAAACTTACCACCTATTGGTGTTGTCCTCTTTTAGCCTGTGCTTTTTTACACGCGATAACTGCCTGGATGTGTTCACAGCCGCGGGACGGATGAAGTGAGAGTTCATGCTGTTTGGTGGCTCTGAGCATATTCAACTCCTTGTTATAAATAACCTACCAAATGAGAACAGCAGGCGACTGTTATATGAAAGAAAAATGGTTTTTTGCAAGAAGAAAATTTTTTTAACAATAACTGGACATCAAGATCCAAAATTTTAAATATTAATCTCATTGCTAGTTTTGGTGCAACATTTGGTATCCCACTTTGCAATTTTCTAACTACCCTGGTATGTTTGACATATAATAAAACAAACTCGCTTGAATAAAATACGACTGAAAGCTGGTCTGGTAAAGGAAAAAACATTACTGTCTATCCAAAAACTAGATACACTTGAAACAACCGAATCAGTTTTAAATATTCTCTGTCAAAATGTAGTAGTGGTGAAGTTAAAAAAACCAAAATGTGTTCCCTCAGGAGGGATTTTAGCTAAGTATTAATTATGTTGTTAATTTAAACTCAATTTTGCAATTTGTCAATTTTTCAGTGATTCAATTTTTCAATTTTTTACTTGTTCACTTTTTCAATTTTTTAGTTTCCTATTGCATTTTAATTCAATGTTGAGGCATTGATTTTAACTTTAACTTAAGTCGGAGTTGATTACTATGTATCCTGTTTTCTTTGATTTCTTATAATTCTAACATGCAACCTTGAAAAAGAAAGAAATAGTCTTTCGAAAGCGCTCGGTTTTGTATAACAAGAATATTTAATATTATTTAGGCTGTAATCCCCGTGATATTTTCAATTTTATATATATATATATATATATATATATATATATATATGTATGAAAAATAAATTTCGGTTTTCTACTGCACCTCCGTTTTAGTCAAAATTTCAATAATTTCGACATAATAGCCTGACCGTTCTTCGAAGAGAAAAACAACTACATTCCTGGCTAATACCACGCAGAATATTGAATTACGTCCCCTTCGAAGAACGTGACATTGATCGACCCTTTTGTCGATACAGACATCTGTGATGATTCGCAACCCAAAGGAGAAGGGCATAGAACACTGACTAGTTTCGACCTTCTTGGGTCTCTTCAATAGTGCCGTAATGCCTTCAGAGTCTCTAATCTGAACTGAAGATTCCGTCCTCCGACAACTTCTATTTGGTTGGCCTTTTTATAACCAAATATAACCAGTGGATTTTGAGCATAGTTTTAGACATTGGATTTATCGATTAAATTAAAACATAAATGTATTCTCGAGTTTTACCAGTTGTTATTTCTAAAACCTCTTAGATCTATAAAACTTTGCATAAGAATTAAAGTATTTTAAAAATTATTTTGTTTTTATTTATAATAGGTTGTGCTGCTGTAAATTGCAGTAATTCTGCTAAAAGGGGTTTATTATGAAACACCTACTGACTATTCATGCTTATGTGAGGTTAGTACCTAATACTCTTGAATTTATTTGTGGCTAAAAAAATAATAGTACCTACCCATATTCTTCATTTTTGTACACAATTTCAATAGTATTGTTATGTTTTGCTTACTATGTGTTACATACCTAATAACTAATAATATATGTACCCAGGTACACTTCACTCTTGACATGCCGGAAAAAAACAAGAGTAGATGGTACTTGCAGGTTAAAGAGAAATTCTGTCCCTACCATTTTTTCATTTTCTAAGCCTGAAAAGCAGCGAAGGCCTCCACCTCAGAGAAGTTTAGCGATGATTAAGGAAATTACAGGTATGTGTGTTTTAGATTTAAGTCTTTGGTATAACACGTAAAATGTGAAAAATATCTCACAAGATATTACAATCTCTTATCATAATTAATAATTAGGAAATTAGAGTTTTTTTTAGATGAATTGAAATATGAACAAGTAATACTTGATGAAGTAGAACCTCATGATGAAAATTCATTTGAATTTCTCTCTCTACCAAGCTGTCAACCTTTGACATCTGCAGACATTGTGTCAGCTAATGTATCAGTGACGACTTCGTCTTCAAGTTTGAGTATATAAATGTATATATATGTATATATATGTGTATATATATATATATATATATATATATATATATATATATGAAAAATAAATTTCGGTTTTCTACTGTACCTCCGTTTTAGTCAAAATTTCAATAATTTTGACATAATAGCCTGACCGTTCTTCGAAGAGAAAAACAACTACATTCCTGGCCGACCAAATAGAAGTTGTCGGAGGACGGAATCTTCAGTTCAGATTAGAGACTCTGAAGGCATTACGGCACTATTGAAGAGACCCAAGAAGGTCGAAACTAGTCAGTGTTCTATGCCCTTCTCCTTTGGGTTGCGAATCATCACAGATGTCTGTATCGACAAAAGGGTCGATCAATGTCACGTTCTTCGAAGGGGACGTAATTCAATATTCTGCGTGGTATTAGCCAGGAATGTAGTTGTTTTTCTCTTCGAAGAACGGTCAGGCTATTATGACGAAATTATTGAAATTTTGACTAAAAACGGAGGTGCAGTAGAAAACCGAAATTTATTTTTCATACATATATATATATATATATATATATATATATATATATATATACATTTATGTAATTTTCTTGGGATAGGTTCATTAATATACTACTAATTTTCTGTCATTCTTGACGTTTCGCTTTAATTACAAGGCTTTATCAAAAGATTTTAATTTCAGTCTACAATAAAAATTCACATTGGATAACACTGACAAACAATTTACATTGAAAATAGCACACAAAAGTTAGGGTACATATGAATATAAAAGAGTACGTACCTTGACAACCATCTTCTTTTATCGATCATCAATGTTTGGTTCAAGTATTTAGACTTTTTTTTGTTTCTTTTATTATTTTCACTGATAACAGCTAATTAGAGTTTAATTTAATTATATACACTGTGCCTTGGCAATGTTTGAGTATTGTCAATATACAGGGTGTCCGATAATATAAAACAGAGACATATTATTTTTTTGGTTGGTTTGTTATGCACAAATTATGAGGCTTCCTTATATATATAAATATATATATATATATATATATATATATATATATATATATATATATATATATATATATATATAATATATATATATATATATATATATATATATATATATATATATATATATATATATATATATATATATATATAGGGGTACCTATGAGGACCAAAATGGAACTCAAATGGTATATATGAGGACATTTGGCACATACGGGACCGGTCCTTGTAATTCTCTAGATATAGCGTTTATTGTCGGTACCGGTCCCGGTATTTTTTTATATGTATCACGCATATTTAGAGGACCTTGTTCATAATACACACAATGATCAAAAGTGGGACCAGTGTACATAATGAAAACTGTTTGCACACTGAAATATATTTTTTCTCGAACGTCTGAAAAACAGAATCAAATTAAAATTATAATTGGATTTATAGCTGTGTACTATAGAAAAAGAACTTTTAGTAATTATTTTAGTCCCAAGTTAACGTTAATATATTAATTTAGACCATAAATAAGATAAATATATGTAAATTAAATATTTCTATCTTAGGTATTTATTTAACAAACGTTTTATTTTATTTTTCTTATTACTGATTTTGATAAATGAATAATTTACCGTACTTTATTATAAAATTACGTTTTGCATCTATCGAGAAGAAAAGTAAATGTTGAATAGATGAAGCTTTTACTTGATGAAGATCCAAGTAAATGTCCCTATTTTTCCCCTAAGTGACTTCCATGAACAAGTTCTCATAATGACCGATTCTAAAATGGGTGACTATGATAATGAGAATAGATATTTACGTGCATTTAATATCGAAACAAATTCGTGTACTGCAGCATGCACTTTAATTCCCGTTTTGTCTCTATTTTTACCACATCCCCAACTAGTCATTCATAAAATTATATATATTTACACGTCAACATGTAAAACATGCTACCTCTTAAAAAATCCCAATGGCACAAGACCAATTGGACGGCTTATTTCAGTAAAGTTTTTGCATCAGATTCAGAACAAAAAAAAATTTTAATTTTCTTAAATAAATGTTTTCATGTACGTTTTAGAAAAAAGTGTTTCATATGAAAGTTGTGGAACTTGTTAAGATCTAAAAAAAATCTTTATAACTTTTTTGCGTCAGATCAAAAACAAAATAAATACAATTTTTTTTAAACTTTGACAGGCTGCCATTTTGTTTCTACTTGGCCGATTTGGCTCGTTAACGAACTCGTCCAAGGTATTGGCCGAAACAATTTTTGTAGCGAGTTTGGTTTCGATCCGTCGAAAAATGCTCCCTCTATCGTGCTTACAAATTCCGTTATAACACATACATATATATAAATCTACTCTCTACATTAGTCCTATTTCATTCTGAAATAAGCCTAAAAAGAGGGAAATAGGCTGTTGGCATAACATCAGCTATCAGCTGATGCGTGACTTTATTTTGACAAATATAAGTTCGGGGTGTAAATATTCAGTTTTTTACACACAATGCACTGCTGAACCATAGTAATTATTCTAGTGAAATGTTTTTTTTAAATACGTTTATATTCAAACACAAAAACATTCACATAAACTATACAACTCAAAAAATAATGAATGAACTATGCGTAAATAACTATATGGAACATTTGACACATTTACGGGTTTGGTTATCTTTGCGCTGTTGTCAGATGCTGAATTTTTATTTGAATGCAGAAGACATTTTAGGCACTAATAATAAACTGAGGTACTGTTCTTGTAATTATGTTGTATTAGATCTATAGTAAATTCATAAAAATAGTTCGTCATAAGATATTTATCATTGTCTCAAACTCATGTTTAAAAAAAAATGATGCATATGGCAACATTACGAATTACAAGGATACGTTTCTCCCAACAGCTGTTAGAAGGTGGCCACGTGTTGCCGTGAAATTTTTTGTAAACGATCATATCACTCTTGTTTATATATCTATGATTTTTACCCTCATGTTCTCATAATGAACCATTCACAAATGGGTCATTATGAGAGTGGGAATAGATATGTATGTGCATTTAATATCGAAACAGATTCGTGTATATGCATGCACTTTAATTCCAGTTAATTTTGTCAACTGATATGTCAAGTCTCTTGTAATCAATATTATTAGGCATGAATCCACAGATGAAGTAGTATCACAGTATATAAAACTGTGTAGTATTCTATCTACTGTTGCCAAATTTAGTTTTTGTTTAGATCATTTGGTGCTTGCTGCCGATGCAAGCTATTACAATAATAAACATTTCAGATGCTTAAATATTATTTCAAATGTATCAGGGTTTATTAATAGTTATTTGTAAAACAAGTGTCACAATGACTCGTTTTGTATTACGAGTTTACACAACGAACCGCGAAGCGGTGAGTTGTGCAAATCACGAGTACTACAGAAAGTCATTGTGGCACAAGTTTTACACAACATTTTTTATAATTCGCATTTATTTAATTATTTAAATAAAATAGAATTTCATATAATCCCTATTTTTAATCTAGGAGGATTGGTTTGAATTTAAGTTGGCAATAGATTCCTAATTGGTCAGATCACACATGGTTTGATTCAGCACTTCTGACTTTTGACATATGATAACCGAATAATTGTGTGAATTGTAAACAAACTTTCATTTAAGCAAAAAGAAGATGATTATTTGTTTCGTATATGCTCTTGATGCGATCTATTCATATTATATCATGAACAGAATTATTTCTGTAATACATCTTCACATAGATATCTGGTAATTTATCCCAAAAATCGAAAGTTTTGTATACATATTTATTGATCCTATACAATATAAAAATAAACAATTGACAAATCATTGATAAATAAACGTTAGCGTACTTTATTCATTAATATTTTTAATATATAAATCATTCTAATTTACCAATTATATAATAATTTGCTAGCTAGAACAAGCTAGACCATTTTATTTATAATTTGTGTCAAGGTTAAAGTCAAATGTCAAATAAAAATTTAACTAAATACAATAACCAACTGTACACTAAAAATTACTATAACAGTGTTCAAAGAGCTTCATTGTGACACTGTAAACAATGTTATAATGAAGTCTCTTTTATACGCGAATTATAAAAATATTATTTTTTTGATTTTTACTTATTAATACAGGTGGTAAACGGACTACTGGTCGTACAACGTTATAATAAATTCGAATGAATACTAGGTAACTGTCTTTTATATTTGATACATTTATTTCCATTCAAGAAAGCCGTTGCATAGAAGTAGTAGTTGTATGCGTTATGAATATGAATATACCTAATTTGTGACGTTACTTTCCTAGCGATAATCCCCTCTTCGTTTCTCGTTTTTCACCGTTCCTCAATTGGTCTACAAATTGATGAGCTTCGTGACAAATCGAATTTATGAATGACTGGTTAGGGATGTGCATGAATTTCTTAGAGAATGTTCATATGTTCCTATAATTATAGTTACAGATTCACTGCATCTACATACACTAAAGATTAAAAAAACATAGTACACTGGAACTCGAACCTTGGGTCCAATTTATTTCGTCAACTGAGATGTCGATTCATAAAAGAAATATATTATAAAGAATATATTGTAAACTACTCTGCAATTATAAGCCGTGTAAATATTGGTGCTAACATAAACCTCTTAGGCACTGTTTACTTGTCCATATAATTACCGATAGTACAGTGTACATAATGCAGTTTATTCACATTAAAATATAAAAATAACCGTATAACTCACAATTTTGTTCAAAAGTAACATATATATCAAGTTTTTACTACACCATGTATAATATACAACAATTTAAAAACCAGTAAATTGCGTTTAATTTTTTTTCAAAGCTGGATCTTAATTTATCTCAGGTTTTGGTGTACATAAAATTTGGTTCTAAATTTGTTGAGAATAACCCTTATACATTTAGATACATGAAAAATATACAATAAAAAATGAATATTTGCTTTTGTTAGTTATATGGTCCAATAATATACAAATTTAAGTAATTTATCTATTGGGAATTAAAATAGGTCCTCATAATGACCTTTGAAATATACATACATATTTATACAGGAAATTTATATCGAAATAAATTCGTGTATTGAGATGTCGATTCATATATTAAGTTTTTTTCTTTGATGATATTCCGAACATCCCAGACATGATAATGGCTGTTTTCGCGGACCGCATTCTGGATTAGTTTAGGATTTCCCATAATCACCTATACTACAATATACATATATGAATCCGACCCCGCATGTGCCCGAAGCGAAGCTTATTATAAGACAATACATTCCATAAGCGTACCCTGTTTAAAAAAATGATTTCCAATAATTAAATTCTTTGAATGAACTTAATAATATATTTTTTCCTACTAAAAAGAACTTACCTTCGGTTATTAATTTTAGCATGGTTAAAGTAATAATCAAATTCAAAATTGGATAAATAAGGACACTTACTAACCCAACCTTTTATCTGGCTTATGTTACGTCTATGTTGACAACGAACATAAAACGTCCATTTATGAGTGCATTAGTGAATTCAGTTTTCATTTTATGTTTTGTGACTAGTATATTAGTAGACGTTTGGAAAATGTTCTCCTCCCTAATCTATGATGTTCTCACTAGTGCTATTTTTGGACGGAGTATATTATATTTGCAAACAAAAGAATATTCAAAAACACGTTGATGAGAAATACGTGAGTGTTCGTTATAAAAGTAATGGCTGGTTCGAAGCTGAACTAATTGCGGAAAGCGGTAAGTACCTATAGTTATCAAATTCTTTTTATTAACGAATGGTGATATATTCTATAACATAAATGTTAATATATAATTCAATTCTAGAAAGAAAGGAAATTCTCACAACCCTAAAGCTCAAATTAGAGGCAAAAGAAACAAATTCAGCTGCAGTTGTATGTATGTATATTATTTGTAACAGTAACTAAGGGCGATAAGAACATTTTGTATTTCCTATCATACCTATATGTAATTAGGTAGGTATATAAAGTATATCTTTTAATTTTTACTTTTCCGCCCAACCTATCTAATATGCGAGAAAATTATTGGTTTACCCCAAAAAAAGTTGGAATTTTGAAAAAAAAATTTGAGTTATTTTTACGTTTTCCATCAACAACAACACGAAAAAATGGTTTTAAGAAAAAAAATCCTGTGTGTATGTCGTCGTCGTTGTCGTCGGCCACTTTTTCTTACATGTCTTGTTAGCACGATACAGCCTCCGGAGTACAATAATTCACCAATTTTATGATTGAATATTGTTAAGGACATGTCACAGATGAACCCTATTGATTTTCAGCTCACCAGAACCAGTACAACGGGTGCTATGGTACTTGAAGGACGACAATTTGTCATTTTTTGAGAAATTTCAGTTTGTTAGCATGATACAGCCTCCGGAGTTCAAGAAGTCACCCATTTTATGATTGAATATTATTCAGGACATCTCACTGATGAACCCTATTGATTTTCAGCTCTTCAGAGCCAATACAACATGTGCTACAGTACTTTAAGTACGATATTTTTGTAATTTTTGGAGAAGTTTCAGTTTGTTAGCACGATACAGCCTCCGGAGTAAATACAAGTGACCAATTTTATGATTGGATATTATTCAGAGCGTCTGAAAAATGAGCCCTATTTATATTCAGCTCACTAAAGCTAGTACAACGGGTGCTATGGTACTTGGAGTACCAAATTTTTGACATTTTAGAAGAATTTTCAGTTTGTTAGCACGATACAGCCTCCAGAGAGTATACGATTGATCAATTTTATGATTGAATATTGTTTAAGGAGTCTTACAGATGTACCCTATTGATTTTCAGTTGACTAGAGCGAGTACAGCGGGTCCTATAAATCCAGATATACTACATTTTTGGTTATTTTTAGAGAAATTTCGGTTTGTTAGCACGATACATCCCCCGAAGTGTATATAAGTAAAACATTTATGATAGAATATTGTTCAGGGCCACAGATGCGGAAAAGTTAGTTTTAATCTTTAAAACCATTTATTTTTTGTATTTTCAGAAAGTGAATCTTATGATGCCGGTATACCTATTTGTGACCCAGTCCTACGTAGCGAAGCAGAAGGTAAGCATTTTAAATGTAAATTTTTTCTGCCTTAATGCCATGTGAAAGTATGTACCAGGTGTTTCATTAGAAGAGGTAACCGGCTGTATATCACAAACTCATAAACAGCTTTGGGAAAAAATTTTATATAAAAGCGACCGAAAGAAATTGCTGGGAATTATTTTTTAGTTTGTAGGGTGGCCGCAAGGGGCATAACGAACACTCGACATTATAATACTGTGATTATCTCCAAAAAAGACATAATAAAGGTGTCCTAAAAATACATTTTCTGAAATATTAAGGAGATTACAACAAAAAATTGTTTTGGGTTTTTTGCTCCTACTATTCAAATAAGGTTCAAACTTGTTAGGTACAAATGTCATATAACTTCTTTGGTTTTGACCGATTTCAAAGATTTTGGAGTCATTTAAAGGAGTTTATTCTGTTTAATCAGATTTATAATACAAATCTCGCAAACCTATCGAAGCAGGAGGTCTCTATTTTATGTGTAATTTTTTGTCTCTCAATGTTATGTGGAAGTTTGTAGTGTACCTATTAAATTTTTTATTTTCAGTAAGAGGACTTCACAACAATAATGCTGATGCACCCACTTCTGAGCTAGTCTTAACTAACGAGGAAGCAGCAGGTACCTATCTATTCACATTATTTGTGAAAATATTACATTTCTCTTGCATCTGCACTAGATTTTTGATTTTTTTTATATTCAGAATATATTAATAGACTTAAAATATTTTAATTTAATTGTATACCATATCTGATAAATTTTTTCCCGAGTTTAAAAACTTTTCTTAATTTTAAAACATTTTCTCAATTATTTAATTTATTGAAGGTATATCCTGTACCATTGCTGAATACAATAACATTGAATTTATAAATGAGAAAGTCATGGAATGGAAAACTTTGGATATTCAGGATATTGACATAAATTCCACACCAATCATAATTCATCAAGATGTGTGAGTTATAATTATTTACTGGATATTAGAAGAGTTATAATTGAAACTTATTTAAAAATTTTAGGCTTATAAGGTCAAAATTTGACACTGGTAATAATATCTATTCTGCTCAGTCATTCACTCCAACTGCTCCAATTCAAGGTACTATTAAAATATACATACCTACCTTTCTACCCATGTTTGTTCTAGTTTTTATCATAAAATAATCAAATTATAAAATTAGCTGTCTCGACCCTTACTTCGTGGAATCTACTCATATCAGTGTTTGAAATGAAACTCACTGTTTCTAGCTAATTCCACAATATAATGAAAATTGTTGAAAATTCTAAAAAATTGACACTTGTTTCGATAAAGCAATATCATCGTCAGAATGACAGAAGTTCATATGATGCCTACCTGATGTTCAGTAGTTATTTTTGGCTAGACCAAGAAGTGACCTAACTTGTGATTGACTTAATATATGTTAATAGAAAAAGAAATTGTGGTATTCGTTGCTAAAGATGTTATCTTTGAAATATTTCCTGCATATGTGATGGTTTTATCAGTTTGTTTAGGAAATATTAGTTGTATTTCTTTAGCAACGAATAAAACAATTTCTTTTAAAACAGAAAGTAACGTAAGTACAAAATTGTTAAATGTAAAAACAAAAATACCAATATTAAAGAAATCAGGTATATATAAACTCAAATGTCCAGAATGTAATGCTTTCTATTTGGGTCAGACCCTTAGAAATTTTGAAACTGGATTTCTTTGAAGAATTGGAAATTAGAAGACATTTAAGAAACCCACAATATGAAGTTGTCAATGAACAGATAAATCTAGGGAGTTCTCCACTAATAAACTGTCTTCTTAAGTGATAATTGTAAAGATCAGCAGATATAGTTTTCCTGGTTTTCTACATCATTGCACAGTTATACTGATCTTAATTGGAAAAATGATATCCAGGATATCACTATAGGGCTAATAATATCTAAGCTTTAATATTTGTAATATCACATCTTCTTTTTTCTATTAACATGTATTAAGTCAATCACAAGTTAAGTCACTTCTTGGTCTAGCCAAAAATAACTACTAAACATCAGGTAGACATCAAATGAAATGTAACCTCTGTCATTCTGACGATGATATTGATTTATCGAAACAATTGTCAATTTTTTAAAATTTTCAACAATTTTCATTATATTGTGGAATTAGCTAGAAACAGTGAGTTTCATTAAAAAACACTAATCAAATTATAATTTTTTGTTGCAGACTTAGAACTATCATATTCTCTTGAAAATTGCGATGACATTCCAAATCAAAGTGATTATGCTGACAGTTCTTCAGACAACATTCAGAACAATTTACAAATATCAAAACTAGCTCAAAAAAGGTCTTCAGTAGTTAATACATTCTCAGATTTGGAAAAATCTCTACTGATCAATAAAATTGGACACAGTGCTTCGGATGACAGCACTATGTTCGTAAGAACTGTTGAATCTGGAAAAAAACGGGATTTTTGCATCTACTGCCAAACCGAATAGACAAAGATAAGCCGCCATTTAATAAGGCAGCACAAGGACAAAGAGAGAGTAATGGAGTTACTGACTCACAGCAAAGGAAGCAAAGAAAGAAAAGAAATATTTTCGACTATACGCAAAAATGGTCAATTTTTCTTTAATACAAATAAATTTGTGAACACTGGAGAAAGGAAAGTGACAAGACGTCCTAATGCAAAATTTGGAAAAACCGCAGTAGATTTCGTTACTTGTCCATCTTGTTGTGGAGATTACGCCAAGACAAGTCTTCGTCATCATTTTCGCCGATGTAATAAATCTGGAAAAACTAAACCTAGGAACATTTTGGTGAAACCCCGACAGATTGTTGGGCGCATTCACAAAAACGCCAGCGGTGTTTTGCGAAAAAGAGTATTTCCAACTTTACAAGAAGATAACGTAACCAAAGAAATACGTTATGATGAATTGGTGATCCTATTTAGAAATAAACTATGTGTTAAATATAGAAACCCACATTTCTATGATATGATAAGACAAAAACTACGTCAATTAGGACGGTTCCTTTTGGAAATAAAAAAATTGGAACCGAAAATTAAATGTCTTTTCGACGTTTTTTACCCGAAGCATTACGACAAAACAATTCATGCAATACAAAACTTGGCGGGATTAAATGAATCAGGTATATATCTGTAGAAATTTATTTTTGTTTATTGTTATTTTTTTAATTTCTTTTAATTGAAATACTAGAATTTTGGGAACATTGTGAGATGTTTTAAAATTACTGCTTTTATAGGTACAGGTTTCAAGACTCCATCTTTGGCTACCTCGTTAGGTACTTTACTTAAACAAGTTGGTATGCTTTGCATATCTGTTTGGTTAGGTTAGGTTAGAATAAAAGGCAATCTAAAGTAGTATTCAAAAACTACAGAGTTATTTAAGAGATAGTCTACGAAAAAATTATGCAATTTTAAATGAAAACTTTTGTGAGATAGCTTGGTTGAAGTTGGCAGAAACAGCTCTACTATCCATTCAGTTATTTAACCGGCGAAGAGCTGGAGAGATAGAGAGAATAAGGATAGACGATTTTTCGTCATACGAAAAAATTGACCAAAAATCCATTGGCGAAGCATTTTATAATTTTACATTGGAAGAAAAACAAGCTGCACAAAAATACGTGAGCTTTACGATACGTGGAAAATTAAATCGTACTGTCCCCGTATTACTTCATAGAGAAGTATTGGTCTGTCTGCAGATTTTACTCCAGTTTAGATCTAGGGCACAAGTTAGTAAACAAAATCCATATTTGTTTGGAATCCCCGGGATTTTGAAAGGAGAGCACAAGCATCTTAACGCTTGTCGACTTATGCGTAAATATGCGAATGATTGCGGAGCGAAAAATCCGGAAACATTAAGAGGAACAGTTTTGAGGAAGCACGTGGCTACTATGTGCGCAAATTTTAATCTCGAAGAAACTGAGGTTGCAGATTTAGCGAATTTTATGGGTCACGCCGATAAAATACATAAAGAAATATACCGTCAACCTATCCTTACGAGAGAAATTCTGCACATCTCCAAACTGTTAGAAGCTGTCCAAGGAAATAACGACGACGATTCCGACATCGACTCTGAGAGAGAAGAAGAGAACGGCTCAATAGCAGCAGATCTAAATACATTTCAAGAAACTGTAACTGCTTCCCAAAACGAAATTGAAAATGATGGTGAAGAAACAAGCATGGGAAAAACATCAAGTTTAAAATATTTTAAAAGTAAATTAATTAATCTTGTAAATAATAATTTATTTTTTCATGTTTTTATAATTTCGCATTATTTTTATTAAATTTTGAAATGTTACAGCGTCCCCTTACGGCAAATTTCGTAGAGTTCGCTGGACAACTGAAGAGAAAAGAATAGTCACAGAGACTTTTAAGGATTGTTTGTCGAACAATAAACTTCCATCATTCCAAAGAATAAACGAAATGATAGCTGCTAATCCAGGTGTTTTTAAAAGAGGCGTTGCAACGATAAAAACTTGGATTAAAAATGAGCAAATTTTAATCTCGAAGAAACTGAGGTTGCAGATTTAGCGAATTTTATGGGTCACGCCGATAAAATACATAAAGAAATATACCGTCAACCTATCCTTACGAGAGAAATTCTGCACATTTCCAAACTGTTAGAAGCTGTCCAAGGAAATAACGACGACGATTCCGACATCGACTCTGAGAGAGAAGAAGAGAACGGCTCAATAGCAGCAGATCTAAATACATTTCAAGAAACTGTAACTGCTTCCCAAAACGAAATTGAAAATGATGGTGAAGAAACAAGCATGGGAAAAACATCAAGTTTAAAATATTTTAAAAGTAAATTAATTAATCTTGTAAATAATAATTTATTTTTTCATGTTTTTATAATTTCGCATTATTTTTATTAAATTTTGAAATGTTACAGCGTCCCCTTACGGCAAATTTCGTAGAGTTCGCTGGACAACTGAAGAGAAAAGAATAGTCACAGAGACTTTTAAGGATTGTTTGTCAAACAATAAACTTCCATCATTCCAATGAATAAACGAAATGATAGCTGCTAATCCAGGTGTTTTTAAAAGAGGCGTTGCAACGATAAAAACTTGGATTAAAAATGAGCAAATAAAGAAACAAAAATATTAATCATAATAAATAAAAAAATGTTTATGCCAATAAAACTTTTTATCATATAATCCTTTTTATTTTAAAACTAAATAATTAATTAATTTTGTTGACATTCACTACTAATTAAAGACACATTTTAGTATATACATAATTAACAATGTAGGGTTTAGATGCGAGTTTTTTTATGAATTTTAGAGAGGATAGGGCAAGTACCTCTGTCTGCCTCTCAAGGACGCTCATGAACAATTCCTTATAATAACCTATAATTAAAAATATTATATATTCACATCATTTTGAATTCTAAATAAATTCGTGTACTGAAGCTCGCACTCTAATTTCGTCAATTGATGTCGATTCCAGAAATAATGTTCCTTCATCTGACATATACGTGTCGGTCCCGACACAAACCTTTTAGAGACTTATCACATGTCACCACAAGGGTATACATAATACAAATTATTTATAAAAATGAAATTATAACAGTATAATTAATAATATATTTCAAATGTGGGAAGAATTCATGGAATAGGAACCATTCGTGGGGCTACTAATAACACAAAACGCATAGAGTTAGATGCCACAGAACCGCACTTTTTACCAAAGCATATATTATGTATTTCAAACCAACGTGAAAAGTGACTTAGAGTGGAAAAATGAAAATATTTGTTAATATAATGAAATAAATGTTGACAATGGTTAGATTATTCGACTAGTCCGACTAAAAGATTATCTTCCATGATATGTAGATAGATACTAGTTTATACTGAAACGCATCATAACACTCTGTATTTTCAGAATCAGAGACATTCATTTGTGACATGTCCTCACAATGACCTATAACCAAATGTACATACTTATATACACGAAAGATAAAAAAATATTACACTCGGATTCTGGGTCCAATAAATTTTGTCAACTGATACGTTGATTTATATAAAAAATTGTATAAGTTATATGCGCCAAATATACAAATTCATTTAATTAAATATTGAAATTCGATTCATAAAGAAGTTTTGAGAAACAACAATTCTGATAAGGAATCAATAAGTACAAAATTTATTATAAATGAATACATCATAATAATTAAGAATATTAACATATAAATATTAATTACTTAGATTGAATATTATGGATTGGCTGACATAATTAATCTATCAATTGGAAATTGATAAAAAGTCTTCATAATGTTCAATGTTCAAATGTACATATTTTCATCTGTAAATAGATTCGACATAAATTTGTGTACTGAAGTAAACT
This sequence comes from Galeruca laticollis, assembly GCA_963921935.1. Taxonomy (NCBI): domain Eukaryota; kingdom Metazoa; phylum Arthropoda; class Insecta; order Coleoptera; family Chrysomelidae; genus Galeruca; species Galeruca laticollis. The sequence goes on from OY998180.1 coordinate 27,826,499, forward strand.
TAAATCGTGCTTTTTGTCCTTTGAGATGTCGATTCACATAATAAATATTTTTCTTTCATATTCCGAACATCTCAGTCATGATAATACTTATAAATGTTGGTCCGAAAATAAACCTATCTAACAACGTTTAAATGTTCTAATAATCACCGATACTAGAATATACATAATACATAGCGTTTTGACATAATATATATATCAAAATAACGGAACACGCATGCGTCCAAAGCCAAGATAAGATATTCCATAAGCGTACCATGCGTAACAAATTATTACTAACACTTTGCCTTAATTTTTATAAATTTGATAGGCAACATATGCGATATTTTTGCCCTACTTAAAAGGACTTACGTCTGGTTGTTAATTTTGGTACGGTTACAGTAATAAACAGTTTGAAAATCGGATGAATAAAGATAATTATTATTAACCTAACCTTTACCCTGTTACGACTCTTTCTGAAACTTACCATGTGCTTGCCATTCTGTTGTCTAAACCTAAATTTACCAGTAATATTTTTCGGAACAATTGTATTACATTTGTAACCAAAAGAATAATATAAAACATGATACTGAGAAATTCCTGAGTTCATATTTGCCTACCTCAGAGACGCCCATGAATATGCACAATACATACCTAATATATCGGAATATTAAAAAAAGACTTTATTTTCAGTTACTTTTTGAAGGTAGATTTGAAAGTTTCCATGCATATAAACGTTGCTATATAGGTACTTAATTTTGTCTAAAATGAGCATGCAGTTTACATTTCAACATAATATGTATGAAATGTTTTGATATAACATAAATTCAGTAATATGCTGGAAATATGAAATATTTCTTTAATTTCTTAGGAGGAAATTAATTGCAGGTCCTCATAATGACTAATATCTTAATGTACAAAACTATATGCATTTGATTAATATTTAAATTAATAATTAATTGGCACCCTAAACGTAATTTCGTTAGTGGACATGTTGACTGGAGACTTTTTTATGATACCTTTTTAGCATACCACCGAAAATGTACAAAAAACGTTGGTATTTATAACCCATTGGGCGTTGTCATGTCCCCAAAATAATCGATACGAGAATATACATATCTTAAATAACATAAAATAAAAAATTAGATATTGGTCCTCATAATAAACTGTGTATGAAATTTAAAGGTCCTCACATAATACAAGAGGTGTATGAAATAAAAAAAGTCGATATTTTCCAAATTTAACGGTATACATACTGTTGTTATAGAGATCGCGCTCGAGTTGGCTTCCACCTATTTTACAAAACATGAGTTATCTATACATATTGAATGAGATTATTATTTCGGCCGTTGACCTTCACAGCTGGAAAATTATCTATTTCAGAAGGCATATTTCTCTCTAATTTTAAAAACCTATTTATAAAAGATATATTGGATTCCGACTTTGTTTTATTCTGTACATTTTAAGAATTGTATTAGATTTTGAGATTCGCGTAACTTATCTAAATGAGATTTGAAATGAAAAACACTAAAACAAAAATAGCCTCTTATATTCTACTTATTAAATTAATGTTTGTTATAATATCCGTAATATCATTATTATTTTTCTTTTAAATTCAGATCCTGATTAGTAAATGCTTAATTTGGATAGAAAGTAATACATTTATTAATAATCGATTTATATTAGAATGTTTTATTAGGAACAAAAGTGGATATTCCCTATTGGATTTAGATCAGGGCTGCAGGGTGGGCAGTTCATGGTTTGTCTGCTAACCTCATCCAAATTGTTGCGGATCCTACGTGCAGCATGTAGTCGTGCATTAACATTCATTAAAAGAAAGTTATTTTCTATGTAAAGAGCAAAGTCTATTTTACGATTACTTAATTCTTCATTAGTTAAAATAATTGCCTGCACACATTCATCGCGGCTCAGATTTCTTGAAATACTGTCCACGTCAATTAACTAACATACGCAAAGCAGCAAGACAGTTTATTGAATTTTGAACAATATTGTCAGTTAAACTGACCAGACAAATTTTTTGCTTTTTCATAGCAAACTACCTACTTATATTCCATTAATGCGTATTACAATTCAATAAAATCACGTTATGCTTTCCACTTTTCTTCTTTAATAACAGAGATATCATGATGAATTTTTCACGGAAATGTTGAGCAAAGAAGAAGCTATCGCCATATTTATAAAATGTAGCGTATGTTTCTGATAAATTCCAGGGGGTGTTGCAACCTAAGATGAAAAAACACATCTTCATTTGTATATGGATAAAATATTTCTCTGAAAACATTAGTACAGTAATTCCTAAAAATAGACCTATGATATAAAAATCGGAATCCAATCAAGGGTTCAGAAGAAACATATTTTCACACTTATGGTACATTTAAGGTGGTGAGTTAACTTTGGACAGTAGTGTATATTCTCTTCTTTGAATAGACCACGTTGATTTTCTTCAAACTCTAATCAGATTCAAAAAAATGGAGAAATAATTAGGAAATTGTGAGAGGTTGATTAATTGGAAGTGTATTTTCTTATAATCCTGCTAGCCCTAGGAACTTGCATGAATAATAGCCATTATATGCGAATATAATAGATTATACTTGATGCAATTTGGCAAATAAAGATTTCAGTGAAGACATCCTTAAATTATTTTGCACTTAAAACGGTATGAATCGAATTTTAGATGTCAGCGTGCGACCTACAAAAAATATTACAATCGTTACATGTTACTTATAGGTTGATAATGAGAGATGAATATTGATACTGTCAATAGTATTGTTTATTTTAAGACAGTTGTAGACAAAAAACTTGAAAAATGGGTGTAGAATTATTATGTTGTGCTGATGTTTGAAGAAAAATTAAATTTGAAATTTTTTATTAAGAACAAAATACAGTAAAATAAAAAATGTTCACTATTATATATAATAAATTAGAAATAAAAATGTGATTATTTTTTCAGTGCCTTGAATTTGAGCAAAAAATTAAACTTAAGTCTCTAGTAGCAAATTAGATTAATGAAATGAAAAGTATTTAAAACAAATGCAAGTCACACAGCTGGCAACACCGAAAATGGTGTATATGGCAGCCATCAGGTACTATAAATGGGTAAAAACTATGCCGGAGGCCACGAGCAGCGCGTAACTGATCGCAAGGTATACGTCATGCGACTGTGGAGAACCGTGCGGTAACTGCTCAAACTATGGTGTATAAAAAAGTACAAAAATCGGCCGGGAGGGCCTCCGGCTGATATTTTGCTAAATAATAGCAGTGGTCCATACCTTTCATTTGCGATAAGTTCTAGCCAAAATCCTCGTGGCCTCCGTATATCGGAAGTCACGAGGCCGCAGAGGTTACGGCAGACGCAATTTTAACATGGTCGGAGGCCACAACTGCCTACAACTAAATATATATATATATATATATATATATATATTAATACATATCCTCTATCTAAATTCTATAGAAAACATTGAAATAGAAATAGATTTTAAAACGATTTGAAAAAACAGAATACAGATGTCTCTATTAGCAAATGGCACTTATAAATAAAATAATGAAAATCTCTCTTGGTATATAAAAACGTAAATTTGTAATTTTTTTAAAAAAAGGAATTCTTGGTAACCAAAGCAGAGGAGAATTATTTATTTAAACATTTTAGTTAGTTGAATTTGAAATCCCCATGAGACAACATCATAATAAGAGTTGTCTCAAATTTAATTTTGAATATTAGGGAATTTATATAATCGTTATCAGTTCAACATATCTTGCCTTTTGTAAAGCCAGTGCGTGTACTATTCACAAAGAATTACCGCTAAAGTGAAAGTGTTTTTTCGCGTTTTCTAAATTATTGATTTGGAAACGTTTGTTCCGGAAATTCTAAAAATACATTTTTAGAATACGTACGAGATCTTCTAGTATCCAGTTTGGTGAGTCCAGTCCATATTATATATTATTCTCGAGAATTAATAGGCCTTTGATCAAAATTATTTCGAAAATAGATGCATCTTATGATTAAATTATAGTAACGTTACTTGTATAAATCTCTACGTCAAGTGCAGACAATTTTGGGAACAGACAATTTACAAGAAAATTTACGTATTTTACATTGACAGATATCAAGTATAAATTTAGACATTTTGAACTTTCGGTTAAAATTATTTAGATAGGAAATTTCTAATATAGATTGTTTTTTAATATTAAGGTTTGATATAAAATTCTATCTTTGTTTATGCGTTTGTGATAATTTTGAAGAGTTTTTATTTTTGTAAGTGTTATTTTGATAATATATTATATAAATTTGAATTCCAAATCTCTTTGGCTCTCTTTTCATATTCATTTTCATTATATTTGATAATTTTTATACTATAGAAAATTTAGTATAATAAGTGACATTTAGTTAATCTCCTGACAGTGAATTCATATATGTCATAAGATAATTTAAATTGTCTTATAGTGTATTGGATAAAAAGTTACTGTAGATTTGAATAGTGTGATACGTAATTTAGAAAATTATTTGGAAATTTACAAATTTAAATTATTAGTTGAAATCTTTGATCCCTCCCTGAGAAAAGAGTGAGTTGATTGGTGTTGTATTGATTTATCTTTCATTATATAAAATTTAATATTTATTTAGCCGGGCATATTAATTTGACAACTGCTGTCATTAAAAATTTTATAGGTTATATTTAGAGGTAAAGGTATTTTCATAATAGTGTAGTTATTATCACAAATTGTGATGACAGCTACAAATTAAATTCAGCATCATATAAATTCATTTTCATATATAAAATATTATAAAATTAGTTAAACACATTAGATATACTATAATTTGTCACCCGAACGTGGGGCAAATATTATTAAAGAATATAGATATACTATAATTTGGCGCCCAACGTGGGGCAAATATAATTAAAGAATATTGCATAAATTATAATTTGGCGCCGCAAAGTGGGGCAAAAATAGATTTGTCACCATTAGCATTATTATAAAAAAAATTAAATATCTACGATGGAAAGAAGAATGACATTAAGGGATGGTAAACAGGTAGGAGTTGAAAGTGGATCTGAGGAACAAAGAGAAGAAACAAGACATAGTATGGGTGATTTTCAGGTGCAGTACTTAGAACAAGGAAGGGAACAATTAGAAGGAGATATGACAGCGGGAGATGAAGCAGCAGAACAGAAGGATAGAAGACAAGAAGCGCAAGGAAGAACAAGTAGAGATGATCAGATGATGGAAATGATGCGACAATTATTGGGGGATGTAAATAGTATGAAGGGAGATATGAATAATATTAAGGGGGATATAAATAATATGAATGGAAAGATGGATAAACAAGAGGAGAATATGAACATGAATGGAAATATGAATAATATGAGTGGAGATTTAAATGGAAAGATGGATAAACAAGAGGAGAATATGAACAACATGAATGGAAATATGATTAGTATGCTTGAAGATATGAATAATATGAGTGGATATTTAAATGACAAGATTGATACGATGAAGGAGGAGATTAAGGGGGATATTAACCATATCACCGGAAACATGGACAGATTGGAAAAGAAAATAGAAGAAGGAAAAATTGAAAATTTGAAGGAGATTAAAAAAATTAGGGAAGAGAATAATGAATTTAGAAAGAAAATTGAAAAGGTGAAAGAAGATATGAAGGGTCAGAATGAAAATTTACGCATGGAAATTCAAGAAGTTGGCAGTAAAATCAGAGAAGATATTAACAAGAAGGTGGTAGAAGATGTTAAGGAATTAGGAAGATGTATCGAAGAAAATTTATCTGGAGCAATTCAAGTGGAAATGAAGAAACAAAATGAGAATATAATTGAAGAGATACAGTCTGTTGAAGTACAAGGACAAACAAATGAGGAAGTAATGCAAATGTATGAACAGAATTTGAATATGAAACTTAATGACTTAAATGGAAGAATAGAAGAAGTAAACATGGAAACCTTAAATGAAATTAAGAAAATCAGAGATGAAAACGAGCAATTTAGGAAACAAATTGCTGAGAAGAGCGTAGATATGGAAGAACAAAATAAGAATTTGAAAATAGACCAAGAAAACGGAGTTAAAATCAAAGAAGAATTTGAAAAACAGATAGATGAAATACAAGAATTAGATAAATGCATAAAAAAAAATTTATCTAGAACAATTCAAACAGAACCAAACAAACAAAAGAAGAAGATAACTGAAGAAATACGATTTATAAAAATACAAAGTTTAATGGAGATTAAAGAAGTTGAGAAGGAAATTGAAGAGATACAGACTATCAAAGTACAAAAACAAACAAAAGATTATATGTTAGACATTGATTTACAGAACCTAGGAAGTAAAGAAGTGATGCAAATTTATGAAAAAAATATTTATTGGAAAATAAAAGACTTAGATGGTAATACCGAAAAACAAATCATGATATATGATAAAAGAAATAATAATTATGATAGGGGGAAACAATTTAACGAAGAAATGGAGGAAATGAATAAAAAATTACAAGAATATGTAAAAGAAATAGAAGAAACTACAAAACAAAATGCTGGACGAATAATTTATACACAAAAATATCGAAATAAGAGTGAAATGTGACAGAAATATGAAAATAATTGATCCAAAAGTTTTTATTAATATAATTGGAAATGAAATAATAGGAATTGAGATTATGGTGAATAAGAAAATAATAAAAAATAATTTCAATGATATAGAAGAATTTGAGATACAAATTGTAATGCATTTCTGGGAAGAAAATACAGAAACAAGAATATATGATGAAGATAATGAGATATGGGGCAATGAATTTAAAAAGAACACAGTGGAAAATTTAAAGAAATCTAGTAAACGAATATGGCAAAACGATTTTAAACAGAACATTATGAAAAATTTGAACAAATTTAGGAAACTAATAGAGAATCAAACAATAAGAGGAGAGAATAAGACGAAGTTTAGGAAAAGAAAAGAAAATTGAATTATATGACAGGATTATAGGAATGAAATCTAGAAAACGAAAAGGAATTGTACATGGTAAAGAATGGATATAAAAACAATGTGTAAATAAAATATTTATGATTAACAAGTAATATTTAAAAACATATTTAAATAGAAATTATATGAACATGGATTGATAATAGAAGAAATGATAGACATGTTGATATGAATTGTGGAAATGAAAATAGAAGTTACAGAAATAAAAAACGAATATATGGAAATGGAGATAAAATTTATGACAACAAGTATTGTGAGAATAGAAGAGATTTTAGAAACTTTGATAGAAGATATGATAATGAAAATAGAAATGAAATTAAGCAACAAAATAGATGGACAGGATGAAATAATTACATTTATAGGAACAAACGGACGGAAGTTATATGAACTAGGCAAATATATGATACAAAAGATTGAATTAAAGGATGAAAAAGAAGTTGATATGTAAGCATAGTCGATGAAGAAGTTAGAAACAGACATAGTTATTGATGAATTGATGAAATATAAGGAAATAATTGATTTTGAATAGATAGATAGAATTAAATGGTAAAATAATTGAATTTGAGGAGGTAAATATGGAAGTATTGGCAATTGAAGAGGATAATAGGAAGTTATGGAATATAAAGAGGAATGGAATTATGGTAGAATTGGAGTTAATGAGTGGAAATAAGGAATATGAAGAGAAAGTGAAGAGTTTGATGATGAAATATGAAGGATTGATTGAAAAAGAAATTAGACTGGCTAACTATTATGAGTGTGAGATAGAATAAATAGAAGATGTGAAAAGTAATGGTAATTGGACAGATTGTAATGAAGAATATTATGAAGTTATAAATGAATTATTAAAGACGTAGGAGAAAAGAATTTTGAAGGAACTAAGGGTTGTTTAATGAAAATATGGATATAATAAAGGAGAAGAATACTGAGAAATGTTAAAGTAAAATCATATCCAGTTCCATGTAAGTTATTTAGGCGGAATAGAATAAAAGAGAGTTGGAAATATTACAGATCATAGAAGAAATTATCAACATGTATATAGGGAATTTTAGAGTAAAAAATAACAGTACGTTACGTGAAATTTTAATAGATATAGTAGATTTAAGAAGTTTTATGGGAATTAGGAATAATAGTTCAATTTGATTCAAGATAATTTTGAGATATGTTGATAATTATTTGAAAGATATTACTATGTTACTAAGAACTAGTATTATATTTGGCAATTTTGAGAGATAAATTATAATTATATACAGGAATCGATTTATCATTCTTTTATTAGGAGGATTTATTACATATCCTCTATCTAAATTCTATAGAAAACATTGAAATAAAGAAAATATGCATATGTACATGTAATACTAGTGATACACACTGTATTATCAATAATTTGAAAGGTTCAATATACTAATAAAATTTTACATTTCAATTTCATATGACATTACTGCAGAATAGACTTAATGACAGATAGATTTTAAAACGATTTGAAAAACAGAATACTGATGTCTCTATTAGCAAATGGCACTTATAAATAAAATAATGAAAATCTCTCTTGGTATATAAAAACGTAAATTTGTAATTTTTTAAAAAAAAGGAATTCTTGGTAACCAAAGGAGAGGAGAATTATTTATTTAAACATTTTAGTTAGTTGAATTTGGAATCCCCATGAGACAACATCATAATAAGAGTTGTCTCAAATTTAATTTTGAATATTAGGGAATTTATATAATCGTTATCAGTTCAACATATCTTGCCGTTTGTAAAGCCAGTGCGTGTACTATTCACAAAGAATTACCGCTAAAGTGCAAGTGTTTTTTCGCGTTTTCTAAATTATTGATTTGGAAACGTTTGTTCCGGAAATTCTAAAAATACGTTTTTAGAATACGTACGAGATCTTCTAGTATCCAGTTTGGTGAGTCCAGTCCATATTATATATTATTCTCGAGAATTAATAGGCCTTTGATCAAAATTATTTCGAAAATAGATGCATCTTATGATTAAATTATAGTAACGTTACTTGTATAAATCTCTACGTCAAGTGCAGACAATTTTGGGAACAGACAACTTACAAGAAAATTTACGTATTTTACATTGACAGATATCAAGTATAAATTTAGACATTTTGAACTTTCGGTTAAAATTATTTAGATAGGAAATTTCTAATATAGATTGTTTTTTAATATTAAGGTTTGATTGAAAATTCTATCTTTGTTTATGCGTTTGTGATCATTTTGAAGAGTTTTAATTATTGTAAGTACTATTTTGATAATATATTATATAAATTTGAATTCCAAATCTCTTTGGCTCTCTTTTCATATTCATTTTCATTATATTTGATAATTTTTATACTATAGAAAATTTAGTATAATAAGTGACATTTAGTTAATCTCCTGACAGTAAATTCATATATGTCATAATATAATTTAAATTGTCTTATAGTGTATTGGATAAACAGTTACTGTAGATTTGAATAGTGTGATACGTAATTTAGAAAATTATTTGGAAATTTACAAATTTGAATTATTAGTTGAAATCTTTGATCCCTCCCTGAGAAAAGAGTGAGTTGATTGGTGTTGTATTGATTTATCTTTCATTATATAAAATTTAATATTTATTTAGCCGGGCATATTAATTTGACAACTGCTGTCATTAAAAATTTTATAGGTTATATTTAGAGGTAAAGGTATTTTCACAATAGTGTAGTTATTATCACAAATTGTGATGACAGCTACAAATTAAATTCAGTATCATATAAATTCATTTTCATATATAAAATATTATAAAATTAGTTAAACACATTAGATATACTATAATTTGGCGCCCAACGTGGGACAAATATAATTAGAGAATATTGCATAAATTATAATTTGGCGCCGCAAAGTGGGGCAAAAATAGATTTGTCACCATTAGCATTATTATAAAAAAAATTAAATATCTACGATGGAAAGATATATCTTAAAGCACATCAGCTGATTGAGAATGTTTAGTTTAGTATTTAAAATAGATTGAAACTATGTTAATAAAGAACACATTAAAAAACCACAATCAGAATTAAAATTCATATAAGTCATATTATATTAAATCATTTGTTTATAGTAATTAAAAGAGTAACAATAAATATAGAGAAATTACCTTAATAATGTTCTTAAAATATGTGAACGCCTAACAAGTATTGAAGAAAACATTAAATTTACCTAATATGGATATTTGTTTGTCACTAAGGAGTCAGCTGTTTATCTGAAAATAAACAAGCTTTAGTTATCTAGTTCAATATACCTATCAGTTGAATAGTAATAATAATAATAATATTCGTATTTGTTATAAAGAATTAGTCAAATTAAAAATATAAATATAAGATGACATAACTCTAATGATATGTCAAAATTTGGTATCAATTTTATAGAGGAAATGGATCATAAGATGGTGATAAATATATGTCAATATTTGAAAATATAAAATTTGGATAGTTCAAATAAAGAAACTAAGAAATATATATATATTTATATATATATATATATATATATATATATATATATATATATATATAGATATATATATATATATATATATATATATATATATATATATATATATCAGATAAAAGGATTTATGTTATAAACTTAAATGTTATTTCAAAATTATCACAAGTATAAAAACAAGAGTTTACATTGTAATATCAAAATATTAACCATGAATTTCACCAATTGATAAAAGACTTATTTTATTGAAATTAGTATATAATAAAGAAAACACAGACTTCTTTAAGTGAAATTCAGAATCATATGTTTTTTCAAAACTTTCATAAAGTGTAATAAATGTGCATAGAACTCTATAGCTCAAGAAAGAAAAGTACTGGTTTAATATGACAGGACAGTGTTGGTAAATTATAAGGAAACAAAACTTTGTTTGAAACAGTGAGCTGGGAAACAATAGTTTATTTATTAAAAAATTGACGATCGAGGGGAAGCGTTGGTAGATTGGGTTTGGCATCGTAGCAGAGGAGATGAGAATGTAAGTTTGCAAGAAATTTTAAGCTGAATCGCAACAAATAAGTATCAAAGTTGAAAATTCATCATCTATATCAAACTACAAACACTTACATATGTGGATATCCAGTTTTGCCTGAGAATACCTAAGATTCTTCCGAAAATATGCAGCGTGGACTCCAATAGGCGTATTCCTGTTAACAGATGTGGTAGGATCCAGACTTCAGGTCAGTGTTTTTTAATATTATTGGCCAATAATAACAAACTAATTGAAATTCAGTGACTATTTCCATGTGTAAAATATTTCTTGCGTCTATATGATCGATCTAACTAAAAAGAAAAAAAAACTTTTATGTAGCTATTCATTAGATATAAATTTGAGATTATTAAAAAGGGCCCACATGAACGTTCTTAATTTTGTAATAAAATAATGGTGGTACTTACTTCATTTACAATTGTATAAGAAATGTGCATTTAAATAAATAGATATAATATTTGTGTATGTATAGTTTATAGCTCATTTTTTCTGAACATTTAATAATCTGTATGTATAATTTCACACATAAATCCTATTATCAAACTTGTCCATCACCTTTCTTATTACAAAGAAACGAGTTTTATATATACATATATATATATATATATATATATATATATATATATATATATATATATTGAACCAGATATCATAGATAATAAGAGAATTAGTATTATAAAAATATGTTGCTAGTATTAAAATATATGAAAATAATATAATTTAAGAAAACAGGTAAAAAGGAAACACTTTTCTTAATTTAAACAACATATCAAATAAAGATATATTAAATAATAGCCTATAACAATATAATAAATAAAGAATTACCTCAATAATAATACAAAATATAGAGATTGCCTAACCAATGTAATGATGTAAATAAAGTTGCCTAAGACGAAGAATAATTTATAAATAATATAATGCAAAGAGTTTGGACAAATAACATAAGAGAATTTATATTTATAATTAATATGAGTGTAACAAGGATATACTATCAATAACAATATTGAATGATGTACCATGTAAATGTATCTATGTATAACCAATTTTAATTTATTTGTATGATGAAAAAACTCATAGGAACTCTATAAATGAACTAATAATGTAAAAGAGTGTATGTATGAAATTTTTAATAAGTGAAAGAAGTTTCAATTAATCTGATTGCAAAAGACAATATTTTATTGGTTATAAAATATGACAGAACAAATTGTGGATCAACAAATAAACTTTGAAATAGTGACCTGAAAAAGAACAAAAGACTGTTTGTTGAAAAAAGTAGAGAATCGAGGGGACGCTTAAAAAAAAGGAAGCTGGTGTCAAGAAGCGAGGAGTGTGTGTGATGGTGTTCCTGAAATTTCAAGAAATTCCCGGTTTAAGACATTTAAACCTATAAAGTACTATTAAATATAATCTTAGTAATACTCACAGTCAATTGTATCAAGTTTTTCGGCAAGAATCTACGAAATTTTCATCAATTTTGGTTTTTTTGGAGCTTCAGCGGAGTGTTCCTGGGATCCAGAGACTTTCATCCCAATTCAAGAGCAACAGGTCAGTGTTTTTAAATCATTATTGGCCAATAATCAGAGTAAAAACTCAAAATACTCAAATAAGTACTTAATTTCATAAATTGATAAACTTTTGCAAATATGATCGATCTAAAAAAAAAGAAACAGACTTTATATAGTGTATTCATTGCATAAATCGTTAAAATTAATAAAAGGCCGAATTTTAAATAAATTAAAATATGTACTTACGCCATTTTGTAATTGCATCAATCTGATGATTGAAAATTTATCAATGTAATAACTATGCCCATCTGTATATAATTCCTATATTTCTATCTATGTATATAACTATTTTCTTCCCACAGCAATTTGTATCATATATATGTATGATTTATATATAAATTCTTTTATGTGTTTGAACCACATTCATTTGTCTGCATCTTCAACAAACTTGGTATAATATGAATAGATGCTTCTTTAGTGTAAGAATTTTTCTTTTTATGCTAAAGCGCATGACTAGTTTTTTCACGCATGCGCATTGATAAAATGATTAAAATAAATAAGTAGATACAATACAACCAGTGGCGTCTCATATTATTTTTATCAAATATATAAAATATTAAATTTAAAATTAAATTGATTTCAAAATAATGTGTTTTCTTTTTATTTAAACAATTACAACAATATAAAATGCCAGGACTCAAAGAGAAAAAGGATTTCATGCTCCCGAATTAATAAATATATAATAGTTACAAAACGATATAATAATAATAAATAACTGAGCTATCTTAAAATATATTCAAATTAAAATTATACAGTCACATAAATATATAATAATTGTCACCCAAAACGTGGGGCGGTTTATTAAAAATTTAGGAAACATCTGTAAATTTTTGACTACATTATTAAAATGGCAAAACGAAGTAATTTGAGGGATAGAAAACAGGAATATAGGACACAGGAAACGCAAGAATTAACAGAAGAGGGATATGATCGGTTAATGCAATTTTTGATCTGTATGAATAGAAAAATGGATATTGAGAATGAGATAAGTAAAAATATACGGGAAGGTAGGAATAGTATGAATGTAGATTTAAGTAAAGAATTGGACGAACAAAATGAGATTATAAACAGAATTGTGGAAAATAGGAGTAAGCGGGATGATAAAAGAAGAAAAGATAGGAAAAAAATGGTTAAAGATTTTAACAAAGTAGAGGGGAACATAGATAATAAGACGGATAAGTTGTCAGATGATAAGAGTACTATGAAGGAAGAAACGATTGGTGAGGAGGACAAGAAATTTGAAGAAAATAGGGTCGATATGAACAATATGAAGGGACATTTGAATGCGACATTTAATAAAAATATTGATACTATGGAACAGAAAATAGATAATAATTTAAAAAAAAAATTGATGATATTCAAACAGTAGTATCAAAACAAGCTAATAAGTTAACAAAGAACATAGATGAAGTAAAAATAGAAAGTTTCATGGAAAGTAAGAATATTGAGAAGAATAATCAGGAATTAACAAATATCACAGAGGGGACAGAAGAAATTAAGAAGGAAACTGAAGAAGTAGGTTGCATAAAATTACAAGGACAAGCAAGTGAAGAGGTCAGGAACCATTCTCAAGAAAAAATGAATAAAGAAATTACAAATTTAGATGACATAATAAAAAAACCAACAGACAAATGCGCTAGAAGAAGTGGAATCATAGGTAGACAAATTAACAAGGAAATACAAGAGATGAATCGAAGATTAACAGACACAGTGGAAGAAATAGAAGATAGTATAAGAAGAAATGAAGGAGGTATAGGATGTTCAAGAAATTTTTATAATAATGTAGTAACAGGAATAAAATGGGACAACATGATGACTATGATTCATACAAAAGCTTTCTGTAAAATAGTACATAGTATAATGGATTCATGGGAAGAAATTTATGAGATATGGGGCAACAGAGTTAAAAAGGATACTGTAGAGAATAGACAGACGCTTCAGAAATTTATCGAGCATCAAACAACAAGAGAAGAAAGCAAGAAAAAGGTTAGAAAAAGAAAAGCAAATTAAATAATAGAACAAGAGAATAGGAATGAAATATGGAGACGAAAATGCAATTCAATGAAAAAGGGAAAGGATACAGAAATGAAGTCGAAATAAATAATGTACATGAAATTTAGCAATAATGTGTAATCCAATTATAAGTCATGTATATAAATTATTTATATAACATGTTATGTTACGAATAATACTTAAGAAAAAAGGAAATGATAGTCATAAGGATAGATTTAAAATTTAATATTAAGTAGTGTACAAAGATAAAGTAGATATTAGACAGAATTTTGTTTTCCATTTGGCAGCTGGTGATCCAATTAAATTCATCACGTTTGTTCCTTCAGAACCTAAAAAAAAATAAATATAATATAATATAAAGAAAAATTTATTAGGTAAAACTTATAATTAAAACATTTTAAAAAAATTTGAGTATGGCAAATCAATATATATAGCAAATAAAGGAAACAATTTATGAGATACTGGTTTACATAGAATGAAACTATTAAAGAATATAGGATAGAGGGGATAAAATAAGAATAACTCAAGTATCAAATAGAAGTTCACATTTTTTAAATAAGGAAATAAGATGTAAGTAATAAAGGATAGGAAAGGATAATAATGAATGATATTGATTAAAAATATAGGAGGTAATGTTTAATGTCAATTAGAATCTTATAGATTACTTGAAAATACAGGAAGGAATAAGGAAGTTGATATTGATATATATATGAATTTAAGAAATAATTAATTATATTGAATAATGAATATTGAAAAGAAATATGATATGAGGAGTATATAGAAGTATAATGTAATTACAAAGAAATAAGTTGATATATAAGTGGATGTTAGGAAGAAATGATAATAGAGAAGTATTATATGAAGTAATATTAAAAATATAAATTGACATTGATCTTAATCAAGTGTATTTTAAGGAAAGAATTAGGAGACAGTTATTGAAAGAAATAGATTTTGTAGTAGGAAATATGTGAACAAATATTTGAGAAACAAAGTTAAAGAAATTAAGATTATGCCATAAAAATTGTTAATTTTTTTTTTGAATAAAATAAAATCAATCATTTATAATAAGAAAATTGAAATTTAAATAAATATCCAGGGTATGGATATCATTTAAATTTAAATTTGAGGGGAATTGAACCAGATATCATAGATAATAAGAGAATTAGTATTATAAAAATATGTTGCTAGTATTAAAATATATATATGAAAATAATATAATTTAAGAAAACAGGTAAAAAGGAAACACTTTTCTTAATTTAAACAACATATCAAATAAAGATATATTAAATAATAGCCTATAACAATATAATAAATAAAGAATTACCTCAATAATAATACAAAATATAGAGATTGCCTAACCAATGTAATGATGTAAATAAAGTTGCCTAAGACGAAGAATAATTTCCATACCATAACCAGCTGTTCACCTAAAAAGATATAATTATATAGTCAAGTCAAGAGAATTTTAGATATAAGTAGTTACATTAGAATACAAATATTATTATAGATAATTCATTATAATCATTAATTTAAGAATAAAAAACAAATACAAAGATTGAATAGAATAGAATTCAATAGATTTTCATAGATAAACAAATTATGACATATAGACAAATGATATATGGTAAATAAAATAAACAATGAATCAATAAATAGTAATTTGTTAAAGTTTATTATAAATAATATAATGCAAAGAGTTTAGACAAATAACATAAGAGAATTTATATTTATAATTAATATGAGTGTAACAAGGATATACTATCAATAACAATATTGAATGATGTACCATGTAAATGTATCTATGTATAACCAATTTTAATTTATTTGTATGATGAAAAAACTCATAGGAACTCTATAAATGAACTAATAATGTAAAAGAGTGTATGTATGAAATTTTTAATAAGTGAAAGAAGTTTCAATTAATCTGATTGCAAAAGACAATATTTTATTGGTTATAAAATATGACAGAACAAATTGTGGATCAACAAATAAACTTTGAAATAGTGACCTGAAAAAGAACAAAAGACTGTTTGTTGAAAAAAGTAGAGAATCGAGGGGACGCTTAAAAAAAAAGGGAAGCTGGTGTCAAGAAGCGAGGAGTGTGTGTGATGGTGTTCCTGAAATTTCAAGAAATTCCCGGTTTAAGACATTTAAACCTATAAAGTACTATTAAATATAATCTTAGTAATACTCACAGTCAATTGTATCAAGTTTTTCGGCAAGAATCTACGAAATTTTCATCAATTTTGGTTTTTTTGGAGCTTCAGCGGAGTGTTCCTGGGATCCAGAGACTTTCATCCCAATTCAAGAGCAACAGGTCAGTGTTTTTAAATCATTATTGGCCAATAATCAGAGTAAAAACTCAAAATACTCAAATAAGTACTTAATTTCATAAATTGATAAACTTTTGCAAATATGATCGATCTAAAAAAGAAAGAAACAGACTTTATATAGTGTATTCATTGCATAAATCGTTAAAATTAATAAAAGGCCGAATTTTAAATAAATTAAAATATGTACTTACGCCATTTTGTAATTGCATAAATCTGATGATTGAAAATTTATCAATGTAATAACTATGACCATCTGTATATAATTCCTATATTTCTATCTATGTATATAACTATTTTCTTCCCACAGCAATTTGTATCATATATATGTATGATTTATATATAAATTCTTTTATGTGTTTGAACCATTCATTTGTCTGCATCTTCAACAAACTTGGTATAATATGAATAGATGCTTCTTTAGTGTAAGAATTTTTCTTTTTATGCTAAAGCGCATGACTAGTTTTTTCACGCATGCGCATTGATAAAATGATTAAAATAAATAAGTAGATACAATACAACCAGTGGCGTCTCATATTATTTTTATCAAATATATAAAATATTAAATTTAAAATTAAATTGATTTCAAAATAATGTGTTTTCTTTTTATTTAAACAATTACAACAATATAAAATGCCAGGACTCAAAAAGAAAAAGGATTTCATGCTCCCGAATAATCAAATTAAAATAAATTACTAAACAAAATAACAATAACCAACTGAGCTAGCCAAACTAAGCAAAAATTATAAATAATAAACATCTACATTTAAATTTCACAATCAAAAGTATTTAGTATTATTTATCAAATAGTTAATAATATATATATATATATATATATATATATATATATATATATA
Source organism: Galeruca laticollis (assembly GCA_963921935.1). Classification (NCBI taxonomy): domain Eukaryota; kingdom Metazoa; phylum Arthropoda; class Insecta; order Coleoptera; family Chrysomelidae; genus Galeruca; species Galeruca laticollis. The sequence goes on from OY998180.1 coordinate 27,844,259, forward strand.
TATATATATATATATATATATTGAACTAAAATTTTAATTCTCAAATTAATCTAATTCTATACTTATTATTAATCCAATAATTTGTTATAACGATTTTAATTTTAATCTATTGTAAAACTATTAGATAAGAAACTTCGAAGTGTGCTAGGTCATTTAGTCAAAAGAAAAAAAATTAAAATTTTCATCTAGGATGAAGATAAAAAAAATGTTGATGGTTGTTAAGGGGGAATCGACGGAGTTTGTTGATTGATTTTTGATTGAAAAGAAGGGAAGAAAATTGAGAGAGATTTCTAAAGAGATTATTAAAATAGAGACATTCAAAAGAATCGAATAAGATTATAATAAGAAAACTAAAGAAAGAAGATACATGTTGAAATATAAGAAAAGCTGTAGAAGAAATTATTCTCAAATATAAGTAAAATCAATCAAGTATTACTTCAGAGTACAATAACACTAGTGGAGAATATTGTAGATTAAATAAAGAGGAGAAAAAGTATTTGATCACAACACAAGTAAATATAATAAAGCATTACTTACTGGAACTACGGAGAAGCAGTCTTCGGTATCCAGCAAGGACATAGAACTGAATTTTGGTTCAGTTCATTACTACACCTAATTAAATTAAGAAACATCGAATAAAAATCCAGTGCATAATTACAAACTGTAAGGTAAATTTATAAAAACTAAATTTCTATCATTTCTATTTTTCACAAAGGAACTGTCAAAACTTAGTACATAACCTTTTTATCTGATCGGACTTGTGTCAATTCAAATGGTAATTTTTTTGATATATTTCACACAAAATTCAACGACCAGATAAAAAGTTACTCAACAAATTTTAGATAAGAATATTATAACAAATTTTACTGAATAGATTTATAACTAATATAGAAAAAAAGAAGGAACTTTTCGATAATTTCAATATAATTTCTCATAACCTTTAAATATTATTCAGTAAGATAGTTAAAACCATTGGCCAAGGTATTTATTAGTAGTACAGAAACGTATTGAGTACTATTTAAATCCATTTAAAAATTATTGGAAAATAATGAGTAACAGTTAGTGTAAATATTTCTTTTCCTTATAAATTATATAAGATCTTAAATATTTTGAAGTTTAAATTTAAATATAAACGTATCCTTACTCACGATAATTCCCTACAAATAATTAAGAGTTTCATCTTGAGGACTGAAGTTAGCAGGCCTTTTACTTTTTAAACTAAACAGACAATCATTTATTATTTCATTAATTTCAACTGGCGCTCAACAACTAAAATTATAATAAATAATATAAACCTAATATAAATAATATAAAAAAATATAAACAATTAAATAAATAAAAGATACTATTATCACAATATATATATATATATATATATATATATATATATATATATATATATATATATATAATACACATACCAAGTGGTAAGCGTCTGATAGAAACGTTCGGTTTCACTCGCATCATTCCGTTTTTATTTGAGCATGCGCATAGGATGTTAGGTGGTCTCATTTATGACGGTGGTTTAATAATGTCATAGGCGTATCTATTATATATATTAAAATAAAATTTTCTTTAAAAAAATTAAATTATTAGGAATTAATGTGTTTCACTTTATTTAATTAAACAGGATATCTCAATCAATGCCTGAACTCAAAGGGTAGAACGAGTCTCATGCTCCCGAATAATAAATAAAATAACTGAATTAGCCACATAAACAAAAATTACAACTAAACAAACATAAAATAAATAGAGTAATTAACCTATAAATATTATAATAAAAAAATTAAAATTAATAAAATATAAAAATAATTATTAAACATAGTTTAATTGGCACCAACAACGTAGGGCGTTTTGAAAATATTTAGAAGTATTTGTAAAATTTAAAAAATAATTAAAATGGCAAAACGAATGACTTTGAGAGATGGAAGGCAGGTAGGAGTAGAAAGTGGTTCGGAAGAGGAAAGGGAAGAAAGAAGTCATGGAATGGGAGATTATCAAGCAGTGTATTTGGAACAGGGACAACAATCGGAAGGAGATGCACCCGAAGAAAGGACGACAGGAGAATAAGAAACTGAAGAAGAAGGAATGGATAGGAGACAGGAAATGCAAAGAAGAAGAAGTAGAGATGATCAGACGGACTTGATACAAATGTTGATTAGAATGGAGGCGAGTATAAAAGAAAACATGAAGGCAGACATGAACGAGATGAATAGAATGGAATTAAAATTAGAGAGCAGATAGAAAACCAAATGGAAGAGCAAATTTATGAATTAGGGAGAGGTATAGAAGAAACATTACCGGGAACAATTCAAGCAGAAGTAATGAAACAAACTGTGGATATAACAAAAGAAGTGGAATATATAAAATTCAGGGAACAAACAATAGAAGAAATAATGCAGAATTATCAACAAAATGCGGAGCAGAAATTTAAGGATTTAGATACAAAAGTACAAAAACAAACAGGAACATGCGAGGAGAGGAACGAGCATATTGGTCAAATATTTAACAAAGAATTGGAAGATATGAACAGAAAATTGCAGGGAAGTATGGAAGAAATGGAATATAACGTTCGAAGAAATGGTGGAACAATATATACTGGGAACATGGACATAGGAGTGAAATTTGATTCGAATATAAACAAAATCCATCCAAAGGTGTTTATCAAGATAATTAAAAGCAAATTAAAGGGAATAAGGGATGTAATGGAAAAGAAAATTATCATTAGAGGGATGCTATCTGGGCATGCCCTATTATGGTTCTGCAATAAAGAAGAAAGTATAAGGGATCTAGAAGAATTTGAGAATCAATTCATGACATATTTCTGGGGTGAGATTCAACAGGCTAATTTCAGGGAAAGGTTGTATTTTGGAAATTTCGATTACAACAGGAATAAAAATTTGAATGCATATGCGATGCAATTATATAACATGGCTCAATACCTGGAACCTGTGATGAAGGAGGAGGAACTAGCTTTATATGTCGGAAGACATTTTAATTCGGAGATGTCTGAGACAATAGCACTTCATAATATCAAAACCATGGACAACTTATCGAGATATTTACAGAGAGTTGAAAGGAGTGTGCAAAATGGAAATGGTATTCACAGATACCCACAACGTAATGAAAATATGAGAAATGATACACGAAGGGAAAATGGAAATGGTAATTTCAGAAGAGATAATTATGACGGAAATGGGACTAGAAGTTATGGAAACAGGAATTTCGAAGATAGACGATATCAAGGAAATGGGGAACATTTTAGAAATAGAGAGAGGAATAATGGGAGCAGATATCCGGAAAACCGTGGAAATCAGAACAATTTCGAGAGAAGAAATCACTATAATAATAATAATAATAATAGAGGAAGAAATTGGCAACACGGCAGAGAAAATCAGAATAACCATGAGCAAAACAGAAACAGGGATGATGAGAATAGAAGACAGGTAAACATGGTCAGTCAGGAGATACAGGTGGAAGAATGTAATCCTGGACAGGACTATGAAACAAATTTTGCTTAAATCGTCCTTACGTGCATAATATCATCTATTCATCGCGATATGAACATCCTCGAGAATTTATTGTAGATAATGAAAATATTAGTCAAAAAGTAGAAAAACCTAATTTAATATTTATCCAGGGAAGATTACAAAACATTATATGTAGAATTTTGGTAGATACGGGTTCAGAGGTGACTTTAACTAAACAGGATATTTTAGATAATTTAAATAAGGATTATATTATGATGATAAATACAAAGAAACTATGATTAGTAGGGGCGAATGATAAAAATTTATATTATACAAATAGTACAATAATAACAGATCTTTATTTGGGAAGTACGGCATATAAAATACAATTATTAGTAGTCATGAATTTAAAATATGATGTAATTTTGGGAAATTATGAATTGAGCAATCACAAGATGATTATTGATTATAAACAAGGGTACATGGTATGTGAAGGTAATGTAATAACATTTGATAAAAAGGAACAACAAGAGGTAGAGAAAATACAACATCAAATAAACGAGATAGAAATTTTGGAGGATTTACAAGAAGAATTTTGTCCCATACAACATAGAAGAGAGATCAATGAATTATTGGAGAAGCATGGGAGACTCTTCAACAAAGAAGTATGTATAGCAGCAAAATATATACACAAGTTGGAAATGAATAAGGACATTAGCAACTTCAAGATAAAAACCTATCCCATTCCTTATAAGCTGAAAAATGAAGTATACCAGGAGTTAGAAAAAATGATACAAGATTGTATAATAGAAAGATCCAACTCTCCATACATAAGCGCAATAACATGTGTCCGTAAAAAGTCACGTGAGATTAGATTAGTCTGGATGCCAGAAATATCAACTCTTATACTAAAAAATAATATGAGAGTCCTTTAAATGTAGAGGGGATATTCGGTAGAATTACAAGAGCCAACATATTCACAAAACTGGATTTAAAACATAGTTTCTGGTTGATTCCATTGGACAAAAGAAGTCGTCCATATACAGCATTCATGGTTGATGGTGTAGTATACTAATTTTGTGTTGTTCCATTTGGTTTACAGAGTTCGTGTGCAGCCTTGGTAAGAACACTTCACACTGTTCGGAACCAATATGAACATTTTACGTTGCATTATATAGATGACATCTTAATATATTCAGAAAATGAAGAACAACATCACGAACACTTGAAGACTATATTGGCAGAATTGAAAAGAGCAGGTTTAAAATTGAATATGGAAAAATGTCAATTTTACCAAAAGGAAGTGCAATATTTGGGATATATTTTGAATTCTACTGGAGTGAGAATGAACCCTGAACGAATTAGAACTATAAGGGAATATAAGACACCGACTAATCTTAAAACTCTTCGAGGATTTTTGGGAATTCTAAATTATTTTAAACGATTAATACCAGCCCTCAGTAATAAAGAAATTCCACTAATTGAATTACTTAAGAAGGAAACTAAATTGAAATGGGATGCTAGGAGAGAACAAGCTTTCCAAGAACTGAAGGAAATATTTTTACAAAACTTGCAAGTTTATCACCCTCAATATGACAAGCCATTTATTTTAAAAACGGATGCATCCATAGATAGGTTAGTCGGAGTTTTATTGCAACAACAAGAGGAAGGAGAAGTACCAATCAGTTTTATTTCACGAGTGACAAAGAATTTTGAAACAAACCATTCAGTCACTGAATTGGAGATGGCAAGCATTGTATTTTGTATAACTAAATTACGTTTTTATCTATTAGGAGCGAAATTTTACTTGGAAACAGACCATTCAGCTTTGACAGCAATGTTTAAAAACCGTTATGCCAACAATAGGATACATCGATGGATTCTTCTATTACAAGAATACGAATTTGAGATAAAATTTATTCCTGGGAAAACTAATGTAGTAGCGGATGCTCTTAGCCGTGAAACGGAAATGAAAAGGAATGATCAACACTTCCAAATTGGCATCAATAGATTGCAGAAAACTGAAGGATTGTTTACATTGGAAAGAATAATGGAAGATCAGAGAAGCTTGCAAGCATCTTGTAAAAGGGGAGCATTTCAAAGCGAGGGAATTTGGTATAAGAAAATGGAGGATAGGGAAATTTTTTTGATAACATCAGAATATGCTAAAGAAATTCTTAGAAAACTGCATGAGGAATATGGACATATAGGATCTCGGAAATTATGAATGTTGTTTAGAGAAAATTATACCGCAAAGAAGGATACATCATTAGTGAAACAAATCTGCCAGTTGGCAAAGGAAAAGAATTATCACAATATTAGTGGACCAAAACCTATAATAGCACTCAAACCTTTACATATAGTAGTAGGTAATACACGTATGTTCTGTGACACTTTATCGGATGAACAGGCGGATGGCCTATGGGTGGTTACCGATAGGAAGAAGTTTCCAGAGGGTTTACAAGAAGTAAAAGAAGTCTCTAGATGGTTAGCAAGTAATGACGGTAGCGTCTACGGGGGTTATGCAAAAAGTGTGTATGTTGTTACGTGTATAAGGTAGAGGGTGGTTTAGAAGAAGCGAAGGGGTTTTTAAGGGTAGCGTCTACGGGGATTACGCAAGTAAGGGTGTACGGGGGTTATGCAAAAAGTAAATAAGTGTGTATGTTGTTACGTGTATAAGGTAGAGGGTGGTTTAGAAGGAGCGAAGGGGTTTTTAAGGGTAGCGTCTACGGGGGTTATGCAAAAAGTTTTTTGGGGGTTTGGCCTGGGCCAATTGCCAAAATTTTTGGGATAATGACGGTAGCGGCTACGGGGGTTATGCAGAAAGTAAATAAGTGTGTATGTTGTTACGTGTATAAGGTAGAGGGTGGTTTAGAAGGAGCGAAGGGTTTTTTAAGGGTAGCGTCTACGGGGATTACGCAAGGGTGTATACAAGAACGGGGGTTATGCAAAAAGTGTGTTTGTTTTTACGTGTATAAGGTAGAGGGTGATTTAGAAGAAGCGAAGAGGGTTTTAAGGGTAGCGTCTACGGGGGAGGGGAGCGTCTACGGGGATTACGTAAATAAGGGTGTATACAAGAACGGGGGTTATGCAAAAAGTAAATAAGTGTGTATGTTTTTACGTGTATAAGGTAGAGGGTGATTTAGAAGAAGCGAAGAGGCTTTTAAGGGTAGCGTCTACGGGGGGGGGGGTTGCGTAAAAAGTAAATAAGGATGTATACAAGAAGTAATTAGAAGAAAGAAAATATATGGAGGATTGTGTGTGTGTGAGAGATGAGGGGTAGTGCTTACGAGGGGGAGGGGCTATGCAGTTAAGGGTTCTATATTTTGAAATTCTCAAAGGAATGTTATTAGATTGATAACCAACATTTTTTTTTAAAACGGATATGTGTGTGAATTCATATCATTTTATAGAAGGTTTTTTATATTGTAATAAATGAAATCTCGCATTATTATGAATACATCTAAGACAAACAAACAGATTACAGCAACCACATTAGACGTTGCAACTTAGCAATAAGTGATGGGGATCTAACCATTGGTACAATATTTTGAAATTCTCAAAGGAATGTTATTAGATCGATAACCAACTTTTTTTAAAACGGATATGTGTGTGAATTCATATCATTTTATAGAAGGTTTTTTATATTGTAATAAATGAAATCTCGCATTATATTAAATTCGCTTAGTGGGTATTAAATTCGCTTAGTGGGTAATATTTTGCAATAGCTAGCAAACACGTGCAAACCAAATCATTTATTCAGACAATAGCGGACTTGTTTCAAAATATGATAAGATTGGAATGTCATGATAAGGGAATATTACTTCATATTACGGAATATTACTTTAGTATCTGTTAAAAAATATATGATATCAACTTGATATTGTATTAGTCATTAACGATAAAATCTAAACTGAGTTTATTCATGAAACAGCAGAATCTAGTTTTCTATCGAATTAATAAAAATAGATTTTATGTTGCAGTTTTTTTAAAATCATATTTAACTGATGTCTTTTTCTTATACGGGGTATTTTGAAAGTCTTGAAAGCATGGGCATGATTTCTTTTATAATAAATGAATGAGAGAATTGAGTGTTTGTATCACAATGTCATCGGAAGAGTATAGACGCAAATTGGAGGAATTTTCTAAAAGCGTTCGAGAATTGAGTAAAGATATTTCAATTTATGAAAATAAGATTAAACTGATAAGGCAGTTGGAGCGAATGTGCTTGGAGGATAACGTCTTCAAAAATCAGCGCCTACAAAAAAATATCCACAGAATTGAACCGGCTACAATATGATGAATAATACAATTCGGGAACAACAAGATGCCATCAAGGATGAAATTAATAATGTTTTTGCAATGACATGTATAATTTTAACATCAGTATTTATTTTAATATTGAAAATTATATTGAATATTGTAAAACGAAAGTTTAAGTCTTCATGTAATATAGACATAAATGAGTATACAATGTGTTTCAATAAAACAACTCATCAATTTTTTCTTAAGAAATTCAACAAGAACTTTTACGTTTTGGATACAGAAGGTTCGGGAACAACAGGATGCCATCAAGGATGAAATTAATAATGTTTTTGCAATGACATGTATAATTTTAACATCAGTATTTATTTTAATATTGAAAATTATATTGAATATTGTAAAACGAAAGTTTAAGTCTTCATGTAGTATAGACATAAATGAGTATACAATGTGTTTCAATAAAACAACTCATCAATTTTTTCTATTTATTTGAGTAAAATTACAATGGTATTACATTTAAAAACCAACATCGTAATTGTTCTACATTAATTTGTGTACAATTGAAAGCCCCATCGGCATGACAAGCATTCGAATGTTTTTTCAAACTTTCCATGGCTGAGGACGTTCCATCAAACTTGCAGACATCAACAACAGTTGTCGTAGAAATTCCATATTCTTCACATTTCTTTTGTAAAAATTCATATTTCTGATTACCGCGAACGTAAATACAATCGACATTAGACATTGTACTTTTAAAAATCTCGTCCAATTTTGAATAATCAACATCGCCAGAAGAATACTTGATTCCATGGATATGGTGTTCCAAAAAGTTGTTTGTTATTTTATCTTGATTGCTTAGCAAATGAAAGGGTTGTGGCGGCTTAAATATGTAGTGTCTATGTTTATATCCGATTTCGATGGACAATTCCTTAGGATGGAATCTACCCTCGATAATGAAGCCTTGAATGTCAATGAATGCTATTCTCATCGTGGTTTATTTGTAACTGTCTCGCTGTGTATTTCAACACTGGTATTATATGATCGTTTTGATAATTTCCGTTAGGGGGTAATACTCTAATAAACAGTCATGTATAATTATACAATATGCTCTAGTATTTGCAGGAAATCCTACACCTACTTCAATTTCCACTTTTATATCAACTGTCGATGCCCTCATACCCTCCTCCTGTTTGGAACAGTCTATGACAAAGAGAGCACGATCTTTGAATGCTTCATAGTCCAATGTTGGATGTACTATGCTGGAATTGGTATAGCTTCTATAGAATGAAGCGTAATTATGATAGGCAAGAGTATAGTCGTTTTTTCCGAAATCCATCTTTAATCGTTCGGTGGGCCAAAAATCTCCGTTCAAAGCCAATCTTACATTGTTGGTGTTCAAGTGATCGAATTGCGAAGGATCGTTTGTCTTCTTGTTGCGTCTATCTATTTGAAAGCATACGATAACATATCGAGGTCTCTCGACAGACGAGCTCGTTTTAACTGACCAAATCTCATTTTTAGCGTCTTTCGTTAACGTAGGCAATACACAAAGTTCCCATTTCCTGAACGGAATGAATATTGGTCGATCACTTTTTATTTGCTCCATCATACGTAATTTTATTTCATCGTTAGGATAGACGTGTTTAACTTTCAATGCCATGCTATCTATAACAAACTTTATTGTAGTGTTAGATGTCGTAGTACCTGTTGTTACTTCATTTACTATTACAGCATCGTTATCATGACGAGCACGTATGAATCGAAAAGTTTGTTTTCCATATGTGATTTTAGTATAGTCATTGAATACATTGAAAATGTGTTTTAGAGGAATCAACAAACTAAACGATTTATCAACATCATTCAATAGCGGTTTATTGGGATAATTCCAGCCAGCTAAAGCCATTTCTTTCGATTGTGGATTATAACACAACAAACTTCTTGCGGTAGTTACTATACCGGGATCTCGTACTATTTCTATTTCCTTTCCACTTTGAATGTAGGAACAAGAATCGAAGAGGAATGCACCGCAATTTGGCGTTAGATTAACATGTCCTCCTCCGCCACTAACTTCTAATTTTCCCTTAATTTCAAGTTGAGTTTCGTACATGAGAAAAAATGCGTCAGTTTGTTGTATGTCAAGTTCCACAGAATCGCTGTTATTGAATGATTTCACATAAGGAACATAGGTGTGAAAATCTTCTTTTCTTATCGACTCTTCATATTGTGGATCTCGGTAAAGGTCAAATATCGAAGATATTTTCGTTGATGGTGGTGTCCTATCAGAACGCACGTACTTTCTTTTGAGAAACGCCCGATTTGCAGGAGTTAGATGAAGCTTCGTTCTTTTGAACGATCTGCAAGAGACTAATTTTGTTGTAGATGATGAGGGACTTTTATAATAGTCGTTGTTGATAAGTAGACCCATTAACGTTCCAATAGATGTAAAAGTAACGTGCTTTTTTCTCCTCGAAAATTTACTGGTTCGAGATCTTGATTCAACACTCTTACGGTAATGTTGGTGATTTCGTTTGTGCTGCTCACAGCTAAGTAAATCGGATTGTTTGGTCGTTCGTTGATTGCATAACCAGGGTCCACTGTAATTGGGAAACTGAATATTGTATGAGCAGGCTTATCTCCGTCAAACGATCCTTCAGCAATATTGCAATCGAATAGTAAAGTTGATATTTTACAAATGTTAACAGGTAGATCGGAACGGTGGACTTTACCAGGATCTAGTATCTTTGGAGAAAATCCTAGTATTTTACTCAAACTATCAGAGTATTGAAAATCGATGGCGTGCTGTCGACTGTAAATTTCACACTGAAGAGTGTTGTTGTTGGGCTTCAAAGATATATCGGCCACAGTTGTATCCGTCTTCAATTTGAATTGATCGATGAGATAAGCTTCAATATCTGTGATTTCGTAACATCCTGACGGGAAGTTAATGGTGATGAGTCCTTTCTTACGATCATTTTTATTGTAGAAATAAAATTTCTCACCATCGATATTCGGTATAGAATGATACGAATGAAACCCCAACACACCAATAAAGTATTCTTTTTCAGGTTTCAATATTATCGGTGTGGGAGGAGTGAAGGAGAATTCATTCGATGTGGACGTTAAGTTCAACAGTTGAGACATGACTGTGATGTTTATGGGAGTGGTGTATTTAAATAATATTACTAGATTAGAAAAAACAATTTTATTTTTTCAAATAATAATTACATGCATGACAGTTGCGTTGTGAGCTAACCGGACCATCGACATGAGTACGTTGATCCGGTCGATTGTAATGCACAAAACAAGGCAAGCAAATTTGCAAGTTGAAATTCGATTGATATTCTTTTGGTAATTTATGCCAATTGTCTAATAAATCCCAAGGTTTAACTCGCTCTACCAAATACTTTAGAGGAATAGTTCTCAATTCGGCACTTGTAAAAGACGACAACAATTGTGTTTCGCCAACCAACCATGCTTCAAACATTATAAAGGAATTGCAAACACAAATGTCCACAGTTGATCTGATTGTAATTTTGGTATTGCTCGTAATTGTAAAATATTTTACTGCCAGCAAGATAAGTGACAAGTTCTCTCGGAGGCTTCAGATTACCAAATGAATCGAAATATTCGACGCAGTCATTCATCTTCCTATATGCTACCCAATGCGTGCCTGAGTTTTTAGACACATCCAAATTTAGTATTGCTGATTCACATCGTCGAGGTCCGTTTTTCGGTAGAGAATCGCGCATGTACACATCTCGAAAATATTTTATTTTCAATAATTTGGCAAACTTGATTAATTCATAGTCGAATAATGCTCTATTGGGTAGCTTCAATGGTAGTTTTTTTTCAAGAATAATCCATATCCACCTTTAGCGTTCTTTCGCAAATACAATCCTTTACCTATAGGCTCCATAGCTTTATTATAACGATGATCTTCTTCCAATTTCTTTTGAGCATTTTTTGCATCGATCACAGTTTTCGCAATTCCCGCAGCACCGCCTGATAATGCTCCCAAAGCTGAAAGTCCAGCGAAAAGAGGTATAAGAGGTAAAAATCCTCTAGATTTAGCTACAGGTATTATTCTAGGTATTGGAACATGTTTTCGGCCTCCGAATTTTTGAATAAGAGATTTTGCTGCTCGCAATGCAAACATCGCTGTATCTGACAGCGAAGATCCCTTTTTCATGGATTTCTTCACCTTCATAACAACATCACGATGAAAAGATCTACGACGCTTCGGCTTCATACCCATTCCCAACTTGCGTTTGACCTTCATTCCAGTGGTAACGAGCCAGGCGGCTGCCTTTTCACCTAATTTAGCGTCTTTTGACTTTACTCGCTCCCAAGCGGCGTTTTCTAGTACCAAATCAGCTTTATGACGATCTGTGAGTGACTTGTTAGATGCGTATGCGATATCGTGATTTTTGCAAGCTGCGTCGAGAGCGTTGACACCTGTATCTCCTCGTAGTAGCCGTTTTTTCAGACGCGTTCCAGCTATATAAATAGAGGATTTAATATTGTGAAAAAATAAAAATAGTAAAACTTACGTCCACAGTATTGGTAGCCAGGAAAATGAAGCTCAAAAGGCAAATTGTTTATGAGTGAATTTAGCACACCTTCACCTTCGTGAATCAACATGAAGACTGACTATTTGTTCACGATGGAACCTATAATTATAGCTGCACTGTTTGAAAAGTATCATAAGATGGAGATTGTTAAACAAGAGCAGTCATTACCGATTGAAAATTTCGATAGCGTTTTGGAAGATAGACGTAGCCGAAAACATGGACTTTTATTACCTGATTCGTTTCGTGCTATTATTTGTGGCCCCAGCGGATGTGGGAAAACAAATATTGTGCTATCATTGCTGTTCAATCCAAATGGTGTAAAATTTAAAAATGTCTACGTTTATTCTAAATCTCTATATCAACCAAAATACCAACTGCTCGAAGAAGTATTGACTGGTGTAAAAGGTGTGGGATATTATCCGTTTAAAGAAAACGATGAAATTGTAAGTCCTACACAATCCAAACCGAATTCGATTTTCATTTTTGACGATGTGTCATGCGACAAACAACAAACAATTCAACAATATTTTTCCATGTGTAGGCACAGAAGTATTGATGTCTTCTACCTATGTCAGACTTATTCGAAAATACCAAAGCAGCTAATACGTGATAACTGCAATATGATTGTAATGTTTAAACAGGATGAAATTAACCTTAAACATGCCTTCAACGAACACGTTTCCCCCGACATGTCATTTGAACAATTCAAGAAAATGTGCTCTGAATGCTGGAATGATAAATATGGCGCTTTGGTTATTGTTAAAGACTTTGATTTACAAGATGGTAGATATCGTAAAGGATTCGATATGTATATAAAAATATAATAATTATTTAACCATTCATTTTTCATTATGATGTCATCTGATGCAGACGCTGTGCGAAAACGAAAAATTGCAGATCTGAAACGAATGATTAGAAAAAAGTATTTATCTTTTAAACTGAACAAAACTGAGCATGATGAGACACTAAATAGAATTTTCAAACCTATATCTAATCCACTCAAAGATATCGTAAATATTATGAATACATCTAAGACAAACAAGCAGATTACAGCAACCCTACCTCCACCACCACCACAGCCCACATCATCTAAAGAGAAAAAAGAACATGTCCCCAATTTTATCAGTGATGAAGAATTATACAGTTATGATCCGAAAAATGAATCAGTATTTACGGATGATGATGATGATGGTGAACCTCAAGTGAATACTAGTGAACATTTCTCACCACGAACAGTCAACGAGTACATCGAACAATATCCTACAATGGGTCGACAATGTATCATCGATTTCTTTAACGAAGACTCACAAATCGATGATTTGTACGGTCCAAAGTATAATGCTGAAAACGATCAGTGGACTCTGGGGAATAAACGCATAAACTTTGACGCAAAAAACGGAGATATATTCGTAGAAGGAGATAAAGGATGGGATAGAATACCTGCTACTCCAGGTCTTTACCAATTACTTTTCTACCAACATCCCAAATATATCGAAGATGATTTACCTACATACAAAATATTATTGGAACGAACGGGGGTTCATTTGAAAAAAGATAGAACACTAAAAGGTTCTCAGCGGTGGAAATATATTAATATTATTAAAAAGCAATTTATTATAAGACGAAACACTACCACTAACATCGTAGGTAAAGGATTACCTGATCACATCATGACCTATAATGATAAAGATATAGAGTACGTTTACTGGGACGATGTAAACGAGATTGTTGAAAGACTTAGAGAGTTAATAGCTTCCAAGGATGCAGGTAACACTTCCAATGATAATGAGATTGTTGCCATTATACATGAACTTCGTGAAGCCGATTATATACATTAACCATCGATTGATTTATGTTCATTTTCAAAATGAGTCTCGACAAGTTTGGTCGACATTCTGACGCATATAAAAAGAAGTATGATACAAATCTCGAAGCACGATTTAAAAAAATCGAAATAGCTCAATTGTCGTTGAACACAAGTATTCAGCAAATAAATGATAAAATAAAATCCTTGATAAATAATGGATCAACTCAAAAGTATGTGGATAATGCAATAGAATCAAATAGAAAATTTATAGTAAACATACTTGACAAAAAAATGAAAGATACATTGGATGAAATACATAGAAACTATGATTCAAGGATTGCTACTCTCAAAACAAACATTCCGATAAAAAAATATGTCGATAATCTCGTTTCATCGACAAATATCAGCAGACAGATACACCAATTCGCAGAAAAGTATCACACAAAGTGTCTAATCAGCTTTAGGGGCACGAAGAAATTCAACAAGAACTTTTACGTTTTGGATACGGAAGGTACGGCTTTTGTATTCCCTTTTGATTGTAAAATTGAAAATTGTAAACATTATGCTTCTGATGGCAGCGTTTTATTAAAGAATAATATGGAATATCAGTATCAACAGTTAAACGGCCTTAGCATAAAGAAGAACGATAAAATAGAATTCAAATTGGGTAGTAGAGATTATTTTTGTATGGATCTTCTCGTACAGTGTAATTTAGAAGAAGAACAATAATTGACCTTTAGAAAATATATATATATATATATATATATATATATATATATAACAAAATAACCTTCTTTGTTCACTATACATCATGTCTGCAGACAGGATTCAACTTGTTAAAGAATTGCATAAACCGATTCGACGAAATTATCCACGTCGACGAACAATAATCAAAGGTCTTGATGACTTATGGCAAATGGATTTAGCCGAAATGAGACCTTATGCAAAGCATAATAAAGGATTTAAAATGATTTTGGTGGTTATCGATTGTTTCTCGAAATTCATGTGGACTCGTCCACTCAAGACGAAAACAGCCGAAGAAATAACACGAGCATTTTCGAGTATTATCAGGAGTCGAACACCAAAAAATCTACAATCAGATCAGGGAACGGAATTTTACAATAGTAAATTCAAATCGCTAATGAAAAAACATAATATCAATCATTATAGTACATTTAGTACGAAGAAAGCTGCAATTGCAGAAAGAGTTATTAGAACGCTCAAAACGAAACTCTATAAACATTTCAGCTTAATTGGGAAATACCAATGGATCGATATTTTACCTCAAATCACAAAGGAATACAACGACACAAAACATAGTAAAACTGGATACAAACCATCAGAGGTGAATCAAAGTAACGAAAAATTGATTTTAAATAAGAAATTCAGTTATTTGAAAATCGCCGGACCCAGAAAATTAAATGTGGGAGATATTGTGCGAATAAGTAAAGCGAAACATGCTTTGGAAAAAGGTTACACTCCCAATTTTACAACTGAACTATTCAAAATTACGAAAGTCAAAATAACGAATCCTGTAACGTATTTGATAGAAGATATGACTGGATCGCCTATTAGAGGTTGTTTCTATGAAGAAGAATTACAAAAAACCAAAAATCCCCACATTTATCTCGTTGAAAAGGTGTTGAAGAGGAAACGTAACAAAATGTACGTTAAATGGTTAGGATTAGATGAAAAACATAACAGTTGGATTAACACTGATGACGTAGTAGTATAGATCACCAGCAACCAATCAACTTTAATTGAGTGGAGGACAGAGATAAACATATAAATTGATCGACATTAGTTTAGAAGTCATCATAATGAGTAGTCACGATTCTGGGTATTATAGTGTTACAATGTCATGTAGTGATAATAGTAGTTATGATGAAGAACCAAATTATGATCGTGATTTAGATCAAATTGTACTTAATTATGAAATTGCAATAAGAAAAGAAAGACATTATTTATTGCATACAGTTTTCAATGTTGGTCGTCGATTTGAAGTTGGATGTTGCCTGAGTCCTGTCAGAACTTTTGCACCTGCCATCATTTTATCATCGTTTATCGTGGAACCTTCAAAAATGTCATTCAATACTTTAGAATGGGATGAGATCATAGAAGTGCTGCATAAAAGTAACGAGTTATTCTTCAATTCTCCAGATGATGATGTTGTAGATTCTAATCCCATCATGTTGTACCAAGATTTTTGTCAAATAACTAAAGTTATTTATGATAATCAAAAATTTTTGAAAATTCAGAAAGATGATTTAACAGTTTTCCTCGATGAAGAAGAAGTTGTAGAAATTCAACGTGTTCATGAGAATTTGCTTCAACATCACATTTCAATTTTAAATAAAGTGAACTTTTGCGATTTTTATTATAATATCATTAATTTATTAAAAACATTTATATCGAATCCAATATGTGGCTTTTCCAATTGTTTAGATTTAATGTATGCTGTTTGTGATATTTATTCTTATGACAACAGCAGTTTAATAGGAAGAGCACTTAGAGAATATCTGTACTATTACAAAGTCCATGTAATCAATGATTTAACATTATAAAATTATGAAAATATTCTTTGTTTCATTTCACCTCTAACACAAGTAATGCTGATGATGAAAACTTTTATGTTGATTTGGAATCAGTATTGAACATCGAAAGTGAAGGATGTTTCTTTTACTATTAATAATAATTCTACCTTTAGTGGCATCTGAGAAAATTGATGTGAATTATCGAAAGATTTGGATATGTTAACAAGTCGGAACATGATATCACAAATATGTCATCGATTTTAAAAGCTTTCCAAGAGAAATTAAATTTTCCTGTAGATGGCACTCTAAATCCTGCAACTATTCGACTATTAGAGCGACCTCGATGTAGTGTAAATGAAAACGATCATGATGGTGAACATTCGTATCGCGTTAGAACAAAATGGGAAAAAGACTAACCTAAATCGGTATTTTCCTCAAGCATCACCGTCATATGTTGCTGAAAAGGCATATTTGGCAACAAAATTCCAAATTTACAATTTAAACACCAGTCTAAAGGAACAGCACTTCTTACTCATGTACTACTTATGAAACTTCAAATCGACGTAATAACGTGAAAAATTCTTGAAAACCTGTGGGAAGGAGCTAGGATAAAAAATCAAGTTTCAAGGTTATATGAATATTGTTTTATTAATTGTATTTATATACATATTACATCAAATAAAAAAACAGTACATATTACATTAAAGGCAAAATGAAAATTATACATTTGACAGTACATATTAAATATAGTTATACAGATAAAAGCAAAAACTGAGGAATTTGAGCTTGTACAAGAAAACTTGAAATTCTAGTAATACGATTACAAATTATCTTAGTACATAGATCTACCAAACTCTTCATCTGAAAATAAATTCCAATCAATTTATTATAACTCCATAATACTATAATGTCCCCACGGAAGAGTGTCATGTGAACCAGGTATCAAATATCTTTTATCATCTGATGGGTTTAAAGCAATTTTTGTCTGTTCAATGGTGTATACATCATGTAACTTTGATAGTATACAACGTTGAGTTGCATGCATGAAACACTCTTCTTGAGGATTTTCTATAAATTTCTGCAAACAGAGAATATAATCATCAAAAGTTATTTTTTTCTTTACCACATTAGACTTAATACCTTTAGCTTTTTTTACATCGTTTTCCTCACCTAGCACTCTGAAGGCATACTGTTTAGAACGTAAACCTACAAAATGTGTCATAATTTTTGAGTTATTTTCATCCTTCATAATTCCGGGTACTTTCTTATTAGCTAGAGGAATATCCCACACATTATTTACAGGATAATCACTAGTATCAAAACGGTGAATATCCGCCTTTATTACTTCTTCATATATGTTATTACATTGAATTTCGTATACTAAACTATCAGTATCGGTATAAAGTAATTTACATTGTTCAGGTGAAAATTTGGTCAGCATATAATCATAATGAAATTCATAAACACATATTTTTGAAATATCTAAAATTGCTAATCCTATATAAAGAGGTTTGTCAAATACAATTTTAGTTTTCTTAAGCTCTATAGCCAATAAAGGATTCTCAACATCATCGTTAAATATAACACGACTATGAAATGTGGGACTTGCAATTAAATTTCTAGCTCCTCGTTTGCCATACCACGTTCGAACTAATTTCACTAACCGATGTTTACGCAAATTTTGCATCGTTTTCCCGAATACTGCATTATTCATAAGTTTATACAAATTTTTTTCAAAATTATTTTTTGCGTGGGATCTCATCAAAGTATTCAATTCTATATAAGGCTTCAACCAACAACTTTGCTGAAATTTTAATACCCTATGAACTTTCTTAAGCAATAATCCATGAGCTATAGCTTGCTTTAAATTTTTGTAATGTATAATATAATTTTTTTTATTATACAGAGTAGTCATTAATTTCTTTTGTTTAGAATTTGGTGGTGAAATATGTTCTGCACAGAATGGCAGATCTTTGTGTAGATCGTGTTTATTTTTTGGATACTCTAAATCAACCTCGAGCAGGTACCCTTCAGGGGAATCATCTGGAATTTGAGTTATATCAATATTATGATCTACCCATTTAAATCCTCCGTAGGGAAGCTCCTGACTCATAGCCCAACCATAAAGATTATTAATATCTGTATATAAAAGATACTTCACAGGTTTGTTTTCATTATACGTAGGCATATACTTGTTGTTGGCTTCGCCGTATCGATTACAACACTGAGATATTCCACCCCTTATACCTCTTTCAAAAAATAGCAGCATATCAATATCTTGCACTGTCTCTAATTTACAATGAGTATACTTGAGCATACAATCCCAAGTGTAACCAGGAACTGTATAATAATGACCAGGATCCAAACCATATGTTTTCCAGCAAGTATCACGAAATGTTTCAAAAACAGACGCTAGAAGTAAAATATCTGTTTTCATATACAAGTCACTGTAATCAGCAAGGGTTTTCATATTAAATGCTGACCAAACTAATTTTGCATGCCTATAGTCAATATCTTTTATATGTTCATCGTTAAGTTTGTTGTAAAAATATTCTTTACTAGGTAATGCAGTTTCATCTAATCGCTTTATATCATCTAAATAATCATAAAAGAAAACACCTTTTCTAGTTAATAAACTAAATTGTTCAGTATTTAGATTAGAAAATTCTTTTCTAAGTGGAATGAAATTTTCTGGTTCTAATGTTGATACCAATGAATCTAATGAACATCCCATAAATCTAAAAGAGTCTATAAATCTAAACCTAATATTTGTATTATTATCCCAGATTGTAAAACTTATGTATTTTTCTTTATTAACAGGTAAAAGTTGAACATAATTTCGGTTAGCTAAATCTCTAATTATGAAATGTGAATCATAACCACTTAGGTTGTGAAAAACTACTGGAATGACAAATGATTTTTTATAATTAAGATTACAGTGGTTGTGAGCAAAACCTCGAAAATTACCTGTTAGGTGACAATGTTCCCTAACAATCTTATCACCTTCCTTAAATATCTCCTCACAAATATGACATTTATCTGAAGCATCTTTTAAATTCACTTCAACATTCATTGGTTTAACATTTTTTAATTTTGACATTACAAATTTTGCAATATTTTCAATTTTATCTACAAACCATAACATACAATTAGAACTTCGATTACTATCATAAAATGACCAGTTATCGTTAAAATTACATTTAAAATATAGTCCAGCACTATAAGCTTTATGTTTTTGATACCTAGCACTTCTCGTTACCGACTGCGAACCATATCCCTTTTGAGATTTTATTCTAGCATCTACATCAATATAAGGAATAAGTAGTGATTCAAAATCTGCATAAATAATAAAAGGTACTTTTTCTTTGTATACAAAATTTTTAAACTTGACATATGGATCTTTAGAAAACTCAATTTTACAATTATTATCAATTTTTTCACAATATTTGAAATGGTCATCCAATTTTTCTTGAGAAACAAAATAATTCAAACATCTATCACATATATATTTTTTCCTAGTATTTTTAGAGAGTTGCTTGGATAAAAGTCTTGACAAATCTTTTATCCAAATATAGTGATACTGTATATCATCATTAAAATCATAATCATCATTATCTGACTCTGGTTCGCAATCATTCTTTTTAGGAAAATATTTATTTTGAATAATCAGTAAATTGACATGCTTTTCTCTTTTTTGTTTTGTTAAACGTACTGGCACAACACTAAAATTTGATGGTCTGAAAATTTCCAATTCAAAAACATTAACCGAAATATTAACATTATTTCTTTCGAAAGTTGTAATCTGATTTGGGTGTACAGGAAATGTAAGACCGTTTATGTTCAAAACTTTGCTATAATGAGGATATGAACAAGTACGTGTAGGATTTTTATTAATAACGCAAGGGAACAAAGCTGAAACAATTGCCCAAGCAAAGCATGCATTATCGTCATTCTGAACGTTGATACACGCCTTTCTTTTAGCTATTATGTCTGGTAATTTAATATATGATGATATTCCACTAGCCACCTCGTATTTATTTATATTGATTTCCAGAGATATAATTTTACTTAAGGCCCACCCCGATCCTTCCTCAGAATATTCTGAAAGTTTTCTTAAAATGACATCTCTTACATTAACTGCAAACCATTTTTTAAAGTCAGTTGTCTTATCAATTATTTCATTTTTTGTAGAAAAATATTTATTTTCTGTAATTTCAGTATCACCTGATTTTCTAATAAATTCTGCACAAAAACAAGTATTTACTTTCAACATATTGCATTTTTTTAATGCGTTTTTCATTCTAGTGCTGAAAAGAAACAACGAATCATCAAAAAACTGTAAGATATCTTTATGAGATTTATTTATAATAATCCCGGTTCGAACTCTCCTTTCAAAAATTGAATTAATATCTTCCCATTTTACTCTATTACTTCTTTTTTTATTATTAATAGTAAGCCCCTTTCCAGATTTACTTAGATTCTGAATTATTGTTCTAAACCGCTTTAAGTGACCCAAGTTGGTTTGTAGTTTACGTAATGTACCAATGGTTAGATCCCCATCACGTATTGCTAAGTAGCAAAGTCTAATGTGGCATTTAGCTTGTTTTGACCATTTTTCTATATCATAAATAGTACAATTTTTTTTTTGAAATAAAATATTTTCAATTGCTTGAAACTTTTTAACAATATTATCAGTCAGGAGAGCTATTTCCTCAGAATTCATTTTCAAAAAATTATAAAAACTTACGATTTTGAAAACTGAAGCTGTTCACCTGTGTCCAGATTATTTTTCAAGGTGTTGAAATTCAATATGTACTGTTTTGTTATGTTTTTTATACATTCTCCTCTATTTTGAAGAGGGTCCTAGGGGAAACCCTTTGGAAAGTTTGAAGTCCTAGGAATGTAATGCTGAACTTCCCCGGCGTAAATTGATTTACATGCGACGCAAATGCATCCGTCACTCTTTTGGGGAGAAATACTATATTTTCGTCCAGCTCCAGAAGTATTTGGACTCCAAATTGCCCCTGGTGCACCTTTGCGCTGTTTATTCTATGTGGTGTATCCCTTGGTAAATCTTTCAGTTTTATAACGGGTTTTATTTCTGCAAAAGCAGTGCTTATTGTATTAATCTCATTTAAAAAATTCATCTGTAATAAAGAAAGAATTATTTGAAAAGATAACAGAATAATAATAATAATAGTTTAACAATTAAGTTTTTTGAAATAGTTAAAGATGAATGAAAAAAAAATAGTAAACTTACTATGAATTGTGGAACCTTAAACGACAACTTTTCACTGGAACCCTAAGTACAGTCTATTGTCTAGTATTTACTGTGAGCACTATTTAAAAGAATATTTTATTATAGAGGGGATGCACAAGTCCAATGAGTTATTTTTGATATCATCATCCTATTTCCAGAAAACTATATTTTTCTACGATTTCGTACAATCTAATCTGTTACTAACAATTATAAACTAGAAATCATGACATTCCAATCTTATCATATTTTGAAACAAGTCCGCTATTGTCTGAATAAATGATTTGGTTTGCACGTGTTTGCTAGCTATTGCAAAATATTACCCACTAAGCGAATTTAATATAATGCGAGATTTCATTTATTACAATATAAAAAACCTTCTATAAAATGATATGAATTCACACACATATCCGTTTTAAAAAAAGTTGGTTATCGATCTAATAACATTCCTTTGAGAATTTCAAAATATTGTACCAATGGTTAGATCCCCATCACTTATTGCTAAGTTGCAACGTCTAATGTGGTTGCTGTAATCTGTTTGTTTGTCTTAGATGTATTCATAATAATGCGAGATTTCATTTATTACAATATAAAAAACCTTCTATAAAATGATATGAATTCACACACATATCCGTTTTAAAAAAAAATGTTGGTTATCAATCTAATAACATTCCTTTGAGAATTTCAAAATATAGAACCCTTAACTGCATAGCCCCTCCCCCTCGTAAGCACTACCCCTCATCTCTTACACACACACACAATCCTCCATATATTTTCTTTCTTCTAATTACTTCTTGTATACATCCTTATTTACTTTTTACGCAACCCCCCCCGTAGACGCTACCCTTAAAAGCCTCTTCGCTTCTTCTAAATCACCCTCTACCTTATACACGTAAAAACATACACACTTATTTACTTTTTGCATAACCCCCGTTCTTGTATACACCCTTATTTACGTAATCCCCGTAGACGCTCCCCTCCCCCGTAGACGCTACCCTTAAAACCCTCTTCGCTTCTTCTAAATCACCCTCTACCTTATACACGTAAAAACAAACACACTTTTTGCATAACCCCCGTTCTTGTATACACCCTTGCGTAATCCCCGTAGACGCTACCCTTAAAAAACCCTTCGCTCCTTCTAAACCACCCTCTACCTTATACACGTAACAACATACACACTTATTTACTTTCTGCATAACCCCCGTAGCCGCTACCGTCATTATCCCAAAAATTTTGGCAATTGGCCCAGGCCAAACCCCCAAAAAACTTTTTGCATAACCCCCGTAGACGCTACCCTTAAAAACCCCTTCGCTCCTTCTAAACCACCCTCTACCTTATACACGTAACAACATACACACTTATTTACTTTTTGCATAACCCCCGTACACCCTTACTTGCGTAATCCCCGTAGACGCTACCCTTAAAAACCCCTTCGCTTCTTCTAAACCACCCTCTACCTTATACACGTAACAACATACACACTTTTTGCATAACCCCCGTAGACGCTACCGTCATTACTTGCTAACCATCTAGAGACTTCTTTTACTTCTTGTAAACCATCTGGAAACTTCTTCCTATCGGTAACCACCCATAGGCCATCCGCCTGTTCATCCGATAAAGTGTCACAGAACATACGTGTATTACCTACTTATAGTAGCTAGTAGGACTCTTGGGTCTAGCAGGCTTCCATATTTGGTAAAAAAAAGTTTTCACGGGAATGTATTAATGGATGATTATTTTTTATTTTAACACAAATCAGTCATCCCCCACCCACCCTCTAAGAGCGGGGTGGGGGTGACTTTGTAAAAATATATTTTCAAATTTGGAATCAGATTCTACGTAACTCTTTACGTATACACCTGAAATATCATTTTGATGATTTTTTTTATAAAGGTATGCAAAAAAATGTTATCAAAAAATGGTTATTCAATGATGTAGGACCCTCGGGCCTAGCATACCTGCATATTTGATATAAAAAAAATTCACGGGAATGTATTGACGGATGATTATTTTTCATTTTAACCTAAATCAGTTATCTCTCACCCACCCCCTAAGGGCGGAGGTGGGGGTGGTTTTCTAAAATAGTAGTAAAAATAAATTTCTAAATTTCGAATCAAATTCTACGTAATCTTTTACGAATACACCAAAAATTTCATTTTCATGACTTTTTTTTGTATAGTTTTGCAAAAAAAATGTTATCAAAAAAGGATTATTCAATGTTGTAGGACTCTCGGGTCTAGCATACTTCCATATTCGATAGAAAAAATTTCACGGTAATGTATTGATGGATGATTATTTCTCATTTTAACCTAAATCAGTTATCCCACACCCACCCTCTAAGGGCGGGGGTGGGGGTGACTTTGTAAAATAGTAGTAAAAATAAAATTTTGAATTTGGAATCAATTTCTACGTAATCTTCTACTTATACACCTAAAATTTCATTTTTATGACTTTTTTTTTATATAGTTTTGCAAAAAAAATGTTATCAAAAAAGGATTATTCAATGTTGTAGGATTCGATAGACAAAACTTCACGGGAATGTGTTGATGGATGATTATTTCTCATTTTAACCTGAATCAGTCATCCCCCCCTAAGGGCGGGTGAAGGGGTGACTTTGTAAAATAGTAGTAACAATAATTTTTTTAAATTTGGAATCAAATTCTGCGTAATCTCTAACGTATACACCTGAAATTTCATTTTTATGACTTTTTTTTATATACTTTTCCAAAAAAATGTTATAAAAAAATGATTATTCAATGTTGTAGGACTCTCAGGTCTAGCATACTTCCATATTTGGTAAGAAAAAATTTTCACGGGAATGTAGTAATGGATGATTATTTTTTATTTTAACACAAATCAGTCATCCCCCACCCACCCCCTGAGAGCGGGGGTGGGGGTGACTTTGTGAAATAGTAGTAAAAATAAATTTCTAAATTTGGAATCAAATTCTACGTAATTTTTTACGCATACACCTAAAATAACATTTTGATTACTTTTTTTATAAAGTTATGCAAAAAAAGTGTTATCAAAAAATTGATTATTCATTCAATGGTGTAGGACTCTTGGGCCTATCATGCTTCCATATTTGGTAAAAAAAGTTTTCACGGGAATGTAAAATAGTCGTAAAAATAAATTTTTTAATTTGGAATCAAATTCTACGTAATCTTTTACGTATTCACCTAAAATTTCATTTTGATGACTCTTTTTATAAAGTTATGCAAAAAAATGTTATCAAAAAATAATTATTCAATGGTGTAGGACTCTTGGGTCTAGCATACTTCCATATTTGATAAAAAAATTTTCACGGTAATGTATTGATGGATTATTATTTCTCATTTTAACCTAAATCAGTTATCCCACACCCACCCCATAAGGGCGGGGGGTGACTTTGTAAAATAGTAGTAAAAATAAATTTCTATATTTGGAATCAAATTCTACGTAATATTTTACGCATACACATAAAATAACATTTTGATTACTTTTTTTTAATAAAGTTATGCAAAAAAAGTGTTATCAAAAAATTGATTATTCATTCAATGGTGTAGGACTCTTGGGTCTAGCAGGCTTCCATATTTGGTAAAAAAAAGTTTTCACGGGAATGTATTAATGGATGATTATTTTTTATTTTAACACAAATCAGTCATCCCCCACCCACCCTCTAAGAGCGGGGGTGGGGGTGACTTTGTAAAATAGTCGTAAAAATATATTTTCAAATTTGGAATCAGATTCTACGTAACTCTTTACGTATACACCTAAAATTTCATTTTGATGATTTTTTTTATAAAGGTATGCAAAAAAATGTTATCAAAAAATGGTTATTCAATGGTGTAGGACCCTCGGGTCTAGCATACCTGCATATTTGATATAAAAAAAATTCACGGGAATGTATTGACGGATGATTATTTTTCATTTTAACCTAAATCAGTTATCTCTCACTCACCCCCTAAGGGCGGAGGTGGGGGTGGTTTTGTAAAATAGTAAAAATAAATTTCTAAATTTGGAATCAAATTCTACGTAATCTTTTACGTATACACCAAAAATTTTATTTTCATGACTTTTTTTACAAAGTTGAGCAAAAAATTGATTATTCAATGGTGTAGGACTCTCGGGTCTAGTCCCATAAAAACAGGGAATGAAAATATAGACAACAAATAGAAAAAATGAATGTTTGCCAATTTTTGGTGCACTTTACCAATGTAGGGATTACTAAAACCATAAGACATTGAAACTAATGTGTAACACTTATTTCTTACCAATCTTGGAGCTCCATGGTGGAAGTAGAGCACAGGTTTCAAAATAAGTGTAGTGAATGTTTGTGCAAGTTCAGTTACAGAATGTTAACAGTTATATACTTTGTATTTTATCATTTGTGATTTTTCACTGTGTTTGCTTTATTACAAACTAAACTTTTGTAAATTGTAATTTTTGTATTGTTAAAAGAAAGTACTTAAAAAAATGATTTTCTTGTATGATAGGAATTACTTAAATATATTTTATTTTTTATTATTATTGAACAGATTGAAGATTATGCATTGAGTTTTAAGACTTTGGACTTCATCATACATATGTTAAACCCTTTCACAATTATGTTACAAGTTTTTGTAGCCCATTCTCTGTGTTTTGAGATAATTATGACTGATCATAGTGATGTCATCTACATACTGCAGTATGTATGTTTGCAAATTTAAATGTTGTAACAGCTTAGATATATTTTAGAGCAAACAGGGCAGTGAGAAGCCCTGGAAAAGTCCTTGTTTAGGTATACATGTTTGGCATACAACTGTAATTCAAGTTTACTTTTGTTCTATCACTATGGTAGTTTCAAAGATTTATATCAACAGTTCCACACATCATCAAACACTTTAGTAAGGCATGGAAAAAAAGTAGCGTTATGTTTTCTTCATGGTTTCGAGGTTTGTATATTTGATGTCATGTTTGATAGTGAATATATAGTTGGACATTTTCTCTAAAACCAATCTGGTATAAAGATATCGATATATTTTCTGATGTCCTTCTGTTATATTTTTGTTTTTTGTTTTCAAATTTACTCGTAATCCTATTTGTATATTGAGTAGTAAATATTAAGTATCCCAATTACCTTATTTCAACTTTAACAGTGAACTTAGTAGTCATAGTAAACTAGATAAGTATAACAGGCCATAGGGTAGGTAGGTATAAAGATAGAGATAAAATACTGTTTTTACACTTTATATTTAGGTGAAGGAAGTTACATAGTGTGTAGTAAATTACTTCTAATACAACTCTCTGTATATTTAACATTTCCATAATTTCTTCTTGTAAAGGCTTGACCAGTTCGAAAGCAATAATATTTTCATTCATTTCGTGGAAAATAACCTGAAATATTAGATATTGTTACGAAATCACATACTGGTGTAGTCCCTGAAGGTTGGTTTATCTTCAGTCTCTGAAAAATACAATTTGGTTATCGCACGTTATCAGTATAAAGTATCGCAGAACTCCTAACTTTACAATATGTGACAGGAATTTTTATTATTTGTTTCAAATAAATGACATAATAGCATATCAAAATAAAAAATCATGGTTAGTGATATAAGCAGATATCTTAATGTAAGATCGAATGCAACAGCAAATAAGAGTATTCTTGGGAAATTCTGCATTGTAAAAGGTATTTGTGACTGCACCAAAATTGTCAACCTATTTTTAATTATAAAAAATCAATTCGTAATGAGCTTCATAATCTAATATGTACATTGTATTTAGGCTGCACTATCAAATTGAGTTGGAGAACATAACAAATATTTAGCACAAATAATTACAAAGTTTGAAATTAAGAAGGGAAATTTAAAAATAAAAAGGTTAATGTTAACAGGGTACACATAAGTAAATTACATAGTTACGTAGACAATTTAAAAAATTGCAGCATCGAGCAGTGTCAGATAGACAGTGGCACTGACCTCAAATTATGATATCAAATTAATATAATGATTTTTATCAAATGAAATCAATTATTAACAAATTCCACAACAGAAATATAAGATTATTTGACCGATTTCACAAATTACATTTGAACAAATTATTTCGGAAATTTGAATTTGATTCGTTTTTTTCTATTGCCTTTTTCACAAAATCCTGTAACTCTGTTGGGCTATATTTATCAAGTGTTGGAGATTTTGAGTGTTGGAATTTTTCTGGATGAAATCTGGTTAGCAAATAACAAATAAATTGTGTTCGGAATTCTGTTTCTCTGTTGTGAGACCTTTTGTACTGAATTTTTTGTTTTATCACAGGAAACAATATATCCTGTATTTCACAATATTTTAAGAAAATTTATTTATTTTAGAAATAAAAAGCACAATAAAAATCATAAGAAAAGTTACGAATTCATTTAATTTTATTTCAATGGTTTTCAACGTAAAATTCCATTGGTATAAAAAAATATAAAAAAACCAGAACACGTGGTTCATGTTTCCTGTATCAATATTTTAATAGAGATTTTAGAAATAAAAGCATAATAAAAATCATAAGAAAAGTTACGAATTCATTTAATTTTATTTCAATGGTTTTCAACGTAGAATTCCATTGGTATAAAAAATGTGTGAAGAACCAGAACAAAATATATATAACAAAAACGAAATCGACATAATATATCTCTGGTACTGAATGTTTTAAAGAAAAATTAATTTGAAACTATTTAAGTACCATGTAAGAAAGGATTAGCGGAGAAATATTATACATTTTAAGCGAAAACACTTACCATTTCATAGAAATGCACTTCGATACGATAAGATGACGAACTCAACAATAAGTAGATGAATTAAGGGCCGAATGTCAGCGCGCATTGGCTTAAATATCCAAATGAAAACTAACTCTACCGAAAACTTAAAACTCGGCAACCATCGACCAGAAGTATTATTCGATGTTACGAGGGGTAAACGAAATTTACGTTACTCTTTCATCGATGAGAAATGTTACGAGTGGTGAACGAAATTCACGTTACAATAACCCCACATCGAAAAGCAGAAAACAATTTTCAGTGGAAACTAAGGAAGTAATAAACAATGTATATTGAACTCTCATTGAACGTGGTGTTAACAAGCAAGCAGCTTTAGAAGAAACGGCCACATTAACAAAAATTTCAACATCAACCATACGGAAAATTGTGAATAATCCCATTTTAGCCAGGAAAAATGAGCCGATACTGGCATTTTCTCGAAGGTAGATGGAAGGGATGAAGATATACGGCGTAAAATTTATACGAGGAACAAAGCGTGCCAACGTTAATGTCTTACTTATTTTTATTACAAAACCATGATTAAAGTCTAAGCAAAGTACGGACCTCTTCGGACA
Organism: Galeruca laticollis; assembly: GCA_963921935.1. NCBI lineage: Eukaryota > Metazoa > Arthropoda > Insecta > Coleoptera > Chrysomelidae > Galeruca > Galeruca laticollis. Next base: position 27,873,490 of record OY998180.1, read on the forward strand.
TATTTCAATTTTACAGCTGGCCCGGGTCTATCCTAGTAGGAGTCAGTTAGTTACTTCCGTATATCTGTGAACAGACTCTACTTACTCTATTCGCCGGCGACTTTTTCCTGTTCGCAGACCTTGAAAAATGCTAGCCAAAAAGGTATTTGGCCCAAATAATGACGCGATCGCTTTCAATGAATAAAATATAATTGTACCGAAAAAAGTTGTATTTTTTTTATTATACCCGGTACTCGAACCCAAAGAATTTAAACATAGAAAAGGAAAATTTTTAAAAGGTAAACTTTGTTAAAGGAAAATAAAAAAAATTCTATAATATCTTTTATTAACATAATTTGGCTAAAACCTAACCATTCACTACCCTGACACAATATTTTGTATTAATACTTCATTTATGGTGTCAAAACAAAAAAAACGTTAGTTCTGTGAAACATTTATAATGAAACGCGTCGAATGGATAAGTATTAATTTTTAATAAGTCAATCCATCTGATGCATTTTATGAGAAATATTTTACAGCATTGACTTGTATGTTATGTGTTGCTCTAAGCCTTCGTATAAAAAAGTGACTTAGTTCTCCAAAAATAAATGAATATGAAGATAATTTTTAGTTTCGTCATAAAACATTTCAAATAAATAAGGTTAACAGCTTTATTGTACCTGTTTTATAACAATGTAGAATTTGAATAAAAAATAGGCTTTTTTAGAATCATTTTTTCACAAAAATATCAATACCCTATTATGTTCATTATAACTTTGAAGTACAAAATATGTGTCAATGTAAAAAAATATAAAACTGAATGCTGAATTTAAAAATACCTACATTCATCAAAAGAAAGATCACTTATCTGTTATAGTTGATTCAAACGTATGTACAAGATGTATATAAAGAATGCGTGGCTAATTTTTTTGACAGCAGATCCGGCCAGTACTGACAAAAAGTACTCTTTGGAGAACATTTTTTATAGAAATTTTAATGCAAGAAGGTCATACTTGGAAGTTTAGTAGTTTTATTAATTTTTATTTGAATGGTTTTTTCTAATTATAACTGCTGAAGCTAACATTCCCAGAAGCTACATTCTCAGAAGCAATAAGTTCAATAATCTGATCTGTACCCATCTCCTTTGTTCGGCCAATTTTGCTTGTTGTTTATCGGTCATTGGTGCCCTTGTTTACAAGCTGATTTAAGGTTATCTATGTAATTAGCATAATATCTTTTCGATAAATAGTATTGCAGATGTTTTTTATTAGAGACCACTATTAGATAATGATCTAATTGATCTGCCAAATACTGTTTCTGATGATAAGGAGATGTAGACATGACAACCAAAACCAAGAAAATGATAAGAATTTGAATGAAGCCATTGTGTGGTCAAGTCAATGTCTTTCTATCACGGTTTACCATTCCTTTAAAAAATTTATGTAAACTCTTTGACACGATTTTAAGTATCAAAACATTGTTTCCTCCAAGTTTATTTGTTTTTATAGTTGAATGCATAAATAAGTCTAAAAATATCGAGAAAACCAAAAAAATGAATGCATTATTAAAAAGATATTGATGAAATTGCGATTGTTTTAGGATCTTCCCTATTAGAATTGTAATAGATTGTGAGGTCTTAGACATATCCTTCAGTAGGAAAATACAATAACAAAAAATAGTATTCCCAGAAACACATTCATTGTTATTATCTAACGTATCCATATATAATATATAATAGAGGAGAATACTTTTAACACATTAGGTGAATGAACTAAACATTCCTAAAATGTCAATCAGATTTTTACAGATAAAGTATTGATGAGAGTATGGTAAAATTTAGACTTTTATCAACTTTCTATCACATTCTCTTATGAACTATAATTCAAAAACCAAATAGCTTGTGAAAAATGTGTTCCTGGTTTGCACGATTTTCATCCATATCTACATGTACGTATAGATTTTAAAGGTGTTTAACTTTGATTTTTTGACTTGATCTCTAACATTTAATTAAAACATTTCAAAACAGAAAACTGAGAAGAACCAAGTTGAATGTATATATCCATATGAGTATTAAAGCCGAGACAAAACAAGATAGCAGAGAGTAAAATACAAGATTTAAAAATTATGTATTTAAGGAGAATTTAAAATGTGTGTTCAAATATCTTACTTAATGTTGGTGCACATGCCCCTATGTTAACATAATAACAATTTTGCATTGTGATTTTTTATAAAATCAATGAGGAATATTACCTTGAAGTTATAAGCAGTTTGCTTAAGAATAAAACGCTTGGATTCGTGGTAAAACAATTCATGGTTTTAGCATCAAGATATATTTATTTGCTTGTTAATGATTTTTTTGGCGAAAAACGACACTGTAATCATGCTTCACTCACTGTCAAAAAGTGTGTATCAGAAGAAAAAGCGTTGTCATATAGTCATTTATTATACAAGGGAAAAAAGTATTAGATTTTAGCTCGAGGGAAGCGGAGGGAGACAACAAACCGAGAGCTAAAATCTAATATATTTCCCGTGTATAATACACTATTTTTTTTGTGACATGAAAAACGACGATTCAATAGTGAAAGAACATATTATTACAATATATTAAAGTCAGAATGTTATCGATATGAAATTTGAATTTTTAAACTAATAAGCTGTTGTAGTTATAGCGACAATTAGACCTGCGTTGCTAAGGAAAACTTTAAAGTAATCAAATATATGTCAATTTAATTCTGTGATTTGATTCAAAAATTGCGAACTCAGTGATTGTTTAGTAGTTATTTTGGAAAATATAAAGTTAAAAAATGTCTGATTCCGAGTTTTCTCTGGCTCTTGATATAAAGGAAATGTAACTTATGTTCAATAAAATATTCTAAAATCAAATATCTTCCTTTATCTATATGTATATATATCCGGGAAAAAATTACTCACTTTTTTCCCGTGGGAAAAAAAGTAATTTCGTGAAAAGTTGTATTTTGTTACCTGTCGACAGAGATAAAATGTCAAATTTTTTTCCTGTCACAGAAAAAAATTAATGTATTATATCTGAGAGGGATTTGAAAGTCACAGAATACACCTTATTTTTTAACACACCACATAGATTCATCAAGTGGGAGAAGTAACTATGATATATGTCAAGCCAAAAAGGCCATAAGAAAGGAGTGGCACAGAAGGAAAAAGAAGACATGTTAAGCTAGTAAGAGAGGAATTCATGAAAGACTATACAATAGAAAAAATGATAAAGGTAAACATGGGCTGAAATAGAATGAATAGCACAAATAAATATTTGTGCAAATTCATACAAATATAATATATTAAAGTACAACACCAGTTATGTACAATGAAAATTGATAAAATACTCTATTTACCCGTGTGTGTAAACAATTTTATAGTTTGAAAATGTACATTCGAAAAATAAGTATAAAACTTCCAGACAGGTTTTCCACCCACTTGATATCCTGAAAATATATTTTAAGGTTAGGTTTACTAATGACCGGTTTGCAGCTTATTGTAAAAGTATTTTCATGTGTTGATTTATCAAAAAATTCAATATTGTAATAAAATAACTGTTAATGCGACTATTATTTATATTTGATAAAACTTCTTTTACCATCAAAAATGTAAATTTCAATACACTTTCTGGCATCACGAATTTTTGAGCCAAAAAGGGATGCATTTTTCACAGCAATTTTTCAAAGTGAAGAGATTTACTTCAAATGTAAAAATAGAGTACAATCTATTAAGTACTGACCAATTCTTTCTAAACGTACAATAAAAAACGATAAAACGATAAAAATTTTGCTCACCCGTAGGCAACATATATAAAGATAACTTTTATAAATAGGGATCGTAAAGATTCGGTAAAGAATGTATAGGAAGTATAATTATGAATATATTCGATAATCATCAAAAATTACTTTTCATTTGACTGGCTTAAATGATGTAATAAAATCTTTTTGTATAATAAAACATGTACAGGTTTTAGCTTTGCTGAATGCCAAATGCCAAAAGAGCAAGCATTTTCAAGCTGATGTCTGTTGCTTTCACTTTCTAGTGAACCATTTTGTAATCTCGTCTTCTCATTTTCATATTAAATCGACATGAACAACACTTAACACGTATATTGCCTAATTGGAAAATGTCAGTTGATCAATTAGCAGTCATTTCAAAAATCACAAATCACAATAAGTAATTAAATTACTCTTCTAGTTAGTATTTTCAAGTCCATTTTATTCATATAAAAGGCCGAAAAGATGTAGAATCTCAGTGTATGGCCACTGGACTATGTTGAACACAAAGCATAGGACTGTCTTCTTGTTCGGTAGTCTTGTTTGGGGGGTTGTGCTTAGAGGGCGTGCTTTCCAATCTATTTGTTGGATAGGGTACATATTGTAGGGATGGTGGGCCGTGGTTCAACATAGAGGATTGAAACCGCTGTCGATGATGGATGTACCGAGACGGCGACGGATCACATTCCATTGTGTAGGAGGATGATAGGTAATTTTGCTCGGAGAAATCTTTTGAACGTCCTACCAAGTTTAGTCCTGAAATAAAATAATAAGTATTTAATTTTAACTCTCATATTTGTTATTATTAGAAAATTATCTGGTTTATGTCTCCTTAGAGTTTTCAGCTGGATTTTCCTGAAAATTTTATGAAAAACAACGTTTTCAGAGACGAGAAGTTTATAGGTTTTAATTGGAGATGCAACTATGGCTGAAATTATTCATTTTCCGGAGAATAGGATGTGGTGAGTTTGGTTAAATACAAGACTCAACGCTCCGCTCCCTGCAGACTGGCGACTCACATACCCAACAAAATTATTTTCAAGAAGCTACCAAGTTTTAGAGTCATATTAACATGCAGAAGCCTTTACGTACAATTAGGAATAGTCTACACCAAACATGTCAAACTCAATCATTAATTTGGGCCAAACCGATGTATATGGGGGCTGCAACTACTGAATGATCCGTGGTCGGAAAACCTGCTAGGATCGTTGGCACCAAGATAACATGATATTTTCTATTTCTTAAAAACAAATCATAATAAGTACCAATGGGCTTTGCAGTAAGCAACCTTTAAAATTGCTCCAAGGTGCTTGTCGGTCAGTCTGGATCTTACTGGAGATTTATTTCTTTTCATAAGAGAAAATAAATGCCGAAACATGGAAATTAATTTGTATGCCAGTTTTCGAATGGCTTTAAATCTCTATGGAAAGTATTTGTAAAATTCTGGCACACCAACCTCATTGTATTTGGCCTTTAATTCTGAATTGCACTGGACATCAATAACCTCCATTTGCAAGTGGGTAGGAACTGATTCAGCATTCACTGAAAATATTGATGAAAACAAAAAATAGTATATTCTATATCAAGGGTGGAGTAAGAAAAATTTTGCACGAGTAGAAAGATTTGTTTCTACGAGTGTAGAATTTTGAATTCCACCCGTGTTATAGACTATACTTTTTCTACGACTATCAAATAGAAACATAAAAACATATTGAATTGCTAACTCCTTAATTTCTGGAGGAGTTACATTACTGCTGTTAGTATCAAACATGCATTTCGATATTTCTGCACTACTTCTACTCTACGTAGTGCAGCTGATGTAGAAAACGGAACACGCCTATTTTCTCTTTCTGTCAAATTAACCATGACATTCAAAGGGCACCACAAGTATTCATTTCATGCCAAGGGCGCGAATGAATATTCTTGCCCTAGGGCTAGAATGAAGCTATTCCATATTCAAAAACTACGTCGGAATATAGAAATTCCATAATAGCCGTAGAAAAAACTTGTTTTCTAAGTATTTAAAATCTTCAAACCTTCTGTCGAATTCAGCTTTAAGGACGCATACTTGTTATAGGCAACACCCGCAGTTGCTTTGTGCACTTTACATGTAGGGAAGTGCGTTAGATCTTCATTTTGGAGATGCTTTTCCCAAAGAATTAGCTTACATACGAACGCTTTAACCCGGTCACACATGTGAGTTATTATTTGCCCTTTCCCTGCAATCTTAAATTAAAATCTGACAAGAGTTTTGCAATATCCACCATAAAAGACAAATCTTGTAAAAAATTTGCATTGGAAAACAAAGCCGTATCTTGTTTTTGGTTATTAAAAATACTTATTTCTTCTTTTATGTTCCAAAACGTTGGAGAACCTACGGACACGAAAGCCATCGTATCAGTATAATATGACAAACTGAAGTACTCGCTCTCTTAAGCCGGGTCCAGACTATGTAACAAAACATGTTAATAACAAAGTTTTATAAGAGGTTTGTTGTACAACTTTTTATAATATAGCAGAAGCATCCAGACTATATAACAAAAGACAAAACAAAATAGTGCGCATAATTTTTACAGCATTTCAACTGGTAGGAGGTAGTATGTAACAGAGAAATGTTTCAATAACATGTGGTTAAATGGGACGTGTTTTAGAACACAGTTTTATAACTTCCTTTGATATTTCCCGACATCGGATGGATAAGATAAAACATGCTATACAGGGTTAGTATAAAGTATGGAACCTCCTAAGTATCTCCTTAACGGTTTAATATTTGTAATTGAAATTGCTCATCCCCTTCTAAAAAGATACAAGGAATTAAAAAATGCTATCAAATTTAATGTACCATTTCCGGTTTAAACCGGAAATGCATATCAACTTTGTTATTTTAAATAGAACACCCTGTATATTCTAACATTTTTGAATTCTTTGTGAAATTCTGCGTACAGAAAAACTTTTCATTCATATTTTTATTGAATAATTGAGGCTTTAATCAATAATTTATCGTTTTTAACTTAGTTAGCCATGGATGAAATGTCAAACCTTTAATTGTCAAATAAATTATTTATTGAGTAATCTACCTATTAGTGTAGTACAAGGTGTGTAATAATATTTCTCTGTGTTATTTGTTACTACTGTTTTTTCAATTATGGTGTATCTAAGTGAAGGAGAATGTATCGAAACTTTAATTGTGCGAGGATATGGAGACAAACAGCGTTCTTATAAGGAAGTTTTAAACCTATTCAGTGAAGTTAATCCAGGTCACCAAATCACAAAATCAGCAGATGTGAAAACTGTAAGGCGCTATTTACGAACACATCACGTAGTAAATGAACCCAAGGCAGGAAGACCAAAATCCGCGACAAATGACAATGTAAAGTTGGATGTATTACTATCACTTGAAGAAAATCCACAAGCATCAACTACCCAGTAAGCTCTTGGCTGTGACATAAGCCAGACTTCCGTCATGAACATAATGAAATCCGAGAAATTGGAACCATATAAATTTCACTTCTGTCACGAATTAACTGAAAATGATCCAGATCGCAGAACAGAATTTTGCGAAAACATTCAGAACATATATATAGCAAACCCAAACTTTATCAAAAAAATTGTGTTCTCAGATGAAGCAATATTTTGCTTAAGTGGTAAAGTGAATTGACATAACTATCGTATCTGGTCTAGAAATAATCCCCGTTGGATTAGGCAAGTACATACGCAGTATCCGCAAAAAATAAATGTGTGGACAGAAATGATAAACGATAATATTATTGGACTTTGCTTCATTGAAGGTAATCTGACTGGACATCGGTATTTGTATTTATTAACAAATAATATTGTACTCGCTATTGCAAGACTTTATCCTGATCCAAATAACCCATTAATTCCTGCTGAAGACATATGGTTTCAGCAAGACGGTGCACCTGCACATTATTCTAAAATTGTGCGCCAGTATTTAGGTCAAGTTTTTCCAGGTCGATGGATAGGGTGTAGGGGTGCTATTGAATGGCCACCTCGTAGTCCTAATCTAACTCCTCTCGATTTTTTTCTGTAGGGTTATCTAAAAAATAAAGTATATAGATGTAGACCCACAAATTTAATTGACTTACGAGTTACGCATACGAAACATATTGCTGCAAGTGCCGAACGAATTTTTGCAAAATTCTTTACGAGAATTTGAAGAACGTTTCGGGTATTGTCAAACAGCAGAAGGGCGTAATATTGAACATTTATTATAGTTTTCTTAATTTGTGTTATATTTTGTTAAAATAAATAAATTGTTATGTTGCCAAGTTTTTAGGATGTTTCCATAAATTAAGTTTGCCTTACTCACCGTTTGACATTTCATCCATGGCTAACTAAGTCAAAAACGATAAATTATTGATTAAAGCCTCAATTATTCAATAAAAATATGAATAGAACGTTTTATTGTATGCAGAACTTCACAACGAATTCAAAAATGTAAAAATATACAGGGTGTTCTATTTAAAATAACAAAGTTGATATGCATTTCCGGTTTAACCGGAAATGGTACACTAAATTTGATAGCATTTTTGAATTCCTTGGATCTTCTTAGAAGGGGATGAGCAATTTCATTTAAAAATATTAAACCGTTGCGGAGATACTTGGGGGTTCCATACTTTATACTAACATGAAAAACTTTTTAATTTAAAATTCTCTAACAAGTTATAATACTTTGTTATTTAACATGTTTTGTTCAGTATTGTATGAGCTCTCGTACAAGTCGGTCGTGTGCATCGGTATTCTCGAAGCTTTCAAGTTTTGTTAAATCGTTAAATTCCTATTAGAACAGTTTTTGCAGAAACTAAATTTAGAAGGAAATAACAAGTTTATTTTGAAACAAATGGATGTCCAACCGGGGGGTAGACCCCCCGATAAACCACCCACACCCATGTCAGAAGATGATGAAACCTCTTTTGCAGGTTTTGAAAACAAAATAGGTACAAGTAATAAAAACTCAGAAAAAGTAAGTAGATCCGATCCAATAATAATAAATGAATCATTTAATATACCACAAAACAAACAGGTCACAAAAACAGGTAATTATGATAAGCTCAACAAAAAGCAGCCAGTTTATAAATATGGGTTAAATGACCTCGGTCCTTTCCATATTTATGTTGAAAATAACGAAATTGATTTTAAAGGCAGGTTAAATGCATTAAAAATCGGAGATATAATTCTTTCAAACTTTCCGGAAATAGATAACAAAATCCAAAGTATAGACACGATAGGTCGCAATAGAATAAGGATAATCATGAAAGACAACAAAAGTGCAAATTACCTTCTCGAAAATTGTGAACATAAAATATTCATTGAAAAAAATTTAAATATTTATATTCCCAAATTTATAATATTTAGACAAGGAGTTATTAGAGATATAGCATTAGACTTTTCAGAAGAATATGTTAAAAACAAAATAAAACAGTACGACTTCAATACCAAATTCGAAGTAGCTAGTGTAAAGAGAATAAATAGAAAAGTTACTAATAATGGAAAAGTAGAATATGTGCCAACTAAATCATGTGTGGTAAACTTTAAAACACAATCTTTACCAAAATTCATCACAATAAATAAAGTTTTGAAGGAGGTGGAACCCTACCAACAAAAAGTATTACTGTGTTTCAATTGTTTGAGATATGGCCATCTTGGCGGACAATGTAAGAGTCATCCAAGGTGCAGTAAATGTCACAAACCTCATAATACAAAAGAATGTCAAGAACAAAATATCATACCCAAATGTTTAAGCTGTAATGGCAATCATTTTACTACAAACTTCAACGAATGCGATGAATTTAAAAGACAAAAACTAATAAAAAACGCAATGACAACTAATAATATAAACTATCATGATGCCAATTCCAAAATCCCCAAAATTTCCTATGCAAATGTAGTCTTAAAAAATCTAAACATGCCATCCAACCCACAACAAATCCCCACTCAACCAGCTATTCAGCCTCATATACACCCCCAACCTACAAATCACCAAGAAACCGCAAACCAACATCACGTAATGGATCACCCACGGACATACTCACATCCAAGGGTACCAAATAAACGGCAGAGGCCCAGCAGCCCAGATCCAACTCTATTGGCTCGCAAGGAAATCATCTCAAATCCCCGTCCCCCAGGCCCAAACTTTAATATCCTAAATAATTACTTATATACTCAACATACCCATACAAGCAATCCAGTACATAATGAAAATTTAGACCAAAATGTAATCAAAACTCTTTTTGAAATATTTTACGAGTTATTAAATAAACTTAAAGAATCTAACAATATAAATGTGTCAAAAGAGAACTTAGAAAATCTATTTAGTAATCAATTAAAAAGAATTTTGTCATGTGAATCGTCAAATTCGCAGTCGTAAACAAATTTAAATTTTTGCAATGGAACTGCCGATCGGCAGTATCCAATAAGGAAAACTTAGAATATTTATTACAATCAAATCATATAAATATTGCGCTCTTATCAGAAACATGGTTCAAACCAAATAAATATTATAATTTTAAAAGTTATAACATAGTACGAACTGATAGAAATGATGGATATGGTGGAACTGCCATACTAATAAAAAACAATATCTTGTTTAAAGAGGTTAATATAACAAATAATATAAACATTCCAAATAGTTGTATACAAAGAGATTTATGTATTATCAAAAAAACAGTACACATAGTATCAGTTTACATAAAACCAAATACAAAAATAAAATTACAAGAATGGATTCAATTTTTTAACAGTATACCAAAACCATTTCTAATAGGTGGAGACTTTAACTCTCACCATCAATCGTGGGGATGCGAATTTGACGATTCATATGGAAATATTCTACTAGATGCCTTAAATCATTGTAACTTAGCAATATTAAACGATGGCTCACCCACTCTTGTTACAAGAGGTAGAGACAGCGCTTTAGATCTTACAATTTGTTCGCAAGAAATAACACAACACCTCAATTGGAGTGTTGTAAATGATCCTCATGGCTCAGATCATTTACCTTTAATATATTATTTCGAATCACCACAACAACACTCACATTTTCAAAATATAAAACATAACATCTGGATACCAAAAAATGCTAACTGGACAAACTACATTGAAAAACTTGAAAATATGACACCTGCAACGTGCTACAACAAATTTGAGGAAAACATTAATATGGCAGCTGAGATGACCATACCAAAGAAAAAGACAAACTCAAATCCCCGAAGGAACCACAATCCGAAGATATGGTGGAATTCAACCTGTGAAGAGGCAGCAAAAAACAGAAAAGAGGCGTATATAAAATACAAAAATAACCCAAATGTCCAAAACCTTATGGAGTATAATAGACTGGAAGCAGTAGCTAAAAAAACATTCAAACACACCAAAAAACAACAGTGGGCTAAATACTGTGAAAGTCTAAATTCCTTAACACCAATAAAGGAAGTGTGGCAAAAAGTAAATTCCTTTAAAAACAGAAAACAGCAAAATAAATTACCATTAGATGATAAAGCAGAATGGATCCATGAATTTCACTGTAAAATTTCACCCGCATGGGTTAAAGATATCAAAACAAGTCCAATGGTAATGACTTGCCGCAAAAATTGTCAACACTTGCTAAACGACATAAACATGTGGGAGCTCGAAAGAGCTTTAAAACAAACAAATAACTCTCCTGGCAAAGACAATATTACCTATTCGATGTTATACAATTTACCACCAGGACACAAAAAATCCCTCCTGAAAATCTATAACCTTATTTGGACAAAACAACATAGTATTCCAACTAGCTGGAAGGAATATGTAGTATTGCCAATACTAAAACCAGGAAAACCCTTACACCAATCAAACTCATACAGACCAATTTCTTTAGCTTCATGTATCCTTAAGACCTTTGAAAGAATCATCAAGAATAGGTTGGAACTGTGGCTAGAAACAGAAAATATTCTCCCAAAAAGCCAATATGGATTCAGGAAATCTAGGTCCACTCTAGAAGCTTTGACAATGTTTGTCACCGACGTTCAGACAGGTTTCACAAATAAAGAAACAACAGTAGCAGCTTTCCTGGATATCTCCGCAGCTTTTGACAATGTTAATCTTGACATACTAACCCACAAACTGGCTGATATTGGTGTTCCTACAGAGCTAGCAACTTTCTTGATCTCTCTATATTCAGAAAGAACTACATACATCAAAATAAACCACGACTTGAATCCGCCACGTCAAACGCAAGCGCAGATAGGACTTCCACAAGGGAGTATATTAAGCCCACTTCTTTACGTGTTATATACCCTAGATATTGATTCTATAGTAAGAAATACAAATATTATCCAATTCGCAGACGATTTACTGCTCTACTCTACAAACAAGAATCTAAATATTACTTTGGACAAACTTAGCACTGACTTTTATAATATTAAACAATGGATGTCTACAAACAACTTCGTATTATCTCAACAAAAGTCAGAAGTATGTATTTTTGCCAAAAAGAGAAACATCCCACAAGGGCAAATTCAATTAGGACCCTATCGCTTTCCAATCAAAACCACGGTTAAATATTTGGGTGTTTACCTGGACCGCAAATTACTTTGGAAAGATTGCATCCATAACATTATAAAAAAATCTCAAAATTCAATAAATATCATCCAAGCATTCTGTCGTACTAAATGGGGAGCAGACCCTAACATCGCCCTCCTATTTTACAGGACAATGACGAGATCAATTTTCGACTACAGTAGTAACCTTTACGGATCAGCTGCGGAATCTCATTTACAAAAAATAGAAACTCAAAAAAATCGATGTCTTAGAATATGTCTTGGCTATTTAAAATCAACACCAGTACATGTCATGGAAGCAGAGGCAATAGAGCCTCCACTATCCCTTAGAAGAAAACTAATCAGCGATATTTTCATAACTAAATTATTTGCTAAACATGCTCAAACCATTCACTCCATACACAACCTTTCGATATTAGTCCTTACCCACCCATACTGGCAACACAAAAAAACTCCGCTAACTGTGGACAGCTACACACGTATCGTCAAGTACCAGGAAATTGTATTCTCCTCAAGTACCCTTCCATATTATGCAGAGCAACACCAAATTTTATTCTCCTCAAAAATGGAAACAAGTTACGTAAACCCAAACGGAAACTTCTTAGAGCAAATCAACCATTTCTGGCCAGAATACAAATATATTTATACAGATGGTTCCAAGACAAGCAAAGGATGCGGATGCGCCTTTTACGATGCTAGCACTTCCCATACGTCTTTGAAGCAATTTCCTAAAGAAACATCAATTTATACACTTGAAAATTATGCTGTGCTGTTCGCGCTGAGATATGTTTCATCAACTGATATACGAAATACAGTGATTTTTACAGACAGTAAAAGCCTCGTAGACAGGTTACAAAATATTCATAACTCTTCAAATTTATCCCATGTGGAATTAGAAATTCTAAAGGAACATCATAATATAAGACAACAAAATAAAAATATCATAGTGGTCTGGATAAAGGGTCACTCGGGTATAAAAGGAAATGAAATTGCTGACAGGTTAGCAAAATCGGCTATTTCTTCAGGAGAACCATTAACAATAAAATCCCTACCACACTCCGACCTTAAGTGTGAATATAGGAACAGTCTGCTACTCGAATGGCAAAGAGTTTATGAAAGTAACACTCATGGACAGAACTACAAAAGCTGCCAAGTCAAGATTCCACTTAAGAGATGGTTCTATGGGATATCTCATAGAGAATTCATTGTTACCATAAATAGAATAAGATCAGGGCATGCTATGACTCCGCTATATAAACAGAAAATAGGTATAATTGAAAATCCAGCTTGCACATGTGGCGAACTTGGTGATTTAACCCATGTAATACTAGAATGCTCCCTATTCCAAGTAAATCTAAATACATTCTATGAGGATTTAATAAATTATAAAGCAAAACTACCTATATGTGTAAACCAAATTGTATTCAGCAACAACATTAATATTTTATATTGTCTTTATAATCACCTGAAAAGGTGCAAAATGAAATTGTAAAACCTGATACTAACATAAATACATTGTAAGCAATTTTGCGATTAAATATCCTGTAAGTGCGTCGACGAAAAAAAAAATGGAAAAAAAAATAGAAAAAAAAAGGAAAAAAAAAAGAAATTTAGAAAGAAAAAAGAGAAAAAGAAAGAAAAAGAAAAAAAAAATAGAAATAGATGCACAAGTACTAACAACATACGTAACATACTAACACAGAGAAGGTATATCTGCAAATGTTCATTGTTCACAAGAAAACCTTGTTTTTACATACTAACATAATTCTTTACAAGAAAACTTTGTTTAATAACTCGTCCGTAAAAACGGATTACAAATTAAATCTGGCTAATTGGTCTCTGCCAAAGCCACCAAACTACTTAAAAAAAAAAAAAAAACATGTTTTGTTACATAGTCTGGACCCGGCTTTACTCATTTAGAAAGGTACTGAAGTATCGTTGATTTAATCCTCGAGATCTGATAAAGTTGATAATTTTCAACACATTTTCCATATTTATTACTTTTGTGATGATACTTCATGATGTATGATGCAATGTCTGTACTTTCGTCATATGCAATCGAGAAAGCTTCAAAATTCGTAGATTTTGCTTTGATCTGATCACTTAAATTGGCTGCCAAATCGGAAACCCTGTCTTCAAATGTATTGCGATGCAAGGAAATTCATTCAATAGTCTATGCGATGTCCGGACACATAATTTTTACAGTTTTTATTAGACATTTTTTAATAAAATCACTTTCGGTAAAGGGTTTCGAATGTTTAGCTATTAACTCCGAAAATACATAGCGTGCGTGCACAGCTGATACATTTTCTTGTGGTTTTCATAAACTGTCCTTTTTTGAGTTCCAACTTGAGCTCTTTCAACTTCGCCTGTCGCATTAATCCCACATAATTATCATACTGTGCTTATGTTGGCCAAAATGGGCGGAACTTAAACCTAAAACAATTAAAATTCAAGTGCGAGAGAAAGCAGTAAAATATTAAAAATTGGTAGAATTTAATAGCAGAAAAGTATCAAGTAATTTTGTGATAATATTAGTTAGGTATATATTTGTGTCATCTGATTGATCTTGCTGAGCCGCAAAAATTTTGGTTTCGAGTCGCGTGTTTGACATGTTTGGTCTACGCGATTGATTTTTTATAAGTTTTTAACAGTCAGTATAACTTGGGACATATTACTTAATCGTAGGTATATTGACTGTTATGTAACCAAGTGGTGACAAGGTAAGCATACTGATTGTGCTTCCACAGAACCATACAGTGACTCTTTGGTTTGTATAAGCTGAAGTTTGTGTAAGTTAGCTTTTGAAATATCTGGGAAGACTCCATATGTCAAAGTCAGTTTCACGATTACTGCATAACGTTGGTTCATTGTGACTCTGGCTTTTATTGTACCTACTGTTGGTAATATATGTATCAGGTGTTTTCTTATATAATGTAGCCAATGTTTTTCAAAGTTTCTTGCTTGCGCTTGAGAGACTTCCATGTATGTGAAGATTTTCATGTAAGTTTGTGTTTTCTGAACCTACCTATTAGACCCCGTCTTTGAGATAATTATAATAGTTTATTTGCCTCAAAATAGGGAATCCTGTTATCGTCTATGTAGCATCCAAACATTCTAAATTCTTAAATAGCTCAGCTTCAGTTCATACTAACCAAATGTCAAATATTGGAGGGAAAAAGGACCTCTTGCTACAATATTAAAAGATCTGTTGGGATCACCTATATTTGTATATCAAGGATGACCATTTTTAACATATTGGCTGATAATTTTCTGGTCTGATGAGAAAACACTAGTTTTTCTGCCAATAGCAATACAATCATTCCAACGCTTCTCCATAATTTAGATACCTTTGTTAAGAGCGATTCATCTTTCGCCTCAAAATTGGTGGTTTTTGGTGAATAGTGATTTTTACAATCATTTTTTGGCTAAATTTTCGATAAGAATATTAGCGCTGTCATATCCGGGTGCAATTCGCGTTTTAATTTTTTGAATCATTTTATATATTTCGCTGATGGTGAGATTATATTTAAGATTTGAATTTTTGTTTTTTACTATGTGTATAGTCTATTTGCTTAGAGCGTGAAGCAAAATTTACCTGAGTGAAGCAATAAAAAAAGGTTAATCTTCATAAACAATAACCGTCCCTATTAATTTTATTAGAAAACGGTGTCTTCGTCTGTGAGCTCTTAGGAGCAGAACAGCAAGAAAAGTAAACGAAATCTCTGAATTTTGAATATTTGTGAGAAAAATGGCATCAACCACAAATTTTAATCCTGTACACATGTAAACATATACTCGGTGACATATGCCCGTATTTATAGTCGAAACTCGGTCTCCGACTTGAGTCGAGCTTGACCAAGTTCTACTCTGGACTGAGATTCGATGCATATTATAATGCTATCTCAAGCGTAAATTTAAAAGTATGTAGGTTTTCTACGTTGGCTAATATGAAAATTGTTAAAAAAGAAAGAAACACTTCGAAATTGTGTTGATATTTTGTGAATTTTTTGAATTATTTTTATTATTTTTGATAAATTACAATCGTTATTATTTTGAAGTATATTTTTAATTTATATAAAAAAAATAACTTAATGTCCATATTTATATAAAAAAACATTAATTTAGACAGTTATAAGGACTGCCGACAGAAGTGAAAACTGAAAACAATGGAATAAATGTGCTCTTTTCTAAATTTATTATTATATTATAGTCTGAATTTATACCTATACTAGTTCTAATAGTGAAATTAAATGATAAGTTTATAAATCATTATTTTGAAAAAAAAATAACAAGACATGTGTTTTATTTCTGACAATTTAAGCCAATAATTTTGAGAATTTAAATTTGCTATAAAATTTTATAGAATTTTAAATTTTGCAGATTTCAAATATTAGAAAAATAAATTTAAATTTTTCAAAGCAAATATCAATAACAATGTTGGAAATCGATTCAACGATAAATGTTTTGCTTTTATCGTGTATTTTTGTACACAAACATAAGTATTCTACAATTAACCAATTCAAATAATAATTTTCGAAAGCACCGATCTCCGTATCCGCAAGAAGTGAATCACCGGTAGTGCCGGTGATTTTCCATTCAACAGTGAAATATCGCGGTTGCCAATATATCGCTAAGCGCAATACATCACGAGTATGTCAAGGTAATCGGTAACGCGAACCTATATGCTTTTCCCCTACCAAAAATCGCTCAACGCGGCTAGAGAAGTATTCACTTAAAACATTTTTGTTTCAGGTTTCATTAGTTAATAGTGTGTTTATGATTATTAATTAGTTTTCTGAATAAAGAAAATTAGTACAGGTAAATTTCACAAGTTATTTTTTTCATAGATTTCTTGAAATTGAGACTTTTACAGCTTATAATGAAAAAGAAAAACTATCTACAAAATGAAATGCTGCCCAGTTAAAACAGTTGTGGGGCAATTTAAAACAAAGGTAGGTGTTTGTTTGAATTGTACCCTTATAAAGAAGTAGTTATAAAATGGGGGTTTTCAGAAAACAATGCCTTTTGAGGGTACAATTCAATGCATTGCCGTGTTGTTGGCTGCTGCAAATAATATAATTGGGGGAAAATACCAAAATACGTAAAAAGGACATTTTAGGGCAAAAAAGTTACAAGGACAATTTGTTTGAAAAGGGACTGTCCTTTTCAAGAAAGGGCACGTGGCAATTATAATAGGTTGTTGACTGGTGGAGGACCACTCTGAAGAGAACCAGGATTCAGTAATGGAAGCAGTGGATGTGGCAGCTACACATGCCGATGTTTCCATGACTTTTCCTTGGAACTCCACTGCTGCGTTCGAGAAAAGCAATGTACAATCTTCACGTAAGTAATACAATCAATGAAAGTATTTAATGTTAAAACTGATTCAATTTGCAGACAGAAAAGGTGTCTCCATAATAAATAACACAGTGAATAATTATGACGAGGGCAACAGAGATATATGTTTGCCCTTACATGGATTCACATACTTCAAAATCTCACAACCACGGCCCTTCTCAGGGCCAAACGACAAAAAAACCTCGGAGAAATGATCCGAATTTGCCAAATAAACGCCGAAGGACTTAGCAGAGCCAAGAATGAGTACATTTCAAAGCTCTTGCTAGACCAAAACATTGACATGGCCATTATCCAAGAAACCCACATCGAGAATGCAGACCAACAGCGCCAAAGAGGCAAAATTCTGGGATTCGACCTACTGGGAGCCACCTATCATCGGTCCTATGGAAATGCGACCTATGTCCGAAAAGACATCGAAAACGCTATACTACTAAATTCCAGCATAAATTCAAACGTTCACCAAGTAATAACAAAAATAGCGGACATTACGGTCGCAAACATCTACAAACCACCACAAGCACCCTGGCCTGATAACGTTCTAGACACTTACCCACACCCTGCAATATAGGCAGGCGATTTTAACAGTCACCACACTGAATGAAAATACCGTACCACAGATGAGAACGGCGAGCGCCTTGCCAACTGGGCAGACTCACACGATCTCCACCTAATCTTTGATGCTAAAGAACGAAATACTTTCAGATCAGCTGCGTGGAACACTGAAACCAACCCAGACATTTGCTTTGCCTCAGAGAATGCTCTAAAACGCCCGATTCCAATGTCAAGAAAAGTCCTAGACGACTATCCGCACAGCCAACATCGTCCTATAGTCCTCGAAATTGGAATTAAAATTCCGATAATCCACTCTACACCCAGGCCCAGATGGAATTTTGGAAAGGCCCAATGGAATGAATTTGCTGTTCAGCTGGATAAAGTCGTTAGATGGATCCCCCCAGTGAGCAGCAACTATAATAGATTCGTAAAAGCCGTGATAACAACTGCGAAAAAGTATATACCTCGAGGATTCCGTAGAGAATATATACCGGGCTGGAACGCTGAGACGGAGCAGCTTTACCAGGAATTCCAGAACAATGGAGACTCTGAAATAGCCGACGAACTCAACCGCCTGGACACAAAACGCCTTAAAAAATGGAAAGAAACAACAGGCAGCATGGACTTTGAGAGATCTAGCAGGAAAGCTTGGAGCCTTTTGAAGAAGCTGGGTAGCTCTAATACACCAATCCGCGAACCACCGGAAGTATCAGCTGACCAAATCGCTACAAGAGTCATAACACTCTCTAAGGCCCCAAGTATAAGACAACAGAATACACATATTAAGAAACAACTGACACTCCTCCGCCACCCCACCCAGAATTCTCCAAACCATTCTCTGCATTAGAGGTAGATAAGGCACTTGAAGACACCAAATCTGGCAAAGCTCCGGGATTCGACGGAATTCACCCCGAATTCCTCAAGAACTGTGGAAAACACACTCGAATGTGGCTGAGTAAATTCTACTATGACATTTTACTGTCAAGTTATATGCCAATGGAGCTTAAGAAATCAAAAATAATTGCGATTCTAAAACCAAACAAACCCAAGAACCTACCTGAAAGCTTTCGCCCAATAGCCTTGTTAAGCTCATGCTATAAGCTCCTAGAAAGGATGTTATTAAACCGACTGAGTCCTCTGATAATGGAGCATATTCCTGTTGAACATGCTTGGTTTAGGCCCCACCGTAGCTGTGTCGACCAGGTGCTCAGCTTAACAACACACATCGAAGCAGGGTTTCAAAAACAGCTGAAGACAACTGTAGTGTATGTCGACCTGACAGCAGCATACGACACGGTCTGGAGAGAGGGGCTCCTCTACAAGTTTCTGAACGTGATACCATGCAGCCGAACAGCATCTCTACTGAACAACATGCTCTGCGATAGACCCTTCCAAATAATAACAGGAGGAAGCAGAAGCAAGATGAGACATCTCAATAATGGGCTGCCCCAGGGCTCTGTACTTGCACCTGTCCTGTTTAATCTATATATTTCCGACACCCCACAGACATCGTCAAGAAAGTTCGGATATGCCGATGACCTGGCCCTTGCATCCCAAAGTAAAACCATCGAAGAAGCTAGTAACGTATTGTCAGAAGACCTGAACATGCTGGGAAAATACTTCGCCGACTGGAGGCTAATTCCAAATATGAACAAGACTGAAGCGATGTGCTTCCACCTAAACAATAAACAAGCACGAGTGGAGCCCCAAGTTTATTTCAATAATAATCTACTACGCTATAATCCTTGCCCAAAATACCTAGGGGTAACAATGGATCGAACACTTTCATACAAAACACATTTAAAGAACACCGCAGCTAAAATGAATACCAGAAACAACATAATCCGCAAACTCTGCGGCACTACTTGGGGCGCGAACGCATCCACTCTTAGAACCTCAGCGCTCAGCCTTGTCTACTCAGTAGCTGAGTACTGCGCCCCAGTCTGGATAAACAGCTGCCACGTAAAGAACATCGATACCAAACTCAACGAGACAATGAGACTAATTAGTGGCTGTCTAAAAAGCACACCTCTGCCCTGGCTCCCTGTTCTAAGCCACATTGCACCTCCCTCCATCCGCAGACAAGAGAGCCTAGTTAGGGAATATAATAAAATAATAACAAATAACAAATCCCCTACTTCCAATACATAGTGACCTTCCCGAAGCCGGCCTGTAGAGATTGAAGTCTAGATCTCCCCCAATATTGCTAGCAGAAAAACTTGTGAGAGATAATTTCAATTTGACCAATAAATGGAGAGAATACTGGGAAGCCTCGAAACCAGTCCAGGCTGTACATATAACTGATCCTACAGTGTCCTTACCAGGTATGGAGCTGCCTCGCCACGAGTGGAAAACACTTAACAGGATAAGAACGTCTCACGGTATTTGCCGTGACTCATTCTACAAGTGGGGACTCACCGAAACACCAACCTGTGACTGCGGAAAGCCTCGCCAGACTGCCCACCATATTACAATGGAGTGCCCCCTTACTGCATACGGAGGAGAAATGAGCGACTTCTATGAGGCCACTGACTCTGTGCTGGGCTGGATCAATGGTCTAGATTTTAAAATTTAATTTCAAATCGTGCTATATTTATGTTTATGTTTATATTTTATTTCTACTTTTAGATATACACTTATATGTTTTTTATGGCGTAATGTGAATGTGTACAATTTTTAACTAATTATAACTAAATCCATGTATGCCATACGCTAAATAAATAAATAAATGTTTGCCCTCAACATCAGGTAATACAAAAAAGACATATGTATTATAAAACATTTTTACAATTATATAAAAAATAGTTTTGATTGAATTGTAATTTCTCTTATTTTAGGTGTTAGTGCAACTGTGGCAATTACACGAACTTCAAGTGGCAAATATTTCATATATAATTTTACTTATACATATGGTTTTTTATAGAAAAAAAATGTTTTATTAAAAATTATTCATAATAAAATTATTTCTAAAAACTAAACCTAATTGTTCATTATTTCGGACTGCTTCAACCTGGTTAACCTGTACGTCATCATCAACTTCTTCAAAGTGGAGCTTATCTTTATATTTTACAGAGATATTGCGCAATGTAGCTGTTGCAAAAATCACTATCAAGTTTTGTTGCAATACTGGGAATCTTCGCTTCCACACACCAACTCTTTCCACAATATTTATTGTTCATATGTGTGCTCGATTATATCTGGCTTTTTCTTCATTACCTACGACATACATTTTTTATAATGTTTCTATTTTTAAATGTACCTGGATGTATCTTGGAGTTAACAGGTATGGCCTACCGTTATCCCCACTCCTATTAAAGATGACACTATCCGGGATGTCTCACAACAATATCTAATATTTCCATTTGTGGACCAACTGCAACCTACTCTTACATTATAAGATGTACGATACATTAAACATTTTAACAAACTTACTTGTACGTTTAATGGAAAATAACCCTTTCAGTTCCTGAAAACGTCTGCATTATCTCCTCTTGGGCTTCCTATTTTTATAGGGGTACCATCCAGACAATCTGCAACACCAGGAAATCCAACCACAGCCTGAAACATTATGGTGTTTTCTGCTGCTGGCTATTGGGAACCCTTTTTATTATGCCGGAAATAGTCGACTGGTGTATGTCCCGTAGATCTCCACAGACCGCCTAAAAAAAATTCTTTTGTCACAATCACAGAAGCTACTTATTCAAAATAAAACTTACTTGAACATTTCTAGTCGCATAATATCGCAAATATGTTAATAATTGCATTAGTAGCGCAATTGGTAACCCGCGATTATTTACTTTTGCTAAATTTGCGGCAACTAAAGGTAAAATAATATCTATAACGATATTTTTTGGAAATCTTTAACGTCTTCGAAATTCTTCCTCTTTGTAAAAGTCCTTAGGATTTTCTGCATCCCGCACTTATCTTTTTGCAATCCTATTATTTTGCATATTTATCTCCACAAAATTAATAAACCCAAAAAAATCCTCGTTTTCTCTATATTCCATTTTCACTAATCACTTTTTTTTCTTAATAACACCTAACTTCAAACAACAAAACAAATGCCACAATTCACGTCTCAAGTCGTTCTGAAGACAGGTAGCAATCGGACTTGAGCAAGACTCCACTCACGCCTGCGCAGTTACGAATTTCCTCAAGCTGTCGATCTCATGATTCGACTATCAAACACGTTCTCGTCTCAAGGAGTTCTCAAGCACGAGCTCGGCTCAAGTCTCGACTATAAATACGGGCAATAGAAACCCGAACACCTAGTAATATTTTATTTCAAAAGTATTTCACATACATGTTTATCATAAGTCTTAAGACAAGATTAGAATTTGAACTCTATCAGTTGAAGATTCCTGTTTTTATTCAATTATTTTTTTGCTGTAAGCACTGGATGAACAGAGGCGGTTAAACATGTTATTAGGAATAAAGTTCATTCATTTTACCTTAATAAGCAATCGACAAGGTTTTATCAACACTTAATGAATTTATCAATAATAAAGAGAGCAATATTACGGAAAATTTTACATGAATTAAATTTTATTTGGGAGAAGCAGTATCGTATATCAGCACTGTTGGAAAAAGAACAGATAGTTTGTTGGAGACGGAAATATTTGAGGGAAATTGAGAACAGATGGAAAACGAAGATCCTATTTACATGAAACCTGGCAAGACAAATCGGTTAAAAATCCTAGGCAAGCATTTTTATAAGGTTTATCAACGGGTTTAAAGACTCCAATTGGGAAAGGTCATCGTTTAATAATAATTCATATTCGGGGGTGATGAAAGTTTTGTACATGGTGGTTTGCTTGAATTTGTGTCAAAGTCTAGCATAGATTGCCACGAAGAAATGAATCCGTATGATATTGATGACTATTTCTATCAAACGGTGGATTTAACTAATATTATTTCCGTCATAGTTTCGGATAATGCATAAAAGACTGGTTAATTGAAACGGGAATTACTACTAACAGTGATATGTTGAAGAAAGAACTTTTAGTGTTGGCTAGGCAATATACATCATTATTTAAAAAATAAGCTATTTATTAAATGACCAAGGAACGTAGAATTACTGTTCTTCGATTGCCATCATATCACTGGGAATTGAATCATATCTAGCTTATTTGGGCATAAATGAAAGGATATGTGGCTCGACACAATACCACATTTAAACTTGATGATGTTCGGCAACTTTTATCGAAATCATTATCAAAAATTACAAAAGAAAATTGGCAGAAAGCTATAGAACAAGTAATTAAATAGGAAAAAAAGATATGGGAGCTTGGCAATATGGTAGAGAAAAATATATAGAACCACTTGTTATATCTTTTGAAAGTCATGATGAACCAATTGAAGATTACCTCGACTAACTAATTATAAATATCAATATATTGGATAAGTTATTTGATTCATTTTTTGTAAACTCTTCTATTTTGTATATAAGTATATTTAAAAGTTTAAACATCATTTACACTATTAAATTATTCAATGTTCCGCCCCTGAACATAGATTTCATGGTTTGTCTCATTTATATTTTATGGTTGTATTGATAATGTACCCAAAAAGTTGCAGATTTGGGAAGATACAAGGTGATCAAGCTAAAATACCATTAAACTATATAAACGGGCATATGCAAGTATACATTTATTTTAGAGAAAGCCGTCCTGTGGCGCCTTATTTTGTATTGCCTTTAGTCAGGTAATTTGCTTTACACATTAAATGAATCGAATATAATAAAATAATGTTCATTCATATTTGGAAAATTATTTTGGAAATATTTCCCGAACTCACGGGCTATGTCCATGGCTTGGTATGTTATTCTTCCATTATGTTAAGTACAAGTATTTCTTCTTTTGTCTTTCAGAGTTATTATCCACAATAGCGCATTTGGTGTGGTTCTGTTTAAAAGTCGAACCCATTTGTTTTTATATGTTTTTACGTTTTGTCTATCTTCTTCTCTTCTGTATTTTGCGAAGTTTTCTAATTGTATTTTTGAAGTGAAAACTTCTTTAGCCGCGTTGAGCGATTTTTGGTAGGGGAAAAGTTTATAGGTTCACGTGACCGATGACCTCGAGATGCCCGTGACGTATTGCTCTTGCTATGCTATACACATAGATACACTCTATATTCTCTGATTGACTCTTTGGGTGAGTAAAATCTTGTGATTTCGCGTTACCGACATGCTGTAATAGAAGTAAGTGAAGTTATGTTGACCTCTTGATAAGTTTATTTTGTGTATACTGTGCATTGTTTTAACTGTTTTCGATAATCAGTATTTGAAATGATTAATTGTAGAATCACTGTGCAGTACAATAGTGAGTACTCAATATATTCATATGTTTATGTCGAAAAATAAATGAAAACAGTAAAGCATTTATTGTCGAACATTTCAACATTGTTATTAATATTTCCTTTGAAAATGTTATTATTTATATTTTTAATATTTGATATCTACAAAATTTAAATTGTATAAAATTTTATAACAAATTTAAAATCTCAAATTATTGGCGTAAATTCTCAGAAATAAAATACATGTCTTATTTTTTCAAAATAACGATTTATAAACTATTTCGACCTTTACTAGGTGGAATCTACTCATCTACACAGAACTAGAAATTATAAATATTTGTGACAAGAAACAAGAACTAGATTTCCTTGAAGAATTAGAGATTAGAAGACACTTAAGAGACCCACGATATGAAGTCGTCAATGCTTTAATATTTGTAAAATCCTCTTCTTTTTTCTATCAATATATATTAAATAAATCACAAGGTCACTTCTTGGTATAGCCAAAAACAATTATTAAACATCAGGTACGCATCACATGAAATGTAATTTCTGTCATTCTGACGATGATATTTAATATCGAAACAACTGTAAATTTTTTAGAATGTTTAACATTTTTTCATTATAATGTGGAATTATTTGGAAACAATTAGTTTCATTTAAAAAAGTTACATAATTTAATTTCACTATTAGAGCCAAAATAAAGTATTGACATATAATCAGACTATAATTGATTTAAAAATTTAAAAAAAAAACAGTTATTCCATTGTTCCGAGTTTTCACTTCTGTCGGCAGTCCTTCATTATTATTTTTTTTGTGACATAGTGTGTCAAAAAGTAATATAGCAGCTGAATATATCGATCTTTACAAAGTTAAATACAAACATTTTGGTTAAAAATCTATTCTGTTAGTGCTTACTAATGTTAACCACACATCAATCACAAAATAGTTGATTGATGTTTTATTGAATTTCCCTTAATAATTTTAGTTAACGTTGTCATCAGATAATTAAATTTTCAAGTTTTAATGTATCTACCGAAATAAAGTATTGGCGGTCGCATTTAGAATTGTTAACATGAGTCTACGAAAAAATCGAAGTCTTATATTCGGCTTCTGGTGTACGTCCGTCAGTTTTAAGATTCAGCGGACGAACGGTAAGTACTAGAGTATAAACGGATTCGAAATCGGCATTGTCGAAATCTCTCCAATGGAAAAAAATCTTCAATTTTTCGTACAGGGTCATTCAAGAAACTGATATTACTGTTTAGAAGTCTACGTAACCGCCACACTGTGGCGCTATTCTACTTGTTTACCAAACAGGAAAGTACAAATATTAATGATAAGAAGTTACGTCAAATAAAAAAGAGGCTATGAAGAATTACCTCGTTTATTTAATAATAGTTTTCCAAATCAGAACCAAACTACAAAAACTGCAAATTGGAAAATTGTAAATCGCTTTGAAGAAACAGGTCTAATTGAAAATCGTGAAAATTACAGATCTTTAGATGTTTGCAAATTTTGATAGAAAAACTAGAGACATCTGGAATGCAGTGTGGGATCTGTTACAATTTTTTTTAAATAACATACATTTCATCAATACAAGGTAATGCTTGCTTA
The DNA here is from genome assembly GCA_963921935.1 of Galeruca laticollis. Taxonomy (NCBI): domain Eukaryota; kingdom Metazoa; phylum Arthropoda; class Insecta; order Coleoptera; family Chrysomelidae; genus Galeruca; species Galeruca laticollis. Next base: position 27,899,636 of record OY998180.1, read on the forward strand.
CAAGAATTGTCCGAATTTGATGAAATTATGCATAAGATAGATACTGGTCCAGATTGCTGTAATAAGATAGTTTTTATTGATCAAGCTACCGTTATGCTAAATGGATGCAGGAACATAGAACACAAAGACCTTAAAATGTGAATGCGTGTGCAGGTATTATTGGAACAACTATTATTGTTTCATTAATTATTCAAGGTTAATGGTATTAATTTCAATGAAATTTGGTTTCAGCAGAATGGTGAATCACCACACAGTATCCCAGTTCGGAATTATCCTAATGAGGTTTTTCAAGATAGGTGGAACAGAAGAAGAGGTACAATTGAGTGACCAACACGACCTTTAGATCTTTTACATCTGGATTACTTTTTATGAGGACAATTACAAAATAACATATACAGAACAAAACCTGACAATTTCTTAGGAATAGAGTAACGGTATTTAGGGAATAAATGAAAGGTACAAAATGGTGAAATATATTAACACTGTACAAAAAACTTAGATGGTACCAAATAGAAGGTGGATGACATTTTGGACATCTAATTGAATAAAATATTTCTCTACATTTTTTTATTTGTTTCCTGTTCCTAAAACTTTCAAACTAATAAAGACAGTAGTTAATAGAATATTAGGAAATATTCGGGGGTCGGTAATTTGTTTTTAGTTTCAAAGAACTGGACTACCTTGTATGGTTAACATTTGTATGGAGATTTTTATCTGAAACTTTTGTGTTTAACTTTATTGGTAAAGCTCGAGATTTATCCGTTGTTACTTTTTGAACACACTCTATGTGTTGGAAGTGTTTTTTCGGTTTTATTTGGGGGATTACCTACATTCATTATGCTTTTCAACTTCAATATTCAGATCTGATGGATTCTGGAAATTATTATTGCAGATTGGTATCATTTTAGATATACTTTTGATGAGTATAGAGTCATGGTTCGAATTAATGTTAATGTTTTTATTTATGCAAGATTATTTATTTGTTTACCTATGGTAATGTCTAAATATCAGGGTGTGAGATTTGTAAACGGGTTTCGGAGTCGGACATAATGTTAGGCTTTTTTGTCTCAGAACGTTTGAGAACTTTTTCACTAGCATTTGCGTTTTGGCACCAAGAATCCCACTGAGGGTGCCTACAATTGAAGCCTTCTATATATTGGCTACTGACTAAGTGAGTTTCTCAAAGTCTGATTGTATAAGTTTATTCATCGGTGAACTATAACAATTCACAATTTTAGTTTTATTATTTATTAATATTGTCACGTTCTCATTTTGTTGTATAATTTTGAAATTTATAACTTTTTTATTAGAAATGCGGAGGTATTGCCAAACCAGCCTTGTCTATAAATATGATAGATTTTTAAACTTGATTTTATATTTAGTTTTTATAAATAATGTATCTCCTATAAGTAATACATTTTTTGGATGTTTTAATTCAAGAATATCAATTTATTAGTGATCTCCAATACCTATAAAAGATGTTGATACTAAGGTTGACATCATGTGGATATGTAAGCCTTGAATTAGCCAATTCGGTCAATGAAACTCAATAGAAGATGAAAAATATTTTATAGAAGCACTTTCTTACATATATGTATAATTTTTCTACTGCATTTATCCACAAACTAAAATATGGGGCGACAATAATATCACCAAAGCCACCAAGATGTCGCTGGTCCGGCCTCCTGTCCTTTCACTATTTTTGTATGGCTCTGAAACTTGGACCGTTAGAAAGGCCACCGTATAGACGCTTTTGAAATGTACACTTGGAGAAAAATGCTAAGAGTTCCTTATACAGCCCACCGAATTAACATCTATATATTAAATGAACTCGGCAATCTAAAGCGACTATCCTCCATTGTTTCGACGCGCATCCTGACGTTCTTCGGCCATGTGTGTGTGTGTGTGTGTTAATCATTTTTAGAAACTTTAGACGTGAATATTTCCTTTAAAACTGATCACAATTTATCCAAATTTCTTTCAATACCATTGTTAACCTTAGTAAATAGATTTAGCACTGTATATATTAAGACATTTTTATATTTTACCTTCATTCGTTTTGACAAAGCTACTGTGTTAGTGAAACGCGTCAACAAGTTTAAATTGAACATTAGTTCAAATAAATGAAGATTTAAACAAACTATATTGTTTTATTTCATCGTTCAGTATGGATCTTCATCAAGTAAAAGCCTCATCTATTCAATTTAAAAAATAAACGGTTTTAAAGATTAAAACTAACTTTTCCGCATCTGTGAGATGCCCTGAACAATATTCTATAATAAAACTTTCACTTTTATACACTTCCGGGGACGTATCGTGCTAACAAACCGAAATTTCTCCAAAAATATAGTATATCTGGATTTTTAGGATCCGCTGTACAATATTCAATCATAAAATTGGTCACTTGTATACACTCTGGAGGCTGTATTGTCCTAACAAACTGAAATTTCTCCATAAATGTCGTACTTAAAGTACTATAGCACCTGTAGTACTGGCTCTGGTGAGCTGAAAATCAATAGGGTTCATCTGTGTCATGTCCTGAATAGTATTCGATTATAAAATTGGTCACTTGTTGCACTCCGGATGCTGTATCGTACTAACAAGACATGTAACGAAAAGTGGCCGACGACATACACACAGGATTTTTTTCTAAAAACCGTTTTTTCGTGTTGTTGTTGATGAAAAACGTAAAAATAATTTTTTCAAAATTCCAACTTGTTTTGGGCTAAACCAATATTTTTCTCGCATATAGGGATCGAGACCGAACTATAGAGGCAGCACTTCTGTCGAAAGTAGAGCGCCCTGGTGTTAAATAAGAAAAACATTGTGATGTAAACATTATAATAAACAACCTGCAAAACGCAAAAAATGAATAGATCTTTTTATTTTCTTTGCCAGGAAAAATTGTTGGTATGTAAGATGGGTGTAGGGGATTATCTGATTTTCGATTATTGACAAAATGGGCACTGCAAATTCTAGTATTTTTATTTGGTTCCCAATCCGCCCGATGTTTTCTGAAATGTAATTAAAAAACTTGAAGTGATTCGTTTTGTACAAATGTTTACTTTCTTCCCCTTAATAGTATTTGATTATTTGAACTTATTATATAATATTAAAGTCAGCAAACACATAACTAGTTTTTTATTTTATATAATCAATGAAATCATACAGAAAACAACATTTTATTCTCTCGATAATAATCTTTTATTTATGTAAAAAAAAATTTGAACTCTTCTAATAGCTGCCAATTGTAGTATCATACTGATTATATACAAAATAATAGTTAACAAAATGTTTTAATTAGAACATTTTAATTACATATGGGTTTTTACTGCATTTATCCATTTTTGACGTTTTAAGGTTATCCACGCAGTGTTCAATGAATTTTTGGGGAAACTATAAAATTTCAACTGCGTAGTATTTTTATACGGCATATTTGAACAGCCATGAATACAGAAAGATACTTTTGATGACGACATCACGAACATTTAATATCAGTTTTATAAAATGAACATTTAAAAACGCTGATTATACAAAACTACTAATAGTGTTTACATCACATTGTTTGTGTTTTTTCACGGCAGATGGCATAAACGTCATCTTTCTCGGTCCCTATTAGATAGGTTGGGCGGAAAAGTAAAACACGTAAAGAACAGTTACGTTTAATATTTATTTAAAAAATGACTTTACAGGTTTTTTAACGTTGTGTATCGACTATAGTTGTATAGTTGATACTAAACCAACATATAATAAATAAAAAATATTTATTTGTAAAACATTTAATTTTTTCCTTTTATGGGGGGTCATGTCTTCCCTCTTGAAAAACCAGCAGTAATCGCCCATCATGGCTAGATCCCATCGTTCTTGGTACCGATTTTCCATTGTTCTGATATCTTGGTGGAACCTTTCACCCGGCTCGTCGCTGACAGCTCCCAAATTCTCAGGAAAAAATTATAAATGGGAATGGAGAAAATGAATTTTTTATAACATTCGGCAGCTAAGCGATTTATAGGAATCTAAATGTTCATTAACTAGCTGTTCGTAGTTTGCATCCACAGTGTTGTCCAAAAATGCTCTCATGACACTTACAAATGAGTTCCAAGCTAAGTTCTTGCGTGGTCAGCTTTTCTATAAAATTAGTATCGTCCAGTTTTTAATTTGTGGCCCAATAAAAATACCCTCCTTTAACTTGGCGTCACTTAACTGGGGAAAGACTTGTCTTAGGTATTTAAATACTGCACGCCCTCTTTATTCATAGCCTTCACAAGTTTTTCATTAGTCTAAGTACTAGGGGCATATACTTAACATTTTGAGATTCCAGTTGAAATTCGGACATTTCCAGCCAAATGTGCCTCACATAGTGTTCATTCACTGCACGACTGTCCCACAAACAAAGAAAACAGCAATATTTCGTTAACCCTCCCTGAAGTCCCACTAAAATTGCGATAACTTTTAAATCACCACATATCTGCCACTTGTAGAGGTTGCAGTTTATTTTATCTAAAAGGAGGCGCAAATTTTCGTAGGTTTCTTTCATTATCACTGAATGGACAACTGGTATAGATGGTTTTAAATTTACATTATGTAATAACACAGCTTTTAAACTATATTTCGATGAGTCTATGAACAAGCGCCATTCACAAGGAGATTGCTTGATATCTATTTCCTGCATTAAACCCTTGATATCGAGTTCCTGCATTAAACCATCGATTTCAGTACAGGTACATAGCGAATTTTCTATATTGAAAAATGTGGAAAACGCGGCATTTCTTTTTCTAAAAGTTGTAATTTTCGTTTCTTTGACAAGTAAGTTCCACTCCTTAAAACGGGAACCAATAAGTTTTGACTATTGCTTTGACAACCCCAAATCACATACTAAATCATTTATCTCTTTTTGAACAATCAAATATGGCTCGCCGGAACTGGAACCAAGCGTGAATATGGGGTCAGTACACTGTTCCTCAGAGTTTCCTGAAGAACCGTTATCATCTCCATTATTTCCCAAAACAATATCTTGCCAATCCAAAGGCGTCGTCGGTACTGGTAAGTCTGCATTGGTATATAATACAAGGGTCGCTAAACCATAGTAGGTACAAAATTATATATTATTTGGTATTTATTTACTCAATAAACAATAAGGACCCATATTCTTAAATGTAGGTACTGTAGCACCAATAAAAAAATGACGTTAATATTAATAGATAAATACCACAGGTGAAATGTGTAGGTACACTTACAATAAAAAAAATATTTAATGAAGAATTGTAAGCAGTAGCTGAGTTTGAGTGTTTTGACCACTGTCACTGACGTCAAGTCGGTATTATATGGAAAATTACAGGGTGCTTTAAAATTGAGCATACTGTATATATAAAAATGTCCATGCATTAGATTTGTTTTTAAGAATAATAACTATTTAAATTTACATGACACGATATATAGCAGCCAATTGGTTAACATTTATATTATGATCTTAGTTAAAATGCTGAGTCGTAAGATCGAGTTCAGTCACGTTCTTATTCAAACATGTATTAATGAATAATATGCGAATTGCAAAACTAAACATAATTGAGCTTAACATAATTTAGGTAATTATAATATTTTGTTAATTGGTTATTAGTGCCCCAGTGTCACTACACAATGCCCTAGCAACTACAATTTAATAATTTCAATATTGGATTGAATATATTATTTAAATGACATCAATTTTGACAGTTGAAACTGAGAATTATTGTGATGTCAAAACTTAAAACTATTTTGTTTGCTTTTTACGATACTGCGTTGCAAACAAACAATCGATTTTAATCGCATCGGTCGTATTGAACGGACTAACATGAGAATGACAAGTATCACTGTCAACATAATTAATTAAAAAATGTAAAATATTATATTTTTTTTACTATTAACATGAGAAATCACTATTATTTACTCCATTCCTCTATTGAGAAGTAATATTTCTCACCCTAGGTAAATAATAAATTCCATTAATTTCATTTTGTTAATTTGACAACTAAACAGACTACTTGATATTTCGAAATATTTGAAAAATAAGTAGGAAATAACTAAAACTGGGTTTATCCAAATCTAATCAAATCAAATACGGTAATATATGAGTGTTAGTAGTAAAAAATTAATATTATACTTCGATTCAGAATGCCATTATGGACCTCGCACATAACAAAGGTGCTCAGTAAGTAATATCTTTTCTAAGTGTATAATAATATACTATTTTATTTCGTAAATTTAAGCTGTGGGAACAAAAAAAAACGTTATACACTACGCAACAATTACTTACATCCTTTGTAGAGTAAATAACTATTTCTCGCGACCATTTATAAAAGTAATAAAAATCGCACTGTACAGTTTTACGGAAAGTGGAAAATTGTGATTTGTCAGTATTTTCCAGTCATGCGGTAACTGTCAAGAGTATCGAATGCATAATTTCCATTTAGATATGTCTAGATAGGTAGATTTATCTATCTGTGAAATGCTTAATTCCTATTTAGATTTACATATGTAATACATTCAATTTAAAACACAACAAAAGGAATTTAAATGTAATTTTTTCCATTTTCGTAATAAACTTCGTCCGAAATAGAACCAACGTTCTATCAAATTATCAATTGGAATACCAATCGGTATTAAGTTGTTATCTAATATGTATGTTGGTAAAAAATTTGTAATAATTATTAATAATAAATTGTGTGTGATTCTGGTCCCTTATATGTCATAAAAAAATGTAAAATTCTACATAAAAATGTTCTCCTGACTTTATTTCTTAACATTGAAATTAACAGAGATAGGGTAGCTAGAAGCTATGGGCACCCTCCAAAGATATTCTAATAAGTCTGGTAGTATAATACCTTTGAAATAGTTGGAATATGCCGCGTTTTTTGTTATCGGTCGTAAATCATGCGAACACCATCAGAAATGTGTTATACGGGGGTCGATGTCGATCGGCAACGTGAACATTATGTTTACTCGGAAGTATGTCTACGAGGGTCAGGCGTTAAATATTGAACATATTTAGTATTTGTTTTTGTTCGGAATTTTTCTTTTTGATCTTTCATTGAGTTGATTCAGATTTTATATGATAACATAAATTACCTGATTCCTTCAATTACGGGCAGGTAAAAGTGTTAGATACTAAAAAGGGGACCACAGAGAAAAGACAAAATGAGAATTAAGAATTTTTATTTACCTATTACCTAACTAAATAGTAATTTCTTATTTTCATGAGAATGAATGGGTTAAAATCTATTTCTTTGTAAATGAAACCAACTGTTACCAAATAATTCCACAATATATTTAAAAAATGGTAATTCTAATATATTGTGGAATTATTTGGGAACAGTTCGTTTAATTTACAAAGAAATGAGTAGATACCACAGTTAGGGTTGAATTAGTAAATTTCATGAATATTTATTTATGAATACATACATAAATATAATTTCAAAGGAGTCTGGCATGATGAATCTATAAACAAATTAACATATTTTAGAAGTTGACTGATGAATAAACATGGAGAAGTAAAGTAAGAACAATAAATTTATCCCAAGAAAAAGAAATGTTTTGTCTATAACAAAGTTATAACAATTTGAAACTTCTGTTTTCAAATTAAATCAACTTAAACTGATGAAAATATTTATTTTAAATACATTAATATGTCAAAAAATTGATCATACGCAATAAAATTTAATTTTTACCTGTTATTCTCAAGCAGGTATAAAATAATTTTACTGGTGAATGATATTGTTTGGCGGCGAGTTTGCTTTTACTACCGACTTCGATGACAACGTCAGTTGTTTTCCGTGGGACTCTAGAGTTTACAACATTCTCCATTTGTTTGTAATTGTGAACAAAAACTTTAACTCCATTTTATGTTTTCATTTTAATTTAATTAAACATTCTCAAAAAAATACAAAATTGTGTTAAAAAGAGGGCAGTTCCTTCGTCTTCTTCTTCTTTTTAGGTGGCTCTTCTTCTTTTTCAACTGCTTTTGTATGTGTCTCATATTCACTAGCTTCATCGGTAGCAACGCCCTGCATTTATACTATTATTGCATTTTTCACCATGACAAAACATACAAAATTCATTACATTTTACATAACTTTTTCTGCAACTATATGTTGCTGATGCACAATAATTGGTTCTACAACCACAAAAAATCTGTAAAGCATACAAGAAAAAAATTATTGCCTATAGCGTAATAATTTACTAGAAAAAAAGAAATTTTATAAGATTCATATTATACCTTTTGTGTGGATACCTTTGAAGGAGTGTTTTTGACAGTTTGACGTCCCGTATTTATGGTACTAGCTTCATTTTCTTAGTCTCCGTCTTCAACAGTTTCTTCTCCACCATCATCTTTATCCTCATAAACATTATCGTCATCATCATCATCACTATCACCTCCTTCTTCATCTTCTTTATCTTCATTTTCACCGTCCTCAAGAATGAACGATCTTGCAGAAGCGTTATCACAGCTTTGGCCTTGGCAACTTTCACAAAATTGATTACATTTCAAACCACTTTTTTTGCAACCATATCTAGCTGATGAACAATTTGTTTTACAGCTACAAAAAACCTGTTGAAATACAATGCAAAATGAATAATATATTAATACTATTGAATAACAATGGAATAAGATAACTTGGTGTGAATTGTAACTTACTTTTTCTATCAACTCCTTTGGTGCTGGTTCAGCGTTTGACATGATAGGTATCATCATGAATAAGGTTCTTCTCCAACCCCCAATCGTCCGGATTTAGATTGTTGCCTAACCACTGTTGAATTTGGTAATACACTCGTTTTGTATGTTCTCGTAGGGTTGATTCAGTCGGTGGTAAAGAAGCTAAGATAACTTCTTTTTTAAATGCAGCAGCCGATGATGAAAATATCTTATATCTTAATTCACCGAGTGTCAGTTCTTCTGCATTACTTTGACCATATAGATGGAATATAATTTTTTCAGATACTGTGTATAATTCATCAATTGAACGATTAGATTCATAGAACACAGAAATTAGAGCTTGCAAATCGAGATTTTTCTTCAATAAAGATATTATATTTTTGTTTCCTTTTTTAAAAATTGCGCTTGTGGTATAGCAACCTGCTAATGCATGCGCAAAAAGCAAAAAAGGCTTCAAATTTTTATCGTATTCCGTAGAGTAGATTACATTAGTTTGTTATCCTGGTGTCTTTTCATAAAAGTATATTACCTCTTCGTCAGAGACAAGTGAAATCAAAATAATAAGTCAATATCATTACCAACTATCGCACTGATTCATTTCTTGTTCTTTTCAAATCAATTGCAGTTTTGACAATTAAAAGATCCGCGTCTTCAGAAGCTATACTCGTGCTGATACCACGTTTTTGGAGGTTATTGCTGAGTAAATTTACAAATTATTTCTTATTTGCAATATTGGATAGGATTTTTTTTGGGTCAAGGTCATGAGATTATCTTCAGAAATATCAACATCTGCAGCAACACATTTTTCTTTTCTGCGATATCTTTCGTAGAATTTGATTCCAATTGTTACCCTCGAGTAGCCGTCGAATATGACGGTCCCCTTAGATCCAAAATGTGTAATAATATAAGAGTATTAAAGGTTACAAATATCCGAGTACAGTACAATTCTATATTTTGTAGTATATAGACGTGTTTTACGCAGTGCGATAAAAAGTAGTCTTGAACAATAAACCCAATTTACATTTAAAATAAATAAGTTGAAGTAATTTTAGTTAGTGAATAAAAATAATGATTAACCAATCGGACGGAGATCTCCCGATCCTGGAATTCAGGACGGATTTTCAGGTTTTGGTCAAAATGAACAACAAAATAATGTTGCTATGGATATTGATAATTCTTCGAACGGTAATGTAAAAAAAATAACTCAACTATAAACAAAGTAAATAATGATCAAATTAGTACATTTTTTGAAAGTATTACAAAACATCCAAATGATAATAAAAACAAAGTAAACAAAAGCAAAAAACCCAACCATGAAACTAATTCCAATACAATAATTAGTAAGACACAAAAAAGAGAAATATACTTATTTAAATCTACAGACACAGGCCCGTATTCATTATATATTGAAAACATTTCAGAAAATTTCACTGGAAAATTAAGTGCTATGAAAATTGGAGAAATAATTTACAAATATCACAAAGAAATTAACAACCAAATAAAGTCAATAGAATCCATAGGTAAAAATAGCATCAGAATAAATTGTAAAGATTTTAACTGCCAAAGAGCAATTTAGTTGCGTACATCCCAAGATTCATGTTGCACAGAAGAGGCCTAATTAGACAAGTTGAACTAGAATATTCAGATGAATACATTCAAAATAATATCAAAGAACACGATTTGCATTGTAGGTTCAAAGTAGAATCAACAAAAAGGTTATCCAGAAAAGTGATATTGCCGGATCAAACTGTCAAGTATGTCCCAACTGGAACGATACTAGTCACATTTAAATCGCAAACTCTTCCTAAATATATCGAAATTAATCACGTAATATGTGAAGTTGAAGCATATGTTGAGAAAGTGGTTTTGTGTTATAATTGTTTTAGATATGGTCATTTGGGTAAGCACTGTAAAGGATCGACGAGATGTTTAAAGTGTAAAGGTAATCATCCTACAGATAGTTGCACAGAAATATTAACCCCTAAATGTTTCCACTGTAACGGGACACACTATACCAATGCTACTAACGAATGTCCCGAATTCAAACGACAAAAAGAAATTAAAAAATTAATGTCTGGAAAAAATGTATCATACAAAGATGCTGACAATCAAACTCCAAAAAGAACATTTGCAACAGTTACATCGACTGAGCCATCTCCTCCAAAAAGGTCATCCTATTATACTTAAACAATAATAAAAACTCCCAAAAGAACCAGACCCAGTTCACCAAATCTCACATTAGAAGCACATAATAAAATTATAGCTCCATGCAATCTACCCTCCACTTCTGGGGGAATCTCCCAATCAGCTACATATTATTCTAATCTCAGATCACATCAAGAAATGGATGAAGAAGTAAAGGAATTAATAAATACACCACAATTCTTGGAAATAATCAAAACAATAGCTGAAAAACTTAAATCCAAAAATACATACGATATACAAGAATTAGATTTGTTTAGTATACTTAAAAACGAAAAAGAACGAACCTATAATGGGCCTATCAATGACAGAACGTAAGATCTGCCAATGGAATTGCAGATCTGCAATTTCTAATAAAGAGAATTTATTAAACCTTTTGAGTGAGACTAATGCAGACATAGCATTACTATCAGAAACTTGGTTTAGACCAGGGGTCTTTGTCAATTTTCCCTTTTATAATATCCTTCCTTCCGACCGTCTAGACGGAAGGGGTGGGGTAGCTATACTAATAAAAAAAATATAAAATTTAGAGAAGTATTTTTACCTGGTTTTCCTGATATACCAAATAAATGTGTAACTATTAGTTGTGATTCATATAATATTACTTTTGTATCCTTGTATATAAAACCTGCTACATATATTGATGTAAATGTATGGAATTCCTTTTTTTCATCTATACCTTCTCCGTTTATTATTGGAGGGGACTTTAACTCTCATAACCAGGCGTGGGGATGTGAGTGGAATGACGTTTATGGGAACACACTTTTAAGCTGTTTAGAAGACAACAATCTCACCTGTCTAAATGATGGATCTTCCACTTTAATTCAATACAATCTACACTCAAGAGCCAGTGCCATTGACTTAACAGTTACTAGTCCACATATATCACAGTTATTCCAATGGAAAACACATGATGACCCTTGTGGTTCTGATCATTTACCAATTATAATTGACTGCTTCATTAAGCCAAATAGTTTCAGTTTCAACAACAGCAGAAAATGGAAGATATTAAAAACAGACTGGCGTAAATATACAGAAACCAGTGAGGAAATATTCTCAATCATCAATGAGGAACCAACATATGAAGACGTAATTAATTCTATCAATAAAATAGCATCAACAACGATTCCCCAACAAACAGTCAAAACAATCAATTCAAGAGGAAAGCAGTGGTGGAATGACGAATGTGAAGAAGCAGTCCAGAAAAAGAAACTCGCGTATAACAAATATAGAGAGAATCCTAACCTTGAAAATATATTGGAATTCAAACACAGTGACGCTATGGTTAAAAAAATAACAAAAGCAACGAAAAAACATGGACGAATTACTGCAACTCTATGAACAGCAGTACCCCTATTAAAGAAGTGTGGCAGCGAATAAATAGATATAGAGGTAGAAGGCAGGAAAATTATCAAAATATTGACTTAGATGATGAGTGGTTTCCCAAGTTTCATAGTAAACTGGCTCCAGATGGGTACCACAAACAGAAACTGATATAAAATTACCTGAAGCACCAAATGATTTTCTGCATAGACCATTCACGATAAACGAACTACTTATAGCTCTTAAGATTAGTAACAACTCGTCTCCGGGAAAAGACCAAATACACTACCCAATGTTAGCCAATCTGAGCAGAAACTCTCAAGAACAAATCCTCAGGCAGTTAATATTTGGACCCACCAATCCCCAATACCTCAAGACTGGAAAGATTTCATAATAATACCAATATTAAAAAAGGACAAACCACCTGATAATTACCAATCATATAGACCCATATCGTTAGCATCTTGTGTTTTGAAGACATATGAACGGCTAATAAAAAATCGCTTAGAATTTTGGTTAGAAAAAAATCAATTATTACCTAAATCACAATATGGTTTCAGACGGGAACGATCTACACAAGAAAGTTTAACCAATTTGGTCACTGATATCCAAATAGCTTTCACTAAAAACAACTCAATTTGTGCTATTTTTCTCGACATAGAAGGAGCATACGACAATGTAAACCTGGATATCTTATATACAAAAATGATGGATCTCGGCATACCAAAGACAATTATAATAAATATTTTAAAGATATATTCAACACGTCGGCTATATATCAGAACGAGTAGAGGCTTCACTGAGATGCGACAGACACAGGTAGGTCTACCCCAAGGAAGCATCTTAAGCCCACTCCTTTATATAATATACACACAGGAATTAGAAAATTTATTAACAACAGACACTAAAATATTACAACTTGCTGACGATATATGTGTCTATGCAGAATCAAAACAAATAGACAGCTGTAATAACACCCTTTCACAGAATATTGCAATTATTAAAAAATGGACCAAGGAAGTTGGTTTAAAAATATCAGAACAGAAATCCAACGTTTGTACTTTTACAAGAAAATGGTACAACCCACCACGTTACATTAAACTGTCATCATTCAATATTAAATATGAAACAAATGTCAATTTCCTGGGTATAGAATATCTGGATATGAAGCTTAACTGGAAAAAACACATTAACTACATCACAACAAGGGCAGCAAATGCAATTAACATTTTAAAGTCAATACGTGGGCAAAAATGGGGAGCAGACCCTAATATAGCAATTTTACTTTATAGATCGTTAATAAGATCAATATTAGACTATGGCTCATTATTAAGAAGATTAAAAATAACAAAAAATTATTAAAAGAAAAAGAAATATTAAATTAAAAAAGGCTATAGAAGCATCTAACACATTGAAAGTGCCTATGTATTTGAAAAAAAAATAATGAATTAAAAAAAGTATTAAAAAGAAAAAAAAGTATTAAAAAGAAAAAAAAATTGTGTAGAAAAAAGTTGGAAAAAAAATTGTAACAGAAAAACAGTTAATCAATTGATATAGTTTATTCTTCCATACTGGGAAAATTGACAAACCATAAGCTAATAAAGACTATCTTGAGTATACTTTACAAGATACGAAGTTTTGGCCAGTTGGCGGTAGCCAGTCATTAAATGAGTTAAAAAAATATCCGAGTACTTTTTCCATGTGGCCAAACATAGCTATGCAGAAGCCAGCCTCCATCGATTACAAAATTTGATCCAGATATTACGGCAGGCGATTGAATGTATGGCTGGAAAACGTTATACAATTCTGATTTTGCTGTTTTTCTCATTAATCCATGTTCGTCGAATAAGCTCAGAGGAAACGGTGACAACTCATACTTCAATGCGTTGCGTGTTTCTTCAACATTACCATGAAAAAATACCGCTATTCTCTGAATTAACAAGAATGAGTCGACAGCAACGAAATCATCACCAATATGCATACCATTTTTCGCATTTGCAAAGGTTTTTACCTTGAACGCGTTAGATAAAGAAACGTTATCGATATTTTTACCAACCATGCTAGCTATACCTTGCAATCCAACTTCAACTGCGTTATGACAATTAATTATTGGTCCGCCAATGATACCAGTAAAGAGTGATACTAATGAAGTACTGACCTCAAATGGATTCCTTTCATCAAGCCAAAACAAACTTTTTTCAATTCCTGCTTCAAATTTTGTCATTCTGCTTCTTGAAATATCAACATGTTGTTCACTGTTGCTTGATTCAATCTTGCAATATGTCTCTTAAACATTCCATGATTTTAAATGCTGATGGCATTGCTACCAAGTATCTTGTTACAACACTGGAAGAAACACCTCTTCCATGCTTTAAGTCAGTACCGAAGAAACGGTTGAGGGTCTGCTCAATAACCATGTCCGACCAAATTCCAGCCCATGCTTTTACGGATCTACGAATTGTAAAAAAACCTTCCTTCTTATATTCGTCAAATTCTACTGGATCCATAATCAACTCGAGGTCAGCCATTTCTTTTAGGTTCCGTAAGCTAAATTGATACTGACAGCTTTCTTCAATGTGTTTACATATTTTATTAAAAATCCCAGCTGTATGATCTTTAAGGGTTGATATTTTTGGTTCCTTTACTGGCTTAATAAAATTCCAAAAACATTTATGATGATAACTAGCTTTACAGTCAACTAGGTTGATGTCTTCAATGCGATTAATCAAGTCAGTGCTAAACTCATCATTTTGAATCCTGACAATATCCAATATCCGGTCTTGTGTGTACTTATTAGCTATCAAATGAACCCGCTTACGTATACGCTTCACAAAAAAAAACAGATTTATAAAATCAAAATTCAAACTTGTTGAAGGAGTTGACGCTGATAATATATTTGGTCCAGCTACAGATGATGTAAAATGTGATGAAGTTGGATCAGTTGATAATTTTGATTTTCTTTTAGCTGAAGAGGTAGACAGACACTTCCTGCATTTTTCGTGAAAACTGACTTCAGGCTTTCCAAGCCATAACTCGCTTTTTCTGCCTTCCTTCTCAATGTTTTTCGCGATCAGCGTTCTTAATCCTTTGTCTTTCACTGAAACAACAGAGTCGGTGCCATTGATTAAAACTTTGTAAGTAACAAATGCTGCATAATGCTTCCTGATCCATGTTGAAGTTTGAAGCTCTATAAACAAGAGAAGTACGAAATTAATTAATTATCAATCAATGTAGGTGGATTTGTCAACTATAGTACTGAGGCAAAAAAATTTCTATTGGAATTTTTGATTCTTATTATTTATATCGAAATGTCATGAAGTATTTGCTTGTGATATGAATAAACAATTATTAGATTTTTAAGGGATTGCAAACATGAAATAAATAAATTATTCAACATGAAGAATTATTTACAAATTTATTATTTATAAAAATTGATGTTGAACATTAAAGGTATTTGAAACGATAATTACACATCACTATAATGTAAATAATTCATGACCGAAAAGGAACCAAAATGAATTTATAAAGAAAAATTAGTAGGAAATTAAATTAAAAAAAAAGATGTCCAATAAAAGGTAAATAATGTAAACCCTTTCATTGCAAAATTAATAAAAAATTAAGAATGCAAGTTTTAACCTAGAAAAATTTGCACCACTTTTCATTTTGTTATCTTTAGTCAACTCACTATATCTTAAGTCTTAAGTACCTTATTAAAAATAAATATTCCAATTTTTAACACAATTCAATGTTTATTATATATAAAATACACGGAACTTTGATGACTAAATGAAAAGAAAGCATGTGTTGACCATGCGGTTTCTCAAAATAAAATTAAATATCACTTGAATAATTACCTTTTCCAAATTAACAGCAATAATAATGAACGTCCAACACCAATACGAAATTTTTTAAAAATGAAAAAATTAAAAAGCAAACAAAATGGAGTTAATTTTTTTTATTACAATTCACTCCAAACAAATGGAGAACGTTGTAAACACACAGAGTCCCATTCAGAACAACTGAGTAAACATATTGTTCACATTGCCAATCAATCGACATCGTCCCCTGTATAACACATTTCTGCTGGTGTTCGCATGATTTGCGACCGATGACAAAAAACGCGGCACATTCCAACTATATCAAACGTATTATATTACCAGACTTATTAGAATATCTATGGATGGTGCCCCTAGCTTCTAGCTACCTTATCTCTGTTAATTTCAATTTTAGGGAAAAAAGTCATGAGAACATCTTTCTGTAAAATTTTACGCTCTACAACTTTTATTTGAAGATTTTTTTCTAACCCTTACCCTTACCGTTTCCCCAAAATTTTAAAAAAAACGACTCTTTAATTTTTTTCACCCCTTCTCGGGGGTGGACTTAAAAAAACTTTCACAGTTCGTTTTTAGATTCTTCAAAGTAACTTATATCAAAAATTCAAGTTTAGACTCAAAATTCGTATTTCGTTGGCCGTTTGCTTGGATGATGCCAAGTTGTTTCAAAGAGAAAATTATGTACATTATAGAAAAAGGGTTCTGTAATGTATTTCCAATGGTTGATAAACATGCACTAAAATTGGAATTGACAATATTTTATTCACCGCCGGAAATAACAGAAGAAAACCAAAACGTGACCGGGTGGCATATTTCAAAACTGCACATTGATACGAAGCCAGTAGCTAAATGCGGCGCTGCTATTTGCTGGATTTCCACCGTCATTCCCTATGCGACTGCAACCGTTTTTATTCGAATACCATACATCAGTTGGTTTTATGCTGTCGCTGCCATTATGGAATGACAATTACTAAATTATGTAATACTTTAGATTTAAGTAAAATTTCTATCAATATTTTTATGCAGGGTGATCCCATGGTATTAGTACATTTTTTGCAAAATGCTATTATGAAAAGTAAAATCTAATTGAAGAAAATTGACATCCCTAAGTTGTAAACAACAGCAAGGAACATTTTAAGTTCGAGTTTAAAAGACGGTAACTACACAATCCAGCCAATGACAGCGCAGCATTTAACTACTGGTTTCGTATCAATGTGCAGTTTTGAAATATGCGACCGGGTGCTTTCATACTTTTAACTCAATAGTGTCGAATGGTTTGGATTCAACATTTTATGAAATAATTAGAGTTTTGGTTATTTTAATAACGATTGCCAATGACAACCGCAGAAAGTGAAAAATATTTCTCTACTTTAAAATTGATTAAAGACAATTCTAAGAAATACATTGTCGGAAAAAAGATTCACGGTGCTTGCCATAGTGTTTACCAAGTGAATTGAAACCATATAAAAACCAAATGCTGGCAAAAACAGTCCGCAACTCTTTATACAATAAATAGTGGCCGGCTTTTAATTTTTATACGATTTCAATTCTCTTCGTAAACACTATATTGGTATATAGGTTGTCCCATTTGAAAAATACAGTTGTGTAAGATTAACAATTCCAATAAACAGAAATTTCTAAATAACTAATGGTTTTAGAGGCCACATGGTGTACACATAAATTGAAGGGATTTAGTAGCTTTACAAAACAATGCAATAATTACAGGGCGTTCCATTTAAAAAAAATAAGATTTTATTTAATAAAACGTGTTGATTTTTGAGATCATATCAAACACCCTGTATATGCAACAACATTTCATCTCGCCCTTACATCTTGTGTTATACACTCTTTATCTTTGCAAGTATTAAACATTTTGATTTATGTTATTAATATTTTTTCTAAATATTTTTATGATAAGGCAATTTTGGGTGAAATTTCATATTTTTTGCAATAATTTAACAACGCGACAAAACTTGGTCAAAAAATTAGTAACGTATGTGTACATAATTATGATAATGTAAAAACATACATACCATGCGATTTAAAAAAATATCCCTATTAAATGTGTTGAGTAACCAGAGCGCTGTATGGCTATACTAATTATTTTACAATAATATGTAGTGTTACGTTTGCTACAACTTCTAATTGAAAACTTTTTTAGTATATTTTATTATAATATGTATGTTTTTACGTTATCATAATGATTTACATTAGTCACTAATTTTTTTTTGACCAAATTTTGTCGCGTTGTCAAATTATTGCGAAAAATTTGAAAAATGTACCGAAAATTGCATCATCATGAAAATATTTAAAAAAAAATACTAATAATGTATAAATCGGAATTTTTTATACTTGCAAAGATAAATATTTGATTTCCTCGCACTAATGGGAAGTGGCGGCTAGTGAAATTTTTAGTTGGAGGGGCGCTGATTCAACAATACAAAAAATATCTCTCTCTTAAGTATTACCCAATGCCCTACTTCCTACTTCATAAAATGAAATTCCATCCTTCCGTTGTTGTCGCAGATGCACTTCTCGAGCTCCTTCTCATTGAAGTCTCCGAAATTTCTTCAACTAAAATCTTTTCAATGGACAGCATACATAGTATTTTTCAAATTCCTTAATATCTTTCATTCACCTCTATACCATGAGTCAATATTTCAAAAAAAAATTGAATAACATCAAAGTTATTGTTAATAATAATATAATTTACTTATTGGTATTCGGTCAACAATAAAATTACCATTTTTCTCTTCAGGTTACGTTTCGGTTTATTAAAATTTAAACCATTTTTAGGCCTTTGTACAATCAATAAAAATCCTCGTTAATGGTTATAAATAAAAAATTTTACAACACTTATTTTCCTCGTATGAGGTTTGTCAACTACTATAGAAGTGAGTTATATTTTTGTAAAAACGACATTTAATATACATAAAATATTAAAATTTGGTAAAAGTATGTATGTTTTAAGAGTTAACGAGTCAAATATAAATCAAGATAATATTATTGGCAGGTGTAAACGTTTGTTTACAATAGTAGGTTAGTACAAATGTAGCTCAAATTGTCTACGTTAGATCTAAAATTGATTGCATTTCAATTATTTTCAATATTAATAATTTCTTTAATAGATATTTTATTAGAATTGGTCTCTATAGTAATAACTTCCGTGTTGTTGAAGTTAAGAGTGAGTGTTTAGATAGTGCTTTATATTCATTGTTGTTCTGAATTGATAGTTTGTATTGTTGAATTATTTTTCTTAAATATTGGCCTGCTTGACCAATATATGTACCATTACAATATTAACAATTTATTTTATAGACAGAATTTATTGTTTTATCCTTTATACTCTCTGGCTTGCGTTTAGAAAATAATTTAGCACCTGTAATGTTTTATTGATTGTAGAAAGGTTTGAAAATTGTTTATATTTTAATAAACCGAAACGTAACCAGAAAGAAAATGGTAATTTTATTATTGACCGTTCATTTTTTGTTTTATTTTAAATCCCGAGGGAAGGAGGATTTAAAATGAGTTAAAATCAATGACTAGCTTCCTAACTAGGTTGTGTTAAAACAAATATTTATAAAGTGAGTTATATTTGTTCTGTGTTATCTAAAATTGTTTTAACAATATATTAATTAAAAAAATAAACAGAAACGTAGTTTTAAAATAAATTGCATTTTTTATTTGTGTAATCCTGGCCGATAACCCAATAGAATGTTATATTAATAAATTTACAGTCATTAAAAATATATTTTTTTTATAAATATTTATCATTTTTAGAAAAATAGACACTGACTTAATGTATTTTACGTGACGAGACTGACTTAGTGTCTCCTTCCTGAATTGAAAACTAAAGAAGATAATTACTGTGGTTTTATTTTGTGATATTTTACAACAACATGTAATAGCGCTGGCCATAACTAAGCTAATTTTTAAAAGAGTAGGAGGTACTTTGCAATTCAAAATATTTTCAAGTATACACGCAATATCCAGCTCTGCAAAATAGGTACTCGCCGTCTCCAGAGCCATTTAAAACATAGGTATTTAAAATAGTTTTAAATTGTCATTTTCAGTCTCTAATATACATTTTTTATTTGTAATTTTACTGCAAATTATTTTTTCGTAAATATACATGGAGCGGTAAATCCGTCCCTGGCATCAGAATTGTGCATTAGGTATGCCGCGTTGTTAATATGAGAGAAAACAAGGAATGCGATTCGGTATGACCCAAATATCAAATATTATATAAAAAATACATCCAAATATTTACTCTAGTTGAGAAACTCTTTACACACACAAGTTCCGACGAATAAAAAACTAGTGACCGTAGATCTGCCTGCACCTGCAGAACGTTGCTCGGTCAACTTTGTTGAGGCGGGGTGCGAAAATTCTGACAAATAAAAAATAATAATTTGGATGTTAAGTAAAAAGTTATAACTGAACTGACGTGATGTTCATTATATTTAATTTGCAATAAGGTGTTAATAGTAATTCTTGGTATTTCTTGTTCAAACTGTTCTTTATACACGTCTTGAATTGGTAGATAATAATTATCATCATTACAACTTATTTAGTGACATCATTAATTTATTTTTCATGTGGTATCTCTATTCTTTATTCACCGCCATTGCCGTAGTTTCTCCACTTATTTTTCTCTCTCAAACAGTATTTTTTATATTTTACCTGAGTATGATAGCCATTTCCAGGGCCGTTCCAACCTGGTCGAGCGTCGTCGTGCAAATGTGATCAAAGCGCCCTTTTTTGTGCATATATTTTTTATATTTTATATTATGTATACTAAACATAATCGCTAGACGCTAATTATTAAATAATACAACTGTAAAGCAAAAATGAACATTTTTTGAACAATAAATAGTTACCTAATCTAAATAACCTAAATAAAACTAAATAACCACTAAATAAAAGTAGCTTTACGTGCTTTCTTTATGGAAAATTTAGAAATAGGATCAGTCACATTTATATTGTCCACCAAATCACTTTCAAGCGATATGATTGCCAAATTATCGTGCCGCTGTTGGCCCATTGACAATCTAAAGTAGTTTTTGATTAACTTTGAGAAAGTTTTCTCCGCTGAAGCAACCGATACAGGAGGCATTTTCAACAAAATTCGCAAAGCTACGCTTGCATTTGAAACAGAATTAGTTAAATTATTTTTTATAATGTAGTCCTAACATTTGTGTCGGTGTTTGTAGACTAAGATTTTTTTTAAATTGCAACTCGTGGAACAATTCTGTTCCATTTATGTCAAGCTCATTAGATTTTTGCCTGTTAAAACTTCTTCAAGCTGTAAACAACACTTTAGTTGTTTCTTTTCTGGTAAATCTGAAAATTTACAAATATCCCATAAAAATTAAAAATGCATGCTAGGAATGGGACGACAATAAGTCGAACCTTTCACTAATTGATCTTATAACAATATCAAGTGTACTAAAAAAGTTGTTTATTTTAAAATCCCGTTCTCCATCTGTAATTGGTTCATCGTGATTCTCGTAATTAAATTGTTTTATAACACGCCTTGGTCTAAACACATTTTCAGTTTTGAGGGTTGGCTCTACATCTAGACATTTTGCAAGTTCAGAAGCATCAACTTACAAATCTCCAAATCCTGTATCAGAGTGGTAACTATTGAAAAACTTTAGCAAATTATTCATTTGGGTAGGTACATTAAAATATTTGGTTTGTAATATATTGACTCTAAACAGAATATTATACCACATAATAACCGGTGATTTCTTATGTTGTTGCAATGACATTTCGTATTAAACGCTACTAAGTCCGATAGGTGTACATCATAAGTTATTATGTCCACAATAAAAAAATGTTATTATTAATGATTTATAGCAGATAATGTATAAGTTCTTTGTTAATTATTGCCGCTAACTATATTTACATTAATGTACAAGTTGGTGCAGTATATAGAAGATGGCATATTCCACGTATGCCATTCTTCAAATATAAATAGGAAAAACAGAAAATTGTCTGCGAAATATTCAGATGGACATTTTTATATTTGCAATATAATATGTTCCAATCGGGCGAAAAATATTCTTGAAGAATTTAGGAAGAATTTAATACTAGGAATACCAAGAGTTCTTTTTCAGGATATTTGCCAGAGTAAGTACAAAAGATAATGTTATCAAATTATTTGATCTAGTTAATTCTAAAACTTGAGCTTCTGGACACAGTCATAGAAATAAATTCACAGATTAGGTACATTCCAGTAGACAAGTACGTGTTTTTTATCAAATATATCTTAGTTTAACGCACTTATCGTCATGCGCAGATATATGGCTCTTGGAAAAATAGAAGCTAATGGCAAGTGATGCTACCAGGGCACTGTTATGTGGCGGTGCAATTTAAAAATCTGTAGTTATAGTGCATGTAACACTCTGTAATGTTGCTAAGTACTTGAGATGGTAAAATTTTGATGTCAGCGAGAGTTGTAAATTTCATAATAATTACCCTTTTTTGAGCCAATAAAATATTTTCTTCAACTTCTGGTTTAAGTGGAAGTAATCCAAACTGTGTTATTTCAAGTAGTTACCTGTATATTTTTAATTAATTAGCTGATTCGTCTTTAAATTCGCTCTTCAACCATGTATCGCAATATGGCATTTGTTTTTAAATAACAGTTAATAGCCATTTTATTGTATTAAGTGTAGGTGACCGTGATACAAAACTTGTCAGATAGTGATGCTTAGTGTGCTGTAAATGACTGATATGCAACTTTGTGTCTCATATTTTTTCGGTTATCATCAGTAGCTGAATAGGCTAACTATAAAACATTTTTAAAAACATCTTTATCAACCCACGATATTATACAAATCAAGTTAGGATTCCAATTTTTTTAATTAGCCTACTTAAAAAATACTAATTATTACACAGGAATGAGCATTTTTACCACCTACTGCACCAAAAATATTTAGTAGGCAGGCGGTTGAAACAAAAAGAGAAATGACCTCAATTGTATTGGACAAAAATACATAAGTAATTGTTTGTTCAAGTAGTATTGGTAATAGTGTTGCTTTATTGTGCCAAAAGTGTGCTACGAATGTACCTTGCGTCCAAAATGTGGTTAAATAAAATGAACTTGAACATTACATTTTTATTCACAAAAGCTGTAAAAATTAAATAAGCAAATTAACATAAGTATAAACCATGTATACATTTTTATATAAACTCTAAATTGGTCTAAAATAAATAAATAACAAACATATACCAAAAACACAAAGTGAAAAAAACGAAAAACTTTTTGTCAAAATTTAGCTAAGAAATTTCAATAGTTCGATGAGACCAGCAATAGACATTTAATGCCCATCACCACACTGAATTGTAATATTTATATGAATTGATATCCGTACCTAACCAGGTACTTCCCAGAAATGTTTGTTTTTATATATTATAATATATTGTTTTGTCTCTAATAAAATACTATATTAATATAATTCCATATTTGTTATAGATAGTACAACTCCTATTTTTATTTTCAGTGAGATCTTTTGTGATAATTGCGGCGATCCTTTGACGAGACAAAAAAATTCCCTAGTGCACGTGCGTAAATAATGCGTAAATAGTTCAAAGTTAAATGAATGATTATACTATAATATGGCGTTGTCACTTTTTTTGACTGCTTGGCGGTTTAGTAAAGATGTGCAATATCACGTCAGACTTTCTTTCTAATGGACTAAACGATTTTAAAACATTTTTTACTACACCCGTGTTATAACAATGCACTTATATGCCAATAATCCGTTTCATAATGATACCCATTACGATACAAATTTTTCATTACGATACAGATTTTTAATCAATAGAAACCCATAATTTTTCAATCAAACATGCTGTGCATTTGACGTTTATCCTAGGTTCCTATGTAATTATTTTAGATGTCAAAATCAGTACGTATTAAATTTTCGTAGATACCTAACTAAAATTGGATAATTTATCAAAATGTCTGATATCAGCGATATAGAAGAATTACCATCGACTCCTCCACACATATCGGAGAAAGCAGAAAATGCAGTTCAAAATATTTTGCCCCAAAAATCTAAGAAAGTGTACGAAAAACGTTATCAACGGTTTATGGACTGGAGAAATACAAATAAGATTTCGACATTCTCCGAAAATGTTTTAATTGCTTATTTTCAAGAATTGATGGAAACTATGAAATCATCTAGTACATGGACACATTATTGAATAATAAAAACCATAATATAGACATTTCTAAATATAAGAAACTACAAGCTTTATTAAAGCGAAAGTCCGAAGGATATGTTGGAAAAAAAGTAAAAATATTTTCACCTGAACAAATAAAAAAGTTTATCTACGAAGCTCCCGATGAACGGTTTTTATTTTTAAAAGTAAGTATCTGTTTAACATTGCATCTTTAAAAAAATTTGATGATTACATTTTCCATTCGACTCATGCATGATAGGTATATTTCATTAATTTCGAGCAAACTCATAAACCGAACTCGTGGCCGAGTGGGTTAAGGCGATTAATTTGGACTAGACTACAGTATGAGTTCCGGGTTCGAAACCAGCCTAGGTCTTCCTGCTTCTTTTTTCATTTTTTTTTCTTCTCTTTATTTATTGTTGTTGGTTGTTTTTAGATAGCAATGATTTTTGGAATAATGGGAGCATGTCGAAGGCATGAAGTACATGACCTAAAATATGAAAATGTCAAAGATATGAATGGAATCTTAATTGTTAATGTGATAGAAACTAGAACAAAAGTACAACGAACATTTACAATTACCGGCGAACACTACGAAATTACTAAAAAATATATGAATCTACGGCCTAAAATTTGCCCCACCCCATCTTTTTTCGTTAATTATTTAAATGGAAAATACACAATTCAAAACATTGGTATTAATAAATTTGGTGATATAGGGAAGAAAATAGCAACATATTTAAATCTGCCTGATCCGAATTTATATACAGGGCATTGTTTTCGTAGAACATCTGCAACCGTATTAGTAGATGCCGATGGTGATATTACTACATTAAAATGCCATGGTGGCTGGAAATCCAATTCAGTGGCAGAAGGCTACATTGAAAATTCGGTTCAGAATAAAATCAGCATTTCCAATACAATATTGAACTCTATTGAGACTAGCAATAATGAAATAAATGTAAATATTCCTTCCACTTCCAGATCAGTGGGACCTGGAATAAACTTTTCAACCTGCACAATAAATAATCTTAATATTTTTATGAAATCGGATTAATTACAATTATTACATGTTGAATATAAATACAAATAAAATGTTTATAGTTTAGAAATACGAATAATTACTGTTACCTATTGTGTTCATTAAAAATATAAAATTTATGGTTTTTGTTTATTTATCGGGTGTAGAAAAAATAGCGTATGCAACTCCCATGTAATGGTTATTAATACACTCGCATAAACCATACGAAACTCGCCTTCGGCTTGTTTCGTATCCCGGTTAATGCTCGTGTATTAATAACCATCATTACATGATCGTTGCATAATATACTATTTTTGTTACCCTCGCAAATACTGAAAGGTGATATTTTTTGTTTTTTAGATATGCGTATTTGATCTACCGCTCCTATTTCTGATTCAAAATAATTCTCTATTGGTTTAAACAATTTTAGAAGGCATTTTTAGGAGTATTTAAGCACAGTTAGTACACAAAACACCAAAAGGGCTTGTATTAATTTTTGATCGTTTAGTCTAAGTTTGTGTTTAAAATATTCTAAATACCTAGACAAAATAAGTTTTTGTGGTTCATTTAGGTTCTGTCTTAAAAAATATTTCAAGTGGAAAAATGATTCGAAAAGTAGGAAGACCTCGACAATTGAATTATGAAGCTATATGTGAAGTAATATCTCGCAATAAAGATAAACTTGTTGCTAACAATTCATTGATATCGAAACAATCGGAAGGATGGTATGGTGTAGGAGAAGAATTAAATATGAATGGGTTGGCGTTATATGCTTTTGTTGCGAATAACAAATGTGGTGCCAGGGATCTGCTGATCACAACAAATCAAAATATTACCGACAGCCAGGCTGCTTTGAAAGCTTAAGGTCTATAACTTATGAGTCCAAAGCAGTCTGGAACTGCAAACAATCTCTTAAGCTACTGGCTAGACATAACAAACTATCTTTGTTATAGGTGCCCGGGCACAAAGGAATTGCTGGGAATGAGACTGCCGATTGCAAAGGAAGGAGCTAGCACTCCTTTCATCGGACCCGAACCGTTTTGTGGCATTACTAAAAGCCACATTGTGGAAGAAGTCCGGAAATAGGAAAAGGAACTTAGTGCAGCCTACTGGAAAAATGTTCCAGGCCAAAGACAAGCAAAAAGGTTGCTACAACCTTCTGCTCGCTATGCTAAATCGTTCTTAGAGCTTCAGAAGTCTGATCTCAGAGCAATCACAGGACTCCTTACGGGACACTGCCCACTCAGATATCACCTCTGCAAGATGGGAAAAGTGAACAGAGGAACATGTAGATTCTGCGACAGTGCAGATGAAACGGCTGAACATATATTATGCCATTGCGGAGTACATGTTCGCCAACGCCATAGGTACCTGGAACGGTTGTTACTGAGACCTGACCTCCCAATCGGATAATAGGCTTCCTTAGAAGCCTTGATCTCTGGGACAAAAAATAGATGGAGGGTATACACAAAAGATCTTTTCAGGTCGCAGTGTGGAAAGGTCAGCTATAGGTCAATCGACCCCTTTGTAATCTACAAATCTACATGGTGATGAAAGAATACATTTGAGAATTGCCTCATCAGATTTTACACATTTATTAAGAAAGGCGCTATTGGTCCATTGGTAATAGAACAAATTTTGCCAACAAAATCAGAAAAAATGGGAATTCAAAGATATATTTTAGATGGATTGAAGAAAAAAAATCTATAAGAAATTGGATATCTCCCTAAATTCAGATTGAGAAGAGCATAGAATTCATTTATCGAGACAATTAGTCAGAGTAAAGCTACACAGAAAACCAAAAAAAAACCCAAAGGGATCTCGACACAAGCATGCCACTGCCAGTTAAAAGTTGAATGTTTTCAAAAATTCCTGATAAAAATGTTTGTATTAAGAGATTGTCAATAAATAAAAATTTGCATGTATGGTTTTTTTGTATATCAATATTTTATATTCATTAAAAAAATCAGAGAACCTAATGCAATTTACAGTTGTTTTCTACATTGTATCCAATATTTTATTATATGTTGTGACAATCATACCTATATGATACACCAAATTTTTATGTACTTCCTTTTTTATCATAATAATTTTTCCAATTCAGAAGCCCATAGAACCTTCAAAATATTATAATTTTAAATCGCAAAAATGTATGTACTTACTTACAATCTTACAAGAAAGGCAAAGGTGTCATAAATAACTGTCCCTTTGGGTGGGTTTGAAATTCCTAACGGATATTACGCATGTATAGGGATTTGAAAACGTATTCATGCATTTTTATTGATGCCATTTATTTATAAACTCATAATAGGATGATATGATTTTATTTTAAAAAAGTGAAAAACATTTTTATAAGTACAAAAACTAAATTACGGCTAATCGTATTATTTTAATGTAAAATGAATAAATCCAAAAAATTTCAGTGATATTGCCAGTGGCAGATTCACAAATGTGCCGCCAGAAGACTATTCAATTTTTTCCACCCCTAATGACCCTAGTTCACAATCATTCTAACTACAATTACTTTGTCAATGATATTGCAACTGATTTGTGTTCTATCGAAAAATTATATGTATCGAAAATGTATACTTTTTCTATGCACAGAGTTATAAAGTTCTCCAATATTAATAGAGTAGGGACTAAGCCATCCTCACCACATAATGGTTAGGTGTCCGTTCCAACATATCTATAGCTCCAACTTCTTTTCCAACAGTATGATTGTGAATTAGCGGATCATTTCGTCGGTTCCTAGATTATTGTAACTATAAAAAGCTCAATCGTGTATTTATTATAAGGTGGGGTAAGGCATATGCCTTCAAAATACTGAATATGAACACAGCTTACACAAATAATGTACATTCAGTAAACGTCGTTCAATATTTTCCATTGCACTTACAGTTATGAAAGTTTTACATAACCTTTTTACGAGATTTTAAATCGAAATTGACTTAAAATATATCATAGATAGTTTTTCCCCAGCTTTAAGCAAGAAAAGCTTCTCTCGCTTTAAAAAGTATACATGTTTTTCCTTATCTAAGGTTTGTAAGGTAATAAACGTTTCATTTAAAAAATATGCCTACATACCAATAATGGGTAATAATAAATGAAACATATACTGCTTACAGTTTTTAATTTTCCTTGGAATCTCTATATTTCCAATTACTTTCAATAATATACAGGGTTGTCTGCGGAATATGAAAATTCCATATTCTGAGCATGTCAAAACATATGAACGAATATCTATGTTGAATTAAAAGTATATATTTCCAAGTCATTATGAAAGAATAACATATACAGGGTTTACTACTAAGCCTTTATTAATAGTCATTACTTAATTATAAATTCATAATAGTTATTGCATCATGCTGTAATCGTGATGTCAGCAACTGTAGACTTGTCATTGTTCTGGTGATTGACAAGTAATATACCTAAAGTTAAGACTCTCGGAACAGTATACCTCACAAAACATCTCCCTTTATAAATTATGAAAAGTTACAAATTTAGCTTATTAGGTTTTTAAGAATTCTGCCAGAAGTTACTTTTTGATAACTTAGGAACATAGATTATGAATTTAAGGGAGCAGGTTCAGATACTGTATCAGTTACTGAAATAGTAGTAAAGTCTCCACTTCAATAACTGTCATTTTTAATGTCATCATTAGAATGGACACTTTGGAAATTATTATTGTCACTATTAACATCATCTCTGTTATCTAACAAGTCACTACTATCACTATCCTTCCTTTTTTGATTTGAAGAAACTTGTATATCATTTTCACAACCATTATTTTCTCTCTATATATAACATTTATTCCTATTAACTGGTGGAATATTACGAACATGAGTTGAGTTGTTTTCTAAACTGTCCTTATTCACAATTTTCAGAAATTTTCTGTTTCGAAAGAGAACAGAACCATTGTCTAATTGGACTTTATAAACGCTGTCTCTTGCACGTTCTAAAATTGAATCAAGAGTCCATATATAATTTGGTTTTTTTTGTACATAAAGTATGGAACCACTTTGGATAGGAATTAAGTTTCTAGTACCTTTACGATTTTAATATTTGGTTTGATGGTAATTAAGTTTCTAGTACCTTTAAGATTATAATATTTGGTTTGTGCTATCTGCCAAATAATTTTCTGAGTCTCTGTTTATAGCATTTACAGTTTCTTCTTGACTTAGTCCATTTACCTTTTTACTATTTTCTTCTTTCTGCATACACTTTCGGAATGATTGGCTATGTTGCAGAAGTTGCAATGTCTCCCAAAGGCTGAGCATTTGTTAATTGTGTGAGACTTACCACACGAGTTAATTTTCTTGTTTGCCACATTAGTCATTTTTTGTCTATTCAGAACTTATTATTGTTTAAGGCATCTACATCAAGCAAATTGTTACCCATTGCTGCACTTCTTTCCTTACACGTTTCAATTTTAACACATAACTCAACGCCCCACAAATCAACAACGTTTTTGTCAGTTTGTCTTATTTGTAACTCACCTAGTTTGCACTTACTAGCAAGTTTTTTGATGTCAGTTACATACTGATCAAGTATCTGACTTGATTGTTGTTTACATGAAAATAATTTATAACGTTCGTAACATTTTCGTTTGGAAGGAAGTGGGCTTGAAATTTATCAATCAGTTTTTGAAGTTGGTTTTTCTCGTCTTCTTCGAACTTTAATGTAGAGTAAATTTTAAACCCCTCTTCTCCTGTGTAGTATGGGAGCTGCGCATATTGGGTAGCCTCCTGCTTTTTATCAATTTCACTGGCTATCAGATAATTCTAGAACCTGGATCTCCATAGCTTCCAGTTTTCCGGAACGCTACCATCCATGGACATTGTTGCAATCCCTCTGCTGTCTCCCATGCTTTTTGTATTTGTTTGAAATTTATTATAAAATTGTATTTACGTAATTCACAACTGCGCCATGTAATAAAAGCTACTAATAACTTTTATTAATAGTCATTAATTAATTATAAATTGACAATAGTTTTGCATCATGCTGTAATCGTGATGTCAGCAACTGTCGACGTGTCACCGTTCTGGTGGTGGATAGGCAATATGGCCGTGCCTAAAGTTACGACTCTCGATACGGTATCTGTATACCTCACAGTATATGGCAGGAATATCAGATTCCAATAAGAATTATAAAATATATTCCAAGAATATAGCATAAATACCTACATATAAAAATGTTTTGGTAAATTGGTAGCATATTCCAGACATATATACAACTACTATATGCTGTCTGGGAGTATTATTACCTGGTGTTTTTTAAAACATTTTTCAACAGTACCACAATAATTAAATAATTGAAAAAAATTAATTTTTCTTTGAAACTCCATTTTTTAAAATTATTGTTTCTGAGCGGTTTTCAAGTGCGCACACTGCAGATAGTGATGATTTTATATTAGTACAATAAATACATAAGTAATATAACATAACATTATACGCTGGAATTATTTCTTCATAATAATTTCTGTTTTTTTTTTCACGTTATAATCATGTGGTAATGGTTCCTGCCAATCTTGTATTGAATGGGCTATAATGTTTCTGATTATATCAATTATATTATCATCCTCTAATAACGTAAGAATTAGATTGTATCTAGCCATAGTTTTAATTTTTCAATACTTATAATTTCCAAAAAATTATCGTTCAAAAGACACACGTCAACCATTGGTTGCTCAGTGAGCGCTCACTCAACGGTTGAGTTATAAGTTGTGTTCTGAGCACACCCGTTGTTTGAAAATAAGTTTTGCTAGTGGAAATGTCAATCTGCATATTTTAGAAGAGAAATCTAATTTTTGTCTTAAATGTAGCTAGTAGTGGAAAAAATTGTATGTATACTATGGCGGTGAAGACATCTATAGGCCTCGCACCTTATTCCGCTCGAGGCAAAGTTCCTCGCGAAATAATATTGGGCTCGGTCAATAATAACAGTCTTCACAACCTTCGTGTATAATATACTATTTTTGGCTGTAAGCAGCTCATTTTCATTGTATAAATAAGAGTCCAACAATCTAACTGGTCATTTTATGTGTCTTCTTTTTGGTTCAAAATCTGATTCTTGTCCCGCTTTTTTTTAATTTTTAATTAGCCAATTTCGTTAAAAAAGCTGAATAAATAACACAAATCTTATAGATATTCTTACCATATTCAAAATAAATTTTTCTTATTTAGTATAATGTAAAAGTTTCGGTTATACTCATTCAGTCTAAATACTTATTAAATTTGGTTTGTTCATTAACGGGTAGCCAAAACACTTTCTCGTCAATCGACGTCACGGTTCTGCATTGGTAGATTCCTACTGCTCCCGGAAAGAAGCAAATGGAGTAAAAAAAGTTTTCCTATATAACTCGAAAAAATGATCCAATTAAAAGTTGTACCTATGATTTGAGATCCTGTACGGTCTTCTAAGGGCTTTAGATTCCATGTAAAGAAAACAAAAAATATTAAAGGAAAAAAATTAAAATTATTGCTTTTAAGATGGCCCTATATTTTTTTAACGAAAATTTATTAAGTTTTACAAAAAAGGTTTCAAACAGAAGTTGTACCTTATGAAAATACCTTTATTTTAAAGGCTATAGCGATCTCTTACGCCCTCTGATGATTAGCTACATCGGTTAAAAGACCCTATTTTTAGACTATTAACGGTAAAAAAACTGGTAGCTTTTTATGCGCCTTGCTTGGAATGGACTATTTATTTAAGTATTATGGACACCTTGTGCTTCAGTTTCCTGTTCACAACATGGTGCTCATCTCTTATATACGTCTATAAGAATTTCTTACATGGAGAAGTACTTTCTTTCCACAGGTTGTCAGCTTTAATTTCTTCCCTCCAACTATATTACCAGTATGAACTCTACCTTATGGGAATTGAGGTTGACCTTTTAGGAATCGATACTGAACTGGTTGCACTCTTCCCTCTGAGAATTGGGGATATTAACGGTCACGTAGACAAGATTTCTCTCTCTCATATACACAAATTTAGCCAGTTCAACTCTTATCCCCCATAAGATATTTTTCTTTTCATGGTTGATTGCTCCCTTTGAGCTAAACTCTATTACTCCATTCCAATTTCAATTATAATCAAATTTTTTCATTTGCCACATCCTTTTTATAAGTTATCATAACTATTAAGTGGTTTGTATTTCAATTTATGACGAGAAAAGGCTTTTTTAAGCTTTTCATATTTCAAAAATTTTAATCTTCAAATTTCACACTTTTCTCCTCTAACATTTATGACTATCAACGTGTGTTACCCACGGAAGTAGAATAAATTTTTAGATCAGCCTGAAGGCCGAAACTAGTAGCTGCATTGTTGTCAACTATTAAAAATGCTGTGACATTGACTTTTATTCAGAAAAATTACTGTCAGTCACATTTGAGCCATGGATGATATTTTCCTTTGAAAAAATATCTGATATATATTTACTTTGTACCAAGCATTTTTTTATACGATGACCCAGTTGTCTTAGCCAATAATCTAAAAAAAATTTTTTTAATCGTTTAACTGATGTGACTATTCACAAGACAGCGCTAGAAGGTCGCTGTTGGTCTCAAAATGATGGTGATGGTGAAGTAATAACGATTTTTATCCCGTTGGTTATACCGTGCTGATGACGGCAAATGAGCCAGAAACATGCATGTCCGCGGTTACCACTCTGTTTCAGTAGCCCTTTTTCTTTTTGCGTGAATTACCCATGAATCTCTTTGTTATATATATATATATATATATATATATATATATATATATATATATATATATATGAAATGAATAAAAATTTCATAAAATACGAGGTGTGTCTATATGAAAAATGAATTTCGATTTTCTACTTTCAGTCGAAATTTCAATAATTTCGACATATTAGCCTGACCGTTCTTCGAAGAGAAAAACACCTACTTTCTTGGCTAATACCACGCAGAATATTGAATTACATCCCCTTCGAAGAACGTGACGTCGATCGACCCTTTTTTCGATACGGACATCTGTTGTGATTCGAAACCGATAGGAGAAGGACATAGTACACTGACCGGTTTCGACCTTCTTGGGTCTCTTCAAGAGTGCCGTAGTACCTTCTAGTTCAAAGTCTCTAATCTGAACTGAATATTCCGTCCTCCGACAACCTCTATTTGGCTCGTGTAGTTACACACGTGCAAGAAGTAGTCAGCTGGCGCCATCTTCACTTTCAGTTGCGAACCACCACTCAGATAATTATTCGACCGTATTAGTCGTATGAAATAAAATGATTAAAAATTTCATAAAATACGAGGTGTCTATATGAAAAATAAAAGTGAAGATAGCGCCAGCTGACTATTATCGCACGTGTGTAACCACACGAGCCAAATAGAGGTTGTCGGAGGATGGAATCTTCAGTTCAGATTAGAGACTCTGAACTAGAAGGAATTACGGCACTCTTGAAGAGTCCCAAGAAGGTCGAAACCGGTCAGAGTACTATGCCCTTCTATCAGTTGCGAATCACCACAGATGTCCGTATCGACAAAAGGGTCGATCGACGTCACGTTCTTCGAATGGGATGTAATTCAATATTCTGCGTGGTATTAGCCAGGAAAGTAGTTGTTTTTCTCTTCGAAGAACGTTCAGGCTAATATGTCGAAATTATTGAAATTTCGACTAAAAGTAGGTGCAGTAGAAAATCAAAATTAATTTTTCATATATATATATATATATATATATATATATATGTATATATATATATATATAAAACTAGTGAATATATATATATACAGGTCCATATTTAAAAAATAGAAGTTGATAGCAGTGTAAATTATCTCAAGCCACCTTAATGTACTTAAAATATGCAACTTTTTTTCAGTTAACCCTATATTTTAAGTATGATAATTGAATGTAGAGCTAATTCTAAATTCATCAACTGTTAAATTATTAGAAATAAAATGTATAAATAACAATTCTATAAAAAATTTACTTACGCAATAGAGGAGAAAGGATAAACAAAAATAAACAAAGCATCTAAAATGAGGACTACCCAAATTTGAAAATGTAAAAATACAAATACGTGCTTGCCGTGCAAGTTTTTCTACAACTTACCTCTTAGAAACTTTAACTAAATATCCAATTGTAGACTTCGATATTTATTAACGTTAAATTGTGGAAATTATCTTGATGAT
The DNA here is from genome assembly GCA_963921935.1 of Galeruca laticollis. Lineage (NCBI taxonomy): Eukaryota > Metazoa > Arthropoda > Insecta > Coleoptera > Chrysomelidae > Galeruca > Galeruca laticollis. The sequence continues at coordinate 27,934,052 of OY998180.1, forward strand.
GAATTTCCGAACGGTTCAAATGGAAGAGGGGGTCCATTACGTTGGCCTGCAAGATCATTTCTAGATCTTACTACTACTCATTTTAAAGAATTGACTTATTTAGTTAAGCATTTATAATACACCAATTTCTATTAATTAATGAGAACATCCATTTGCACAAATTCCAAGACAAGTTTTTCAAATACTTTTCAATATGTTATAGAATATGCATTAGCTGGGATTTGTAAAGTCTTGAAAATACCCCAGGTCCTCTGACCACGAATATTACATATTTAGTGACGATTTTCGTTATTATTTCATCGAAATAATGATGGATATTGTCTAAAAACTTACTGTTGTAAGTAATTAAGAAAAACAAAAAGCAGCGGGAATATCCAAATTTCAAATAGAATATTTTGTAAACAAAATATTAAGATAAATAGAAGATTACATTGGAAACATTTTTTAGAAAGTCCATTTGTAATACAGAACAGAAAGTTCCCATAAACTATAAAATATTTAAAAATTTAGAAGTAATATATTTTATTTATATCAACAAGGCCAGGTTCCTAATAATTTTGACAAGATCAAATTTTAACAAATAACAGAAAAGATGAAAGAATCAAACAGAAATATATACAGGCTTATATTGATGTTGAAATACATTCGACAGAATATCCGGATAACTGATAATAAATTGAAATAAATGCAAGAATATAAAATGCATCAAATATATAATGCTCTGAAAAATACATTATAAAAGAGAGTTTTGAAAATGAGATGAATGAAACAACATTGTTGTAATTTTGAAATAAAAGCTGGGTATTACCTAATAAGTTAAAAATCAAGGTCAAGGAAATAAAACACCAGAGATGGGTGAAACACTCGATAAGAGTCATAGATATAAGGAGATTGACAGAATAAAAAAATTGAAATATGAGAAGCACTAGGTGGTGAAGCAGTAGCAACATAATTAAAAGTCCCAATCCAGATGGTGTGGACACCTAACTAGCACGAGTAAGGATAGAATAGTGAAAGTGCCATAGGATGCTAGAATAGAACAAAAAATATTCAAGAGAAAGACTGCCTACAACACCGAAAAAATCTCAAGAGCAGGAGGAAAACTTAAGGGATATCAAATTCAAATATTTTTGAAGAATAGTTCCATCAAATCATAGATCTTATTCTTCCTGGGTCTGTTAGAATTCGAGGACCGCTCAAGAAAAGTGGAAAAAATTCCAATGTCTTCTTGCTAAAAAATGACATTAGTCTACTTTATATAAGAAGCCATTTTACTAAAATATGCTAAAAAGAGCTACTGTAGAAAGTCGACTAAATTACTTCAAAACGATATATAACGACTTCTCTTTCCACTATATCTTTGTAAGTAAACCCCATAGATGTGAGCATAACATACTACATTTGTAATGAGAGCCGTTAAAAACCTCTTGCCAGAGGGATAATGATGATGAATTGCGAAAAATAGTCAGTGCTTGGAATATATTTTTAGAAAAGAGGAAAGAATGTGGTAAACTGATACGTAGAAAAACATTGCAGAGCTCATTATTTTTTTGGATTTCAACGGCACTAGTTCATCAGACAGAATTTTTTTTAATAATATAATCATTAAGAGGGTCACTATTTATGTATTATTTACTTTCATATTATTCTTAGGTCTATACCCCTAATTTCGGATCGATTCGAGATATGTAGGTCTCAAGTTAAACTGAAATACAGCATTTCAATACAACCTCCACTTTGTCCATCTTGTTTAATGGGTCCTGGTATTTCAAATTTTAATTTTAACACAAGCTTACATTAGGAAACAGTATTCCGAAATAAGTTCATTAAACTGTTGCAGAGAAAAAGTTACAAGAAATAATAAATATATTTGAGGGCTTTTAATAATGTAAAATCTGAAAAGTGAAAGATCTTCAATTATTGTGAAAATCTATTCTCTTTGTTTAAAATTTTACATATCTTTCTACATTCGAAAAAGTCTAAAAGGTACAATAATTTAACTCCAACCTGTTTTTGATATAAAAATATTTGAGTAAAATTGTTTATGTCTAAGAAGTTAAATACACAACTTCCTATTGTAATTACTATCTACGATTCATACATTTGTACGAAACTATTATATCAAGTATACAAAATGTTAAACTATCTACGTCTATCGATCAGTAATTCTCAAATGTATAAGTTTTAAAAATTAAATATAATTTTGACATTTACCTAGTGTTCAAATCTACTAACATTTTGTTAGGATCCAGGGTATTTCTAAGACTTTATTACTTACTGCTTTCAATAATCAAAATACCGTAACGGGTTTTCGTATATCTTATTCTATGAATATTAGAAATATCAATATCTGAAACAAACAATATTATATTAGATTTACTTTTCAAAAACAAAATTCATAACCGTTTGCAACAGGAATATTCCATTAATAAATAAAAACAAGAATGATGAAGAATGCTCAATGTTTTCAGCTTTGGTACATTTTAAGTTTAATAAACAAGTTGTCTAGAAACTTCTTGTCAAAAATTGTTAAAGAATGAGGTCAATACAATGTGGAGTTTATATAAATAATGATAGATATCTCCATATTCTAAAATCATTGACACCTTAATTTTTTTCAGATTAAATATCTATTCTATGCTACAAAATGTATAAATAAATAATCCTGTGGAGATTGCTCTCATTCAGGAATTTAATTCTCTCACAATTATGGTTATTGTTTTTCTCAATAAATTTGACAGAAAAAAATATATAAAAGGTCAACATGTGATACCCAAATTTTTACTTGGCAATGGTATGTGGCTATTTATTTTATGACTATTTATCAGTTCAGTAGAACAATAAGAAAACATATTTTCGGCTATGCCGACGTTTCGGATTTATTTTAATCCTTTATCGAGACTACAAAGATATACATGAATCTGGTGATTATGAATATTAAATAATCAATAAAAACTTTAAAAACTCTTGTACATGTAAAAATTTTAAATTCAAAAACTAAAAACATACCTCAAAAATTTCTCTAAGTAACATCATTAAGTAAAATTTAAATTATTGACAATTAAAAATTCCTTAAGATGTCACTCTTACCTAGTGAGGTTTTTTCTCTGTTGAGCAGAAATTATTTTTTATTTCTTTGCCAATTCAAATTAAAGGAGAATTATGAAAAATTTTTTAGAAGTTCTGGCGCGTCATGTAAAACAATGCGATACTTTCAAATATCAAAAAACTTATTTTTCTTTTTCATTGAGAGTCCATACACACACAAACTGCACCTAGATATTTGGATGTTAAAAGTAAATCATACATATTCATTGATAAACGAAAACAAAAAATGCAAAAAACTCTAATGCTGTTGTTCTAGGACAGCTTTTTGAATACAGTGTGTCCTCGAAAAATTCTTAACGAAATTGTTAAAGAACAAAAATTATCTATTATATATATTTATTAATTCAGTTAGTATCGATTATTTTTTAATTAGTTAAAAAACAGAATATATGCCCACAAGAACTCATGTGAACAAAAACATAGGGACAAATAAGAAAAAAACAGCATTACAATTCAATAAAATCACAAATTTGACTTTGAAACCATCAACATCCTAGATAAAGAGACTAACTATCACAAACGCCTTTTACGTGAAATAGTATTTATTAAGTGAGAATATGGTAAACAAAAAATCAGATACTGACAATTTAGAAAAAATATATAATAAATAATTTTGGTCTTTAACAATTTCGCTAAGAATTTTTCGAGGACACACTGTATTCAAAAAACTGTCCCAGAGCAACATCATTAGTAGTTTTTTGCAATTTTTGTTTATCAATGAATATGTATGATCTACTTTTAACATCCAGTGCAGTTTGTGTATGGACTCTAAATGAAAAATAAATTTTTTTTGTAATATTTAAAAATTTTGCATTGCATTGTAACCTTAAGGAATTTTTAATTGTCAATAATTTAAATTTTATTTAATGATGTTTCTTAGAGAAATTTTTGAGGGTTGTTTTTAGTTTTTGAATTTTTTTGAATTTTAAACTTTTACATGTACAAGAGTTTTTAAGGTTTTTGAAGTTTTTATTGATTATATAATATTCATAATCACCAGATTCATGTATAACTTTGTAGGCTTGATAAAGGATTCAAATAAATCCGAAATGTCAGCATAGTGGAAAATCTGTTTTCTTATTATCCTACTGAACCGATAATTAGTCATGAAATTAATAATACATAAGGATACAATCACAGAAGATACATATGGTATGTGGCTATCAGATATAAATAGTTTGGCTTATTAATTACGGCCTCTTACTCAATAGTTTTCTTAGGGTAATCAAAAGATACCAGATTGTCATTGAAAAATGTTGCATGGAGAAACTGTTATTCTCAATTTAAAATATCATAAATTGAGTATAAATTTCGGATATGACAGACAATAGTTCAGTATATCTTAGTTTGAAAAATTCGTTTACAATAATTGCCTTATAGCAGGTGCGTTATTTTGGTGTCCCAACCCATTTAAAATGGTAAGAATTGTTGAATTTTTCCGTGAGACCCAGAAATTTTAGCGACTATTTCTCTCAGATTTAAACAAAGATCATTATTTTTTTGCTTGCTTTGCTATGTTCTATACTATTCAGTACCTCATAGTATGGATAGTTTTTTCTGCCATACTACATTCTTGTGCTGAATTCATGAATGCCACTATCATCATCATTACAATGACATCACGTACCAACATATTAGCAATAAAACTACCTAGAATTTTATATTTGATTGACAACGGAAAACTATAGAAATACACTATTTAGATTTTAGATCAAGGTACGAGTACTATTGACAAGAAAAAGGTTGGTATTTATACTTTGCCATTTTATAGAGAAAAAGATTAACCATAATTGGGAAATAAAAATTAATCACTATTTTTATTAAAAATACCCCTGCAAGCAATCAGCGCAAGTTTTGTTTATTTTTGCATTTTAATGTATAAAATATTTTTAATCTGGAAAAAATGCACAATACAAGTTGGAATGTTGCTGTGAAAAATCAATTATACTCATCTATTTATGAGACATCCGTAAACAATTGCGAATGACATTTTCCAAAAACAAATACATACAGTGTGTAAAAGCCAAATGGAATAAATTCATTATTTCGGTTACTGTACATATTCATAAAAAATCCCGGAACACGTCAAATTTAAATTATAAATTGACATTCTTCAGCATGAAAATGCGATCTCTATCTTCAACCCCCTTCGAATGGCAGGTACAACCCCCAATTTCTTAAATGGGAAGTATAGGCTTGTGATATATCGTTTGAAAGGCCTCTTCATTCTCTATTCACAAATGTTATCGTTTTCAAGTTTATTGAACAATTAAAATAGAATAAAATCAAACACATATGATTACAGAAATTCGCTGCAGTACAATCACAAATTAAAATTAATGCAAAATGTAATACACTAAAAAGAACTATGAATGTCAATGAAGTAGATGTTCAAAATGTTCACCGCAAACGTCTTGGAAACATTCTAATCTTAAATAAAATTGTCTTCTAACATTATTTAACATATCAGGCATGACTGATCTAATCGCAAGTGTTATTCATTCTTTTAAATCATTGAAATTAAAAGGTTTAGTTTTGTACACAATGCTCTTCACTTATCCCCGTAAAAAGAAATCTAATAGTGTAAGATCAGGTGATCGTGCCGGCCATTCTATCGATCCTCGCCTCCCTATCCACCAATAATTTTTGCAATAAACTTGAAAACGATAACATTTTTGAATAGAGAATGTAGAGATCTTTCAAACGATATATCACAAGCCTATACTACCCATTTAAAAAATTGGGGGTTGTACCTGTCAATAGTAGGGGGTTGAAGGTAGGGATCGCATTTTCACGTTGAAGAATGTCAATTTATAATTTAAGTTTGACGTATTTCGGAATTTTTTATAAATATGTACAGTAGCTGAAATAATGAATTTATTCTACTTGGCTGTTACACACTGTATATTTATGTTTTACTAACACCATGATTAAGCCCAATATGCCAATGAGATTAGATTTGTGACACTGTACAAAAATCAATTCAAAATATTTTTTATTTCCCTTAAAATATAATAATTTGTCAACCAATATCATATTACATATATTGTAACAATTTAAATCACCGAAAAAATAATTTATTTGCTGATGAATAAGAGACAACTTCAAGTATGAAGTAATATGTAAGTTAAATTTGGAATATGAAGAGTATATTCAAAACTCCCATGATAATAATAATTTGCTAACTAGCCAGTGACACTGAAAGTGGAATTGAAAAAAAATTATATAATTTTTTATTTAAATCCATTGTTTGTTTGAAGTGATGCAAATCCAGTAAGATTCACATGTGTAGGTATAATTAGCCGAAAATATATTTAATTCAATTAAGTATTATTAAATAACAATAATGTTGTCATCGCAAATTGTGATGATTTTTAGTAAATTCGACCGAAAAAACATTCTTTTTTGTCAAAAGGTTTGGCATACTTGATAGAAAGGTGTGATGAGAGTTAAAATTTCTTTGTATGAAAAGAAATATTTTTACAAAATATATTTTTTTTAACAAGTGAGCACAAATCATTTTTCAATGTCAAAAATATGTGGTAGGTACTGTAAAATACTACAAGTAATATGTCAATGGGAAAACGATAACAACATAATTACAAAAATGAAATTACTACTTTAATATAAGAAAACAAAATTTTAATTCAAAAAGCTATAAAAGTGATTTAGTATTTACAAATATAAATTATGATTCACTTTCAGTATAATGTTATTAAATACGTTATAGAAAACTTCACAAGGTTTTCAAGATGTTATAGGCTACTGCACAGAAGTTTAGAAGCAGCAAAGTAAAATCAAGTCAAATAAAGCCATATAAATGTATTTATATTGGTTTTAATTGATTTAAAATTAACAGAAGTATTTAAAAAAACAGAAACAAAAAGGGTAGCTGAAATAGGATCAAATCATAGAATGAAGAAATAAGAGGAATATATGAAGAAATAACAAACAAGGAATTAAACTGGAAAAGGAGAAAAATTAAAATACACTAGTGGAAAAGTGGAATTTTTCTAAAACAATCAATAGACAAAAGGCAGAAGTATGTGGAAGCATAAAATATAATAAAAACAAAGTAAACAGCATGGAAAAATACACTTTAACTAAAACAGAGGACAAGACATATTACTATAGGAAGAGAAATAAAGAAACAGATAATCTGCCTCATAATTAAATCTAGTAACAACAATGCTTTCGGAATGAAGGACCGATCTTTCAGATGTTCTGAAAAAATATATCCATTTAAAATAAAGTGATAATTTTAGTTTACGAATTTTTTTCGATAATTCGGAAAAAAGATAATCGACAGCAATGTCAGCGAAAACTTGATGAATTTTATGAACTTTGGTAAAAACTGCATATAATCAGTTTAAGGTGTGTTAACTTTATAGTGGTATTTATAAAATTACTAGAAAGATAGTTTGAATCCTATAAATATTTTGAAATTAGGGTAAAGTTTTCCCAGTGGCATAATTTCTAACACTTCGTCAGCACTGACGCATTTCAATAATCAGTTATTTTTTTAGAAAGAATAGTATAGTGGTGGTATAGTAGTCGCCAGCTACGAAGAGAGTGATATTCTCAAAATTGACATTTTACCGTTTCTTCTACTCAATATTTGTCCGTCAGAACAACAAACATGTGAAGTTGATTTTAAAAATAATTTAGTGAATAACATCTCGGAAGCAATCTTCAAAATAAAGTAGTGTTATTAAATAATAAGCTAGATAAATAGTATTTAATGTTATAATAATTTTAAAAGTATTAGATTACTATTAAATTTTGGAACTAAGTATCTACTAAAATCATAGTATTTTACATAAAATTGACTATAAAATGAGACAGGTCCTGAATTGTATTTCTTTTTATGGGAATTTGGAGCAAGCAAAACTTTTCATCAAAAATGGCATTTATCACTAAAACTAAAAATATTTCTTCCCTTGGTACCCCATCTGTAAGAGTCTTAAATTATTTCATTCTGTTTAATTTTACTGTAAACGAGCTTATTAACAACTATACACAAAAAATAGTGAAAAGTACTGTTCTATTTTAAATTTAATTATTCAATAGTTGTGATCGATTTGATCAGATAAATTTAGGAGAGAAAAAGCGGACTGTAATTTGGGGCTTAGTAACACTAATAATAATTGTATTTAAAAAAATAGGTCGAGCTTATACAATCTTATCTACCTTGGAATACTGGAGATTGGTTGGAGGTTGATCTGTACACTCGCTTAACATGAACTTAAAAATATCTACAATTCCCGCCAGCTTCCGAACACAGAAAAAAATATTGTCACGACGAGTTTTTAACGAGTTAATAATGTCCCAATGCATATTGTCTACTTTTGGTACGTAAAGCAGGAATAAAGGGGGGGGGACTTTTGTTTTGAGGAAAAGAATTTCATTTTCAATATTCCCAAAAGCAAGTTGTGTATTGTCTGTTCTTAATAGAATGTGTGAATATTTTTATGTACACTTATTAAAACCTGATATAAAATTTAGTTTATGGACTACATACATTTTGATAATCACAATCTTCGGGCTTCAACTGCTAAGGTGCAAAAAAATTCAAGCTAAAACACTATACCAATACATACATAAATTTACAATCTCTTGTCAATCCTGATAATGTGGCTTAGGTTTCTGTTCCTAGTTGGCGCTGGCTACTGTGTAGCTGTTATTTGGTATAATTACTTAAAATGTTTATAATTAAGAAAATATACACATGTACTACAATTGTCAAAGTATAGATTATTTACAATTACTTAGATCATTAGAAAACAGTTATTTATAATCGTGGATTGTACTTACCATGCTGACTACCTGAATTTGTCAGGGACGACATATCCAAAGAAGCGACTGCGGGACTAGAGCTCGTACTATTTGCCGTGTTTGTGCTCTCGTCTGAAGTCCGCTTAAAAAAGTTGTGCTGCAAAGCATAATAAGGAGTAATTCTTGTTTTAGGGTCATATTCCAGCATGCGGAGAATTAGGTCCTTAAATTTAAGATAATCTGACATGGTATGTCCAATTTCACCTGTTCTTCTACCACCCGGTCCTCCCGTCTCAACTCCTAAGATATCGTGAAGTCTTCTAGTACCTGGTATTTTATATTTTTTGCCATCTTTATTTTTCTTCAGTATGTACCTATAAGTAATACCTGTATTGAATAATGCAACAACAATACTGCTATCATTAATAAAATGTTTTTTAATATATCCAAGTTAATGTTGGTAAAAAATATTAACATTAGAGACATTACTGTTCTTATTATATAATTTTTTTCCAATTTTTCTGTATCCCCTATTCTTAAGTGTACTTTCATTGACAGAAAAATCACTGTAACTTCTACATGCCTGAACTGATTGTGACATACTTAGATTAAATTCAAAGAATACAACAAATTTAATCTTTAGAGAGATACTTTCGCCATGCATATGGCAAAGAGTCAATTATCTATCTTAGTCAGGAGTACCACAGGGAAGAATTTGTATCTGCCAGTTAAATTTAAATAGATATCACAATGTTTTATTATTACAATGTGAGAACTATTTTAACTTACCTTCTCTCTCCTTGTATTTTTTCAAAAAATTTTCGAGTTTTATTACTATGATCTAAAAGATGTTTAGGTGGCATACCCAGAACCTCGACGATTTTGTTCATCTGATCAATTTCATTGGCACCGCTAAATAAAGGTTCCCCTGTATGCATTTCTACCAGAATACATCCCAAAGACCACATATCTATAGCTAAATCATATGGAATTCCTAAGAGTACTTCAGGTGATCTATAAAATCTTGATTGAATATATTGGTATATCTAAAACAAAAAAATGCACTAAGAAATGGGTCCATACTTTTCTGAAGTGCATTACTAGATTACAAAAAGCTACTACAGTTTTTAATCATTCTGAAGAAATCAGCTACAACTGATGTCATTGAATATGGTATTTTTCTAATGAAAGTCCTGTTTTTTTCCAATTTTTTTAAGGTATGAATAAAAACAACCTATTCTAAAATTCTGTCATCAATAAATGTTATAACTAGATCAATTCATTTGGGTACCAACTTTCATAGAATTTATATGAGCTTTTTAACAAATTGATGTAACTAAAAATTTAATTTCAAGACTGCTTAATAAACACTACAAAAAAGAGATTCATCATCTAACATATTCATTGGCAAATCATGGACACACAAACCACCATAAAACATATTTTAAATTCAAAGTATTAAAATAATAAAGCCGTTACATACATTGGCTGATCAGATTGTTAGGAAAGTGCATATTATCCCCATTGTTAACTAAACTTTATCTCATAAAATTTGTAAATGATTTTACAACATAAAGGAAGTTTAAGGAAAAATAACTTTTAATTCTCATGATAAATAAGAAAATGTAAATTTCAACATTAATATTTTAAATTAAAAATCCCGGTATTTATAAATTAATATAATGTTAACATTTTATGACAGTGAGTTGATGAGACAAAACTTTGTTGTTAATCCTTTATTTCACCTTTGATGAAAAAACCTCTCTTGAATGTAACTTATCCATGAAACAATGGTTACAAAAATTTGAAAGTTGTTTGTTGAATTTATCTGCTTCAAGATCCAGACATCCAGAAGTAATACAGTCCCGTTTGTGTTTAGTAATGGTGAAGATTACATAAATATATTATTGAAAATTTTAATTTCCCATATCAAACATGAAATACTCTCTCCCGGATGAACGAAAAGTTCGATGTTTTCGCGGTATTTCCATATTTTCCAAGTAGTAGACACTTTGTCAGTCCATATTAAAAATAAGGTAAATTCAGCAAGATAGACAAATTTATTAATAAAAAAATCTTATTCTTACAGAGGTGCAACCTATTTAGATGAATATATTTATACTATGATTTTCTTATAAAATTATTCATCACCCCCTACATAAATAAAATCTTAATGCCACTTACTCTTGAACCCAGTTGGCAAGAACTTCCAAAGTCAACGATTTTAATAGCTGACCTTTTCGGATTGCATAGCAGTATATTTTCGGGTTTAAGGTCGCAGTGTATAATATTCAATTCAGGAGTAGAAAGAAAGAGTAAGGCTGTACAAAGCTGCTGGGCAAATTTTCTTGTGAGATTCAATGATACACCACGGAAGTTGGTGTTTCGAAGTAAATCGTACAAATTATATGATAGAAGTTCAAATACTAGGCATAAATGATTCCTCCACATGAAATGTCTTTTTAATTTAACTAAAATAAAAGAAGATCATCATTAAGAAATATTCATACATAAAAGTAGATTATACTTACCTATATAATATTTATTCTCAACGTCAGCTTTATTCATCATTTCTAGTAACTTAACTTCGATTTGAGCCTGGTTAAGAAAAGGTTTCTTATTCTTTATAATCTTTATAGCCACATGGCATTTTTCCACATGATCAAATGCCTTAACCACCTGACCAAAAGAACCTTTGCCAATAAGAGAATCAATTTCATATCTCTCCAGGAACTTTTCACCATTTTTCACTATGTAATCATGGTTATCATCATCATAACCATCATTGTAAATCTTCCGTTCTTTTTTATGAGAAGTGTCTTCACCTAAGATTTGGGCCGCCCTTCGTTTCTTTTTAGCATAGTATACCTAAAATGCACAGATTGTTTTACAAAAAAAGAATAGAGGATATTAAATTGCGTACAGTAAATATAATGTCTGTCAAGCTAGCATAGCCATGTCACTTTGCCCAAATGCGAACTATCCTATAATTAATTGCTAATTTATTACATCAAAAGAAAATTTATTGCTCCAACCCCTTTCGAGAAACAATGGGTATGCCAGCTTGAACCTCAAGCTAGCATAGCCATAGTGGAAGCCCGGAAAGGAAGAGAGTTACATGGGCCTACCCAGCGGAATATTTTATTGCTAATTAATTGCTGTAAGGTGTCATGGAGATAAATTCGCAAAACCGTCAGATTAAAAGATGTTGAAGTTTTTATGGGGATGCATGTGTCAACAGGGGTTGAAGGGGTCGGTTATGTGAATTTATTTCCATGACACCTCACAGCGATTAATTAGCAATAAAATGTGCCGCTGGGTAGATCCCTGTAACACTTTTCCTCGTCGAGATATGATTATGACCATGCCGAGTTACGGTTCAATTTGGCAGAACCATTGTTTCTCGGAAGGGGTTAACGCAAAGATTTGTTTTTCACGTAGAATTTGAGCAATGAATTCTCCAATGTATTGGATGTCGGAAATATTAGTTTAAAATATTTTGAAGTTTTTATGAGGATGCATGTGCCACCAGGGGTTGAAGGGGTCGGTTTTGCGAATTTATCTTCATGACACCTCACAGCAATTAATTGGCAATAAAATATGCCGCTGGGTAGACCCCCATAACACTTTTCCTCGCCGAGATATGGTCACGTCTATGCCAAGTTACGGTTCAAACTGGCAAAAAAATTGTTTCTTGGAAGGGATTGGTGCAAAAAATTGTTTTTCGCGTAGAATTTGAACAATAAATAAGCAACAAATTCTCCAATGTATTGGATGTCGGAAATATCAGTTTAAAACATTTTGAAGTTTTTAAGGGGATGCATGTGTCACCAGGGGTTGAAGGGGTCGGTTTTGAGAATTTATCTCCATGACACCTTACAGCAATTAACTAGTATTTAAATATGCCGCCGAGTAGTCTCATGTAACCCTCTTCCTTTCTGGGCTTTGGCTATGCTAGCTTGAGGAGGTTTAAGTTGCCATAGCCATTGTTTCTCGAAAGGGGTTGGAGCACTAAATTTTCTTTTGACGTAATAAAATAGCAATAGATTAGCTATTAATTATAAGGTAGGTCACATTTGGGCGACATGGCTATACTAGTTTGACAGGTATGTACATATATTTATTTTTCCAAAGGTAAAATTTTTACTCTAAACAATTATAAAATAACCCGTGTGAAGTTATCCACGGATTTTTTTAACCGTCCACGAAAGTTTTTTTACAAAATTAAGTGTACTTTTGCATAAAAATGTTAATATAGGAGACATATAATGACATTTTAGTAGACTACATAATTTTACTACCAAAAATTAAAGATTAAGTGAATAAAAAGTTTTCTAATAGTTGTTCATGTACATATTTCACAATTCTGAATCGAAGACCCAAAAATAAAAAAAAAATTGTTCAACTATTACAAATAACTCCTAATTAGAAACCAATTGACAAAAAATTGTGATGAAAGTATTTTTAATAACGTCAAAAAATTCATAAAGATTACGATTGTGCGCAGACGCCCATCGTTCGTTTTGAACCCGAAACCCCAAAATTTTCTCAAATTTTCTTCAAGTATTTCAATTAGGAACATACCAACGAAAAAATGTGATGTAAGTATTTTTTATAACGTCAAAAAATTTCATAAAGATTAAGATTGTGCGCCGACGCGCATCGTTCGTTTTGAACTGAAATCCCCAAATTAGGAACGATAAATTGTGATGTAAGTATTTTTTATAACGTCACCAAAAATCATATAGATTAGGATTGTGCGCCGACGCCAACTGCCCTTTGAAATCGTTAAAGAAAATTTGTAAAAATTTCGGGGCTTCGGGTTCAAAACGAACGATGGGCGTCAGCGCACAATGGTAATCTTTATGATTTTTTTGCCGTTATAAAAAATACTTACATCACAATTTTTCTTTAATTGGTTCCTAATTAAGTGTCCTTTGCAATCGTTAAAGAAAATTTGAAACAATTCTGGGGCTTCGGGTTCAAAACGAACGATGGGCGTTGGCGCACAATCAAAATCTTTACTCATTACTAGAAAAACCCGCGCAGCCGAAAAATACGCGATCTAGATCTGCGACCTCGTTATCATGTGGACACAGTGGAGAATCTATTATTCCTATTTTATATAAATGAGATGGAGAACACCCATGATTCATTTTCAATCGAGTTAAGATTGTGCAGTATTTTTTATTGACTTTATCATTAAATATATGTGAAGTTTTCTTTGGCAGCTCTTTGTAGATAGAAAAATATGAGCTGGTTGAGTTTTTTGCTATTTCTGTGTAATAGTTATTCCAATCTCTGTAAATATTGACTTTGAATAGACTGTAAAGGTCTCTATAACACGGAATTTTTAGAAAATTGTTACATACCCCCGCTTCTTTTGCGGCTTCATCAACTATTTCATTACCATAAATACCAGTGTGTGCTTTTGCCCATATAAATATAATTTTAACTTTTTTGAGTTCTAGCTGATATATTAAACTTTTAATCCTGCATATAATAAAATTATCATAATATTTATTTGTTATGTTTTTTATGCTCTCTAACACCGACTTTGAATCCGATACTATTATTGCACTTTGAACATTGTTTTCAGCACACCACTCCAAAGCTTTATGTATGGCAACGGCTACAGCTTTAAAAATGCTACAAATCTTTGGTAATTGAAATTTAAAAATATCTTTACTGTTTTCTACGTAGAATGCACTACCAACTCCTTTCAGATTTTTGCTTCCATCTGTATAAATTATTGTGTATATATTATAATTGCTGATAATAGAATGTAATGAAGTTTTATTATAGGAGGGTAATTCATTATAGTTCGGAAATATGACAGTGGGCTTTGGAAAAATAGATTCATAGTTATGCATGAATACAGACAATTTATCCATTGTTACAATGAATTGACAAAATTCGTTGATTTTAAGAAAGGCCGATGTCAATAACGGAGAGTTATTTATTCTCCAGTAGCGGTTGGTTAAAATTTCCGTGTTTAAGTTACTAATTTTGATCATTAAGGACGAATTATATGTGTTAATATATTTGTAGGCTAGTAATTGTCGCCTAAAACGTAAAGGTGGTTCATTCGCTTCCGCCAGGATTGCATTAGTAGGAGACGATTTCATGGCTCCGATACAAAGTCTTATTGCTTTGAATTGTAAGCGATCGACTTTTTTTAGGTTTGTGTTTGACGACGATCCGTAATATACACAGCCGTAGTCAATTATAGCTCTGATAAATGATCTATAAAATAGTAATGCTGTTTGAGGGACAGCGCCCCAAGATTTTTTAGTAACTCAAAGTAGAATGTTGAACCCTTTTTCACAACGATTTTTTAAATATTCGATATGTCTCGTCCAGAGCAATTTTGGATCTAAAACCATACCTAAATATTTATATTCAGTGACTGTAGGTATCTTTAAATCTATTAACTGTTTATGTGTGCTTGTATGTTGACCGTGTCTTGTAAAGCACATAACAGCGGATTTTTCAAGCGACATTGTGAAACTCATTCCAAATAACCAATCTTTTAATATTTGTATAACACTGCTAAAGTCATTTAAGCATTGCTCATATTTTCTACGACTGGTATATATACATCTGTATATATACCAGTCGTCAGCATATTGTACCAATTTGATATTATTAATATTATTTAATTTATTATGCAATGCTGACGTATAGATATTGAAAAGTATGGGACTGAGTATCGAACCTTGTGGAAGACCATTATGTACTAATTTGGGCCCATACAATTCGTTGAAATGGTTTCTGACATATAGTTCTCTACCATTAAAAATCTCATAAATATTATAGGCCGTTCTTTTATCAATACCTAAGTCTGTCATTTTATTAAAAAGAATTCCTAAGTCCACTGAGTCATAGGCCCCTTTTAAATCTAAAAATAAGCAAAGGAGATAGTCGTTTTTTGAATTGGACAGTTGAATATCCGTAATGAGTTCCATCAAATAATCGCGTGTACCTAAATCTCTCCTGTAACCAAACTGTGTTTTAGGAAGTAATGACTTAGTTAGCTTCAAGGTAATATTCTAATCTCAATTTGATCATTCTCTCGAATGTCTTTAATACACACGACATAAGAGAAATTGGTCTGTAAGAAGAAGGTAGTTTTGGATCTTTGCCTGTTTTATGAATTAATACGATGACGCATTTCTTTAATTATTTTATTATTTCAGCTTTTAACCACCAATCGTTAAAAATATTTAAAAGTAGTAATTTTGCATTTTCAGGTAGATTATATAACATTTTATAGGTGAAACCATCTAAACCAGGATAAGTGTTTTTTGTATTTTTGAGAGACAAATCTATAGTCTATATAGAAAGGACAAGGAGTAATAAATAATTCATTTAAGTAGATTTCATAGACGTACCAAAATATATTTTAAGAGGTACATTTTGTATTGAACGAATGAGTTGCAGCTATGCTAAAGAATATACGATTTAGGTCAGAGGTAACGGGATGTACTAATTTTAATAAAAACAAGTGATAGAGGTACATAAATTTTAGTAAGTTTGATAAAGAAAGGCAACACAGTTTATTCCGGAGTATCCGAACTCTGCCACAAAATGCAGGTAGTCATTACGGGTTGTTCGAACTCTGCCAGTGTTTAAAATTTTGGAGATTAACTACCAAACCAGTAGGGGTCTAATAGCCTAATCCGATTTAACAATTTACCTTGAACTTTAGGTACTCAAATTCAATATAAGAAAATATTAATAACATACATATATTTTCAACGTATATTTGCCACTTCTAAAAAATTACATCTACATTACATCTACATTACAATAAAATATAATCAATATACATAAACATAAAAAAAACAAAAAATTAAACGTGTGGAAGATTTTTACATGCAACCGTTTTCACAAACATAAAGCGAGAAATAACATTTTTCCTATATTGATCCAAATGATCATTAATGAAATTAATTTTAACATTAATAGTTTTTTTGGTTTTTTTCTGGCTTTGGTTTGCCGAACGAATTTTCGCGTATACCTCCGTTTGTAAATCCAATAACACACTAGTAAATTGAACAATGTTTGGATGTGCTTTGTAAAAAGAAGCACCGAAATGCGAATGAAAACTCTCACAAGAATTCGTTGTTCTCTTAAAAAAGGATGCATTATTTGCCCAAATAAGTGGTGGAAATATCGAATTTAGCGTTATATATGTTTTATTGACATAATTTCGGAATTCTATAACTCTTTCGTCATTCGGAAGCAAAAAATGTAGTTCATTATAAAAAAATTCTACAACTTCCTCAGGACTAAGATACATAATACCGAAATGTACTTTTAAGTATTCGCCAATTACAGAACCTTTCTGTCTGTACTCTTGTACCAAATGAAACTCCTGAATCTTACGAAACCAAGCTTGACAGAGATGAAATTTACAACCAAAAAGAATTTCATTCATACTCGTATATAGCGTTATGAATGCTTAGTTCAAAATCTACTATGACTTCTTTAGGTTGAAAATTTAAGCCTACTTCTTTACATTTTTGTCTTAAAATTAAAAACAAATTTGAATATGTTTGACTTGATTTGTCCGGCAGCAAACAAAAAACAAGAGGTACGTAATAGCCGTTTTTAAAACCATGAATGGTAAACATTTGGTAAAAAAAAGTTGAACAGTATTTAAAAGTCCCATCCATCAAAATACAATCCGAATTACATAAAAAATTAAGGTTGGAAAAACAGGAGAACACAATAATTTTAAATACCTGGTCTGCTGTTAATAGAAATTCCTCTTCTCGGTTCGTTCGTAATTGTAATTCACGAACACTATTAAATACTTCTTCCTGATTTTTAGGCAATAGTGTAAGTGCATCAACATCCTTCCCCTAATCCCCTAAATATCGATCAAAACAATCAAGATTTCTTCAAAATATTTAATTCAAGAAATCTTTGAAACCTTTCAGAAATATACATAATTCTATGGGCCTCCGATTTTATCTATTATAAACCCTAATGACTCTAATAGGATTAAACTAAATGGTTGCGGCACAGTTCGAACATTTCAGTAATCCTCAAATTGATACAAGTCAGGTAAAATTTTATTTTGTGGCAGAGTTCGGATATGCCCGTTTATTCATAATATTTTTTATTTGTATTACTCCTATATGTAGTGTTTGGGGAATTTTTCTCAGAAATTTTAAATGGCAAGTGGCCTACTGTAATCGGCTTAATACGATTACACCTATTTACAGATTATTCGATTATTGAGAGGGATTTTCCAAACAACCCAGTTTTCTTAGAAACATTATCGGGAATATTATTTTAAAAGAAAGTAGGTACATTAAATCAGTACTTAGTATTAGTTCTTTGAGTAAAGTTGTATGAAGTTGTATGGTTGTCATAATATTGTAAACAGTTGGAATTTATTTAAAACATTTGTTGAATGTTAATTGTGCAAGTACCAAACAATGTCGATAAGCCAAGGACCATCTAAACGACCAAAAACAGGTCCATTATCTTTAAATGAAAAAACTCTGATATTGAATTGTTATATATCATTGAAAAACAAGGATCCAAGTGCAAGTGTTGATGATATTGTGGAATTAACGGCTGCTATGTTGTGTGTTGCTAAATCAACAATTTATAGATTACTAAAAGAAAGCAAGAATGGAACTCTTCAACCCCCTAAAACTCCTTCAGGCCGAAAACCAATTGAGATCGATGAGTCATTAAAACAAAGACTAAGGCGTAAAGTCCATGGATTTTACTTACGAAAGGAAATTCCAACACTTGACAAAATTATGACATCAGTGCAAGAAGATACGGACTATCCAAAATTCTCCAGAATGACATTATGCAAACTTTTGAAAGATGTGGGTTTCAGATATACAAAACAAAATAGAAAATCTCTCTTGATAGATACACCGGAAATAGTTTTTTGGAGAAGAGACTATTTAAGAAGCATTCGACATGCCAGAGAACAAAATTTGAAAATCTTCTACTTAGACGAAACATGGATAAATGCTGGATATACAGTTTCCAAATCTTGGCAAGATGAAAACATTAAAAGCGGAAGGCAGGCATTCGTGGAAGGTTTGTCGTTAGGTTTGCAGCCACCATCTGGAAAAGGAAAAAGACTTATCATTGTCCATGTTGGAAGTTCTGAAGGTTTTGTTGATGGTGGATTATTAACTTTTATTTCAAAACGCACGGGGGACTATCACGAAGATATGAATGGGGAAGTCTTCGAGGAATGGTTTGTTCAAATGTTGGATCTGATTC
Organism: Galeruca laticollis; assembly: GCA_963921935.1. Lineage (NCBI taxonomy): Eukaryota > Metazoa > Arthropoda > Insecta > Coleoptera > Chrysomelidae > Galeruca > Galeruca laticollis. The sequence continues at coordinate 27,953,201 of OY998180.1, forward strand.
CAAAAGGGGCTGTTATTGTTATGGACAACGCAAGTTACCATTCACGGTTACGAGAAGCATTGCCCACAAGTCGTTGGCGTAAAGCAGAGCTTTTGGAGTGGCTTATTTAGAAAAATATTAAGTTTCCAAAAGATCCACTAAGGAAAGAACTTTACAGAATTGCAAAAATGAACAAGAATAAATACAAAACCTACATTGTAGAAGAAATGGCTTCTTCTCGTGGTATATCAGTTCTTCGACTTCCCCCTTATCATTGTGAACTTAATCCCATAGAATTAATATGGGCTCAGGTAAAGGGGGAAGTTGGAAAAAAAAATACTACTTTTAAAATAAACGATGTTGTGAAATTGTTCGAGAGTGCTGTAAGTCATGTGAGTAAGGAAAATTGGACAAACTGTATCGAGCATGTTATTAAAGTAGAGGCAAATATGTGGAAAATTGACAATATTTGTGATGATTTAATCGACCCTATTATTATTAATGTCAACAACGATTCTTCCTCTTCCGAGTCGGATATAGAATAAAATGTAAGTAATAAATGTATTCCAATAATTATTTCTTTTCATTTTTTATTATATTATAATTTAAAACGTATTTTTTTCCCAAAATACACACCACTGCATTGCGTTATTGCTTATCTGCTAATCCTTTAACAATTAATAAACCCTAAACTTTGCTACAACTGAAACAAATACGGGGTCGATCCACCTGGTTTTTAGATTTACGGAAGAAATGTAATTTAAAGTAAGAGATTTATCAAAAATTTCATGGTGCTCCCTGTAAAGGTTTTGCATACTTAATTAGGGTTTATTAGTCCTCGTACTTTTTGTACATACTATAGTTCCAACAAACTGAAGGGTTTATTTAAATTGTTAGGCTCTATGGATAAATATTCGTATGTGCTTAAGGTGGTTTGCGGCCAACACTAGGGGGAGCATAATTATTTAAAACTTTTGTTAATATTTCATCATCTATTTGCTTTTTTTGAGAAACATAATTGTTACTGATTGATTTAACAATGTTCCAAATCTGTGTTATAGATGTACTTTTATTTAATTTATTAAGATATGCTACCCTTTTTACAAAGACGTTTACAGGCAGATTCAATGTTTCTGTAATATAAATAATTTGCCCAATTGGAACAAGATTTGTAAACTTTAAGAGCTTATTTACGTTTATTTGCCATATTTGTACAATCTTTATCCCACCAGTAAGATCTATTGCTAGAGGTAATGAAAGGTTTATTTATAATCATAGTTTGATTAGCAGTATTATTTAAAGTATCCCAAAATGTTTTAAACATTTCTGGAGAAGACATATCACCAATATTAATGTTATGTAATGCAACATCTATTGTTTGACCGAATAGAGCCCAATCTACAATTGAATCACACCATTTCGTAACAGGAAATATTTTCTTACTTTTATTTTTAATAATAGAATTTATTGTAATAGGAAAATGATCGGAACCGCATGAATCAGGTAGTACTTTCCAAAACATTTTATCAATTAAATTAGGTGAGATTATAGTAAGATCTACAGCTGAGGGTTTTTGGTCAGGTTTAGTGACTCTTGTCGGGCTGTCGTCATTTATGACAGTTAAATCGTAGTTATCTAAGGATTCCATTAATCGATTACCTTGTGCGGTGTTGTCTGCACAGCCCCATGAGCGACTATGACAATTAAAATCGCCGGAAAATATTGTATTGTGTGTGAATTGTTTAAAAATATTATCCCAGTCCTGGACATTAGCTATAATATTAGGGGGTTTGTACACTGAAACTACTTTTAGTTCACCGCGATTAATTTGGACTGCGCACACTTCAATACCTTGATTATATGTTTTTTTAAATTCAATGCTATCTGCAATGAGTATTGCTACTCCGCCATAGCCCATCTCTTCTACATTTTTTAACAACATTAAAACCTTTAAAATTAACCATATAATTTTCCTTCAACCAAGTTTCTTATAAAACTATTACATTGATATTAAGGTCTTTAATTAAGTTTTGTAATTCCGTCTTTCTAGCATTCAGCGATTCAACATTCTGTTACGAACTCGCACACCGAAGCAGATACTAAGTACGGCCCTGTAACCTTATGTTAACGGAGTTAAGAAAAAGGCGAGTGCGCCGAATTCTGAGAAGGTCTATTGGGATCTATTGTGACCGTCCTTTTTAAACATGTTCTCGAAAGGCATTTTAAGAAATATCGCGAAAGGCATGTCCCGTCCCGAATGTTCTAGTAAAGAAAGTTTTTGATATAAATACAGGACCGATCAGCGGATGAGTTCAGTTTATAATTTGCCATAGTGAGTTAAACAGTAATTAAGTGAATATAAAAGTGTTATAAATTAATAAGTTAGTGTGCATATAAATTAAATTTAAGTGACTAGTTAAGTACATATAAATTAGTGTTAGTGAGTTAGTGTTTAAATAAATTAGTAAGTAGCAATACCGAGTGTTCAAAATTTATCCCACCCGTTTATTGTTTAAATAAATAACAAAAACATTACATTGGTGTCAGAAGTGGGATAATATAAATAAATAGCTACATCAAAATGGCCAAGAGACTGTGTGATCTAAAAATGGCGGAATTAAGAGCAGAATAGGAAGATCGTGAGTTGGAAACGTCCGGTAAGAAAAGCGAATTAGTAGAAAGACTTAAAGTGGCACTGGAAAATGACGGCTCTGATCCAGAATCATTTTTATTCAATGACGAGGCTTCCACCTTAATCTCGTCAATTTCTGCTAATATTTCTGCTAATATGGACGAGAAGATTACCACAATGAAAAGCGAGATTTCTGCTATGAAGAATGATATTTCTGCAGATATTTTATCATTGAAAAATGACATTGCTGCTGAAGTCGAGAATAAAATTTCGTCACTAAAATCAGACATGGAGAATAAGATGGTAACGATGGAAAATCAGATGGACGAGAAAATTAGGAAGTTAGAGACAAAGATTGCCGATTTAAGAACACAGGACACTTCAGCAGAAGAAAAGAAGATCGAGATCTGCAAGCCAGAAACACAACCCAAGACAGATGTTATTGGCAGTTTTACCCGAGTCAAGGCCCCAACGTTCGATGGAAAGATGTCGTGGACCAATTACGTAAAACAGTTCGAAGCAGCCGCTAGAGTGAATAATTGGTCCGATAAGGAGAAAGCAGTGAACCTAACTATCGCGCTTCGGGGAGATGCCTTAGATATACTTCAGACGATACCTCTGGAAGAAACGGATGATTTCGAGCTGCTGAAGAAGAGGTTGGACATGCGGTACGGTCACGAACATCTAGAACATTTGTATCAGTCCCAACTGAAGACCCGAAGGCAGAAACGCGATGAAGCCCTTCAAGAGTATGAAGTGGATATTGCCCGACTCGTTCGATTTGCTTATCCGTCAGCACCAGAGAACATGATGGAATGTCTGGGCATCCAGGCCTTTATTGATGGCTTACGTGACCCCGATATGCAGAGGACGCTTCGTTTAGCCCATCCCAAAACATTAGTTGACGCATTGACAGCTGCTCTTGAATATGAAGCAGCAACGAAGGCTTCAGGATATAACAAAATCAGGACCATCCAAGAAGAAGGTGACGAAGACAGATTTGACCAGTTCGTCAGTTTAATAAAAAGTATGATGGACAAGAAGCCAAGAAAGATCAGATGCTGGAATTGTGGCGAGCTAGGGCATGTACGTAGTTCGTGTAAGCGCCCCAAGACTCCTGCAAACCAAGACACAGGAAAACTAGAACGGGTCGGCTACGAGGGGGCAGCACCGACCCATGATCAATCCAAAGACCCTCTCATACTGATAGCTTCTCTCAGATGTCGCAACGACAGTGTATATGTGGATGGCGAAGTAAATGGCAAGAAATATGCTCTGCTGGTTGACACTGGAGCAACTAGAACCATTATACGACCAGAGATAATAAACCCCAAGAAGAAGCTTCTACCAACGAGACTGCGACTGCGGACCGCCACAGGCGAAAGTGCCAACGTTCACGGGGAAACACAAATCCAATTGGGAATTGGCGCAGAAAAGTTCACGCATACGGTAATCGTAGCTGACATTGAAGAAGACGTGATTCTGGGAATGGACGTAATGAATGTACATGGATTCCAATTAGACTTTAGAAACAGAACCATTAAAGTGGGTTCCGAGGAGGTATTCCTGCATCCATATGAAGGCAGCGCGGTGTTGGCAGCTGTACAGGAAGATACCGTTCTACCTGCACGAAGCGGAACCATGATAGTAGCACGGCTACAGGGAATCATGGAGGAAGGTACACCGGTTATGATGGAACCAAGGAACCACGACGAGGAGGTTGGCAAAGGAGTACTAATTGGGAAAGGATTGGTTACGTCGGCGAAGGAGATCCCTGTACGATTGATAAACGTGAACGATTACCCAATTACCATCAAGAAGGAAACCAAGATTGGATTCTGCGTACCAGTGACGTCTATAGTTCGTCAGACAACGACCACTGACAATTCCAATGCCAGATTCGAACAAATGTTATCAGTAGCTGGTCAATCTTTGGATCGAGCTGAAAAAAAGAGAATGAGAGAATTTCTCTTGCAGTATCGAGACTTATTCGTACCAAAAGGAGGAAAGACTGGCAGAACATCAGCCGTCAAACACAAAATCGATACTGGTAATGCTAAGCCAATTAGACAATCAGCTCGAAGACTTCCACGAGCGAAGAGAGAGGAAGTTGAAAAAATAATTCAAGAGATGGCAGAAGAAAAAGTGATAGAACCATCTACTAGTCCATGGGAGTCTCCAGTAGTGCTCGTCAAGAAAAAGGATGGAACTACGAGATTCTGCGTGGATTATCGCCAGCTTAACAACGTGACGAAGAAGGACAGCTATCCTCTGCCTCGAATTGACGATACGCTAGATACTTTGGCCGGCAGCAAACTGTTTTCCACCTTGGACCTGAAGTCTGGTTATTGGCAAGTAGAAATGGACCCAGAAGATAAAGAGAAGACTGCTTTTACCACCGGATCTGGATTATGGCAATTCAACGCCATGCCATTCGGGCTCTGTAATGCGCCTGCGACATTTGAAAGACTTATGGAAAATGTCTTGAGAGGGTTGTCTTGGAAGACATGCCTGGTCTATTTGGACGACATCGTAGTACTGGGGAAGACATTTGACGAGCATCTGCAAAATTTGGAAGACGTATTCAAACGACTCCAAGCTGCCCAGCTCATGTTAAACCCGAAGAAATGTCAGCTGTTCCAAAACCAAGTCAACTATCTAGGTCATATAGTGAGCAATGAAGGAGTGGCGGTGGATCCAGAGAAAGTTGCTTCCATTCAGCAATGGCCGCAATCAACCGACAAACATCAAATTAGGAGTTTCCTTGGACTTTGCACGTATTACAGAAGATTTATCAGGAAGTTTGGGGATATTGCTAAGCCTCTAACGCGACTTACAGAAGAAGCAAGAGCTTTCCAATGGGACGAAGACTGTCAAACGGCTTTTGAAACTTTGAAGAGGCATTTAACCTCGGCGCCGATATTAGGATATCCATTACCAGAGGGAGACTTTATTCTTGACACTGACGCAAGCAACGTAGGAATTGGTGGAGTGCTCTCACAGATCCAAGGAGGGCAAGAAAGAGTGCTGGGATATTTCAGTAAAGTCCTCTCCAAACCAGAACGAAACTACTGCGTCACAAGAAGAGAACTTTTGGCAGTAGTGAAGTCCGTGGAACACTTTTACCAGTATCTCTATGGTAGGAAGTTTTTAATCCGGACTAATCATGCAGCACTTAAGTGGTTGATGCAGTTCAAGAATCCCGAGGGCCAGATCGCTAGATGGATTGAACGACTTCAAGAATACGATTTCAACATCGAACATCGAGCTGGTGTGGGTCACCGAAATGCCGACTCCCTGTCCAGACGGCCGTGCCCAACAGACTGCTCCCACTGCAACAAGGTGGAATCTAGGGAAGCTGCAGTTTCAAGAACTACTGTAGTCAACGAGGAATGGTCACCCACCAGGATCAGAGAAGATCAGGAGAATGATCCTCACCTGAAGATGATCCGGCAATGGAAGAAAGAAAACCGGCGACCTACCTGGCAAGAAGTGTCAAGATTTTCACCGAAACTCAAGGCGTATTGGGCTCAGTGGGACTCCCTTGTCCTGGAAGAAGGGCTGTTGAAAAGAGTCCTTGAAAACGATAATGGTTCTGAGATGAGGAGACAGCTAGTTATCCCGAGAACAAGAGTAGCTGAGGTACTGAAGAAGTTACACGCCAGTCCATCGGAAGGTCATCTGGGAGTGAAGAAAACCCTTCAGCGAGTTCGTGAAAGGTTTTATTGGATGAACAGCTCCGACGATGTGAAGGACTGGTGTGAGAAATGTACGACTTGTGCTACGAGTAATGGACCACATCGCAAGAGAAAGGCACCCATGAAACAGTACAATGTTGGAAGCCCTTTCGAAAGGATTGCTTTAGATATCGCTGGACCATTTCCGACGACAGAAAATGGTAGCAAGTACATACTGGTTGTAATGGATTATTTTACAAAGTGGGTGGAAATTTACGCTATCCCGAACCAAGAGGCCACAACTGTCGCGGATGTATTGGTGAAAGAATTCATCAGCCGATATGGAGTGCCAATGGAAGTCCACAGTGACCAGGGAAGAAATTTCGAAAGCCATCTATTCCAGGAGATTTGCGACAAGCTGGGAATGAAGAAGACCAGAACAACAGCATTACATCCACAGTCAGATGGAATGGTCGAGAGAATGAACAGGACTATTGGAAAATACCTGTCCAAAGTAGTATCCAGCCATCAGAGATTGGGACCAGTATCTCTCCCTATTTGCATTGGCTTATCGATCTGCCGTCAATGAGTCCACGGGTGAAACACCTGCGAAAATCCTGTTTGGACGTGAAATGAGGCTTCCTTGTGACCTGGAATTTGGCTGTCGGCCTGGAGAAGATATAGCAGGCGAAGACTACGTGATCCAATTGAGAAGAAGGCTGGACGATATTCATGAACTAGTTCGAACAAATCTTCAAGTTGCCAGCGACAGAATGAAAAGGCGGTACGACACGCAGGCCACAGAGGGCGGTTTTAAAGAAGGGGACAAAGTATGGTTACACAACCCGGCGAGGAGAAAAGGATTTTCTCCAAAATTACAAAAATCCTGGGAAGGTCCATACTTGATCAAGAAAAGGATCAATGATGTTTTATATCGCATAAGCAAGATCCCCAACGGAAAACCAAAAGTAGTTCACCGAAACCGACTAGCGCCATTCGAAGGAGACCATGACATAGAGGAAGGAGTAAACCTTATTCGAGATGTGTCTGACCCCACCTTCGATGAATTTATGGGCGCATATGGAGGTACCGGGAAAGCTAGATATGGAGTCACTACGGAACAACAACAAGATTTGTTCACTCTCCCAGAAGATTATTCACTGGCATACAACATCCCCGCCCGTATCAAGAACGCACGAGGATTGGCAACCGTCTTTTGAAAGAAGTTCGGGCAATTAGAAAAACTTGAAGACCAGATTCCAGCCCCTGGCAAGACACTGAAACTGAAACATAATTCGTAGTACGTTTTCTACGTGGTAACTAAAAATGAATTCCAAAATGGATCTACCTACCGCGATGTGTGGGAAGCACTCCGAAACCTCCGAGACCACGTGTTGGAATCCAACGTGAAGAAACTGGCTATGCCTAAGATAGCGAGTAACCCAGTTGGATTGGCGAATCATCAGGAACATGGTAGAGATTATCTTTCAAGATACCGGTGTCCAGATATTGATTTGCAGCTACAACCCCCGTTATCAGTATCCGATGAAGACGGTGCCCTGCTATTTTCATAAGATTGGAAAGTGTAGAAATGGGGCTAGTTGCCGATTCAAACATCCAGTCTCGGCTACACAAAAGTTCCAGGAGGAACTTTTCATTTAAGGAGGGGGTAATGTTACGAACTCGCACACCGAAGCAGATACTAAGTACGGCCCTGTAACCTTATGTAAACGGAGTTAAGAAAAAGGCGAGCGCGCCGAATTCTGAGAAGGTCTATTGGGATCTATTGTGACCGTCCTTTTTAAACATGTTCTCGAAAGGCATATTAAGAAATATCGCGAAAGGCATGTCCCGTCCCGAATGTTCTAGTAAAGAAAGTTTTTGATATAAATACAGGACCGATCAGCGGATGAGTTCAGTTTATAATTTGCTATAGTGAGTTAAACAGTAATTAAGTGAATATAAAAGTGTTATAAATTAATAAGTTAGTGTGCATATAAATTAAATTTAAGTGACTAGTTAAGTACATATAAATTAGTGTTAGTGAGTTAGTGTTTAAATAAATTAGTAAGTAGCCATACCGAGTGTTTAAAATTTATCCCACCCGTTTATTGTTTAAATAAATAACAAAAACATTACAATTCCATTGTAGAATATTAATTTTGTTTCTATTACTTTTAGTAGCCATTTCAATATTCAGACTTATCGTCACTATCTGAATTAGTTGAATTTAGAATATCCATATTTTTATCACTGTTATCCAGAATTTTTAGAATTTGGGATACCGAATCTTTAACATTAGTTTCATTAAAACTTTCGTTATTTTCTATCACATTTTGGACTAATTTTACCATTTCGATTAAAATCTTATCTTTATATGACATATACTCATCCCGATAAGGATTGGGGAGGACTGAGGAGATTTTTGATGACGAACGAGTATCTATGGGTGTTTGTTCTGGTGAAATAATTTTGCGTTTTTTAAATTGACTAACATTAGATTTTTTTGGTTGACTATGTACTTGTGAATTGATGGTAGATTGGAAGATAGGTTTTCTAGGAGTAGGTTTTTGTAATTGAAAATTGATTTTCGGTTCTGGTAAGGCGGGAAAATTATTTGAATTGTTGAACACCGCAAATCTATTATGGGCGCTAATTTTGGCATAAGAGGGATTATGCACAACGAATTCTGCCTCTTTGAAGGTGATATTCTCAATTGCCATAACTTTCTTTATACTAGCTTGTTTTTTAAATGAAGGGCAGTTTCTAGATACTGAACCGTGCTCATTACTATTGCAATGTACACATAAATTAATGTTTTTTGTACAGGGATTTTCATTGCAGTTTTCCGTTGCACAAATTTTGCATCTCGCTTTACCATTACATTGTGCACTAGTATGTCCGAATCGGAGACATTTGTAACACTGGATAACAGGATAAAAATAAGGCTCTACTGGAAAATTTACCATGTTAATTTTGACACTCTCTGGAATTCTGTTTCCCAAAAATGTCAAAATAACCAATTGTCTATCGGCATAGGTGCTTGACCCTGTATCTTTATCAATAATTTTACGTTACATGCGTCTGACCTCAGTTACTTGAATATTAGATTCTATTCCTTTTAATATGTAATCTTCTGTGAAGATTGTGTCTACCATTTTTATGATACCCTTTTTATGGGTGTAGTATTTAGGTATGTAACTGACTAAATTATTTTCTGATAGGGCCTTGTGATTTACAAGATAATTTGCTGTTTCATAATCTTTACATATTACTTTCACGCGATTAACACCTACTGATTTGATGTCTGTAATATTTTCACGAATTTCATGTTCTTCGAGAAGATAGTGTCCAATTCTTATTGGAAACAATCTGCCAACATTTTGTATTGACGACCATTTAAAAAAAAATAATAATATTGATAATCAACTAACAATACCTATGTATTTAACCTAAACAATTTAAATTAACTAGAATTTACTTAACTGCTTATCAACAAACTGACCACTTTTTCCAACACTCGCACTCTCGACAACCGATCGCTACAGGTGTAGAAAACAAACTGTAAGTATTTTTTATAACGGCAAAAAAAAATCATAAAGATTTTAATTGTGCGCCGACGCCCATCGTTCGTTTTGAACCCGAAGCCCCAGAATTGTTTCAAATTTTCTTCAACGATTGCAAAGGACACTTAATTAGGAACCAATTAAAGAAAAATTGTGATGTATTTTTTATAACGGCAAAAAAATCATAAATCATCAAATTTTCATCAACTATTTCAAAGGACACTTAATTAGTAACCTATTAACGAATAATAATTGTGATGTAAGTATTTTTTATAACGTCAAAAAAATTTCATAAAGATTACGATTGTGCGCCGACGCGCATCGTCCGTTTTGAACTCGAAGCTCCAAAATTTTCTCAAATTTTCTTCCAGTATTTCAAAGGACACTTAACTAGGAACCTATTAACGAAAAATGGTGATGTAAGTATTTTTTATAACGTCAAAAAAATTTCATAAAGATTACGATTGTGCGCTGACGCCCATCGTTCCTTTTGAACCCGAACCCCCAAAATTTTTTCAAAATTTCATCAACGATTTCAGAGGACACTTAATTAGGAACCTATTAACGAAAAATTGTGATGTAAGTATTTTTTATAACGTCAAAAAAATTTCATAAAGATTACGATTGTGCGCTGACGCACATCGTTCGTTTTGAACCCAAAGCCCCGAAATTTTTACAAATTTTCTTTAACGATTTCAAAGGGCAGTTGGCGTCGGCGCATAATCCTAATCTATATGATTTTTGTTGACGTTATAAAAATACTTACATCACAGTTTTTCGTTAACAGGTTCCTAATTTGGGGCTTTGAGTTCAAAACGAACGATGCGCGTCGGCGCACAATTCTAATCTTTATGAACTTTTTTGACGTTATAAAAAATACTTACATCACAAGTTTTCCTCAATAGATTCATAATTAAGTGTCCTCTGAAATACTTGAAGAAAATTTTGGGGCTTCGAGTTCAAAACGGACGATGCCCGTCGGCGCACAATCGTAATCTTTATGAAATTTTTTTGACGTTATAAAAAATACTTACATCACCATTATTCGTTAATAGGTTCCTAATTAAGTGTCCTTTGAAATACTGGAAGAAAATTTGAGAAAATTTTGGGGCTTCGAGTTCAAAACGGACGATGCCCGTCGGCGCACCATCGTAATCTTTATGAAATTTTTTTGACGTTGTAAAAAATACTTACATCACAATTATTATTCGTTAATAGGTTATTAATTAAGTGTCCTTTGAAATAGTTGATGAAAATTTGAGAAAATTTTGGGACTTCGGGTTCAAAACGAACGATGGGCGTCAGCGCACAATCGTAATCTTTATGATTTTTTTGCCGTTATAAAAAATACTTACATCACAATTTTTCGTTAATAGGTTCCTAATTAAGTGTCCTCTGAAATCGTTGATAAAATTTTGGGGCTTCGGGTTCAAAACGAACGATGGGCGTCAGCGCACAATCGTAGTCTTTATGATTATTTTGCCGTTATAAAAAATACTTACATCACAATTTTTCTATAATTGGTTCCTAATTAAGTGTCCTTTGCAATCGTTAAAGAAAATTTGAAACAATTCTGGGGCTTCGGGTTCAAAACGAACGATGGGCGTCGGCGCACAATCAAAATCTTTATGAATTTTTTTGCCGTTATAAAAAATACTTACATCACAATTTTTCGTTAACGGGTTCCTAATTAAGTGTTCTTTGAAATCGTTAAAGAAAATTTGAAACAATTTTGGGGCTTCGAGTTCAAAACGAACGATGGGCGTCAGCGCACAATCGTAATCTTTATGATTATTTTGCCGTTATAAAAAATACTTACATCACAATTTTTCTTTAATTGGTTCCTAATTAAGTGTCCTTTGCAATCGTTAAAGAAAATTTGAAACAATTCTGGGGCTTCGGGTTCAAAACGAACGATGGGCGTCGGCGCACAATCAAAATCTTTATGAATTTTTTTGCCGTTATAAAAAATACTTACATCACAATTTTTCGTTAATGGGTTCCTAATTAAGTGTTCTTTGAAATCGTTAAAGAAAATTTGAAACAATTTTGGGGCTTCGAGTTCAAAACGAACGATGAGCGTCGGCGCACAATCGTAATCTTTATGAATCTTTTTGACGTTATAAAAAATACTTACGTCACAATTTTTCGTTAACCCTTTTAGCCCTGACTTTTTTTCCCACGAAAATTTTTTTTTATTTTTTTTTTGGTGAGATGGCAATATAAAAATTAGATATGTGTTAATTTCTTGTTTTAATTTTTTTATAGAAAAACAACATGGTAACAATAGAATAGAGTTCACAAGGTATTTCATTACATATGGAATGTTTTAAAACAATTAGAAGCAGATGTGAGGCCAAGACGTAGATTGCATTTTTCACATTTGACTCTTGAACGAGACGTGCATCCAGGCATCTTACACCTTTGAGGCTTTGAATCCAAGAATGGCCAGTGAGCTACATTGTCTTGCCTCACATCTTCCTGAGGTCTTACGTACGACTTTGGCTTCTTTCGGGGAAGCACTGGGGAACTAGTGGAACTACTTGGTCTTCCAACTTTTTTAATAGTCCTTCGATTTAACTCAAATAACGAATCAGTAATGGCTGATGTAAAAGACAAGAGATTCATTTGTTCTTTCGCTGGAATATCAAGTGATTTTGCATCTCTTTTATATTCCAACCAAGAGTTTGTGATAGAAAGGTTGATAAAGTGAAACACAGCACGTAATATCTATTACTTAGATCTTATAAATATTCTGTAAATATGATTTCTAAAATCTAACTTATCTACACCATCCATGCTTTTGTTATAGATTCCGATTACTTGTGGTCTTTTAACTTCAATGTAACATGTATTTGTTCTATTCCATCTGTTTACCTACAATCAACGTATTTTGATAAGTTAGACTTTAAACTGAGTCAATTATAAGGTAATAACAAACATTCGAAGTAGTTTTGTCAGTTTCTACTCACTTTATCAAAATCCCCTACTCCAACGAAATTTGATGACATGTAAACGATGTTGTTGTCTTTCCATTCAGTCAGAACAATGGTTTCATCCTGGTTCACTATCTCCTTCATCGTCCCTCTCTCATCTTTATTTTTTATAGAAAATGGGCAAGGCTTCGAGTTCAAAGCAAACGATGGGCGGCAGCTCACAATCGTAATCTTTATGAATTTTTTTGCGGCTATAAAAAATATTTCCATCACAATTTTTCGTTAATAGGTTCCTAATTAAATGTCCTTTGAAATACTTGAAGCAAATTTCAAAAAAATTTGGGGCTTCGAGTTCAAAACGGACGATGCGCGTCGGCGCACAATCCTAATCTTTTTGAATTTTTTTGACGTTATAAAAAAGACTTACATCACAATTATTCATTAATAGGTTACTAAGTGTCCTTTGAAATCGTTGATGAAAATTTGAAAACATTTTGGGGCTTCGAGTTCAAAACGAACGATGCGCGTCGTAGCTCAATCGTAATCTTAATGAATTTTTTTATGACGTTATACAAAATACTTACATCACAATTTTTCGTTAATAGGTTCCTAATTAAGTGCCCTTTGAAATCGTTAGAGAAAATTTTAGAAAATTTTGGGGCTTCGAGTTCAAAACGAACGATGAGCGTCGGCGCACAATCAAAATCTTTATGAATTTTTTTTGACGTTATAAAAAATACTTACATCACAATTTTTCGTTAATATGTTCCTAATTAAATGACCTTTGAAATACTTGAAGCAAATTTCAAAAAAATTTGGGGCTTCGAGTTCAAAACGGACGATGCGCGTCGGCGCACAATCCTAATCTTTATGATTTTTTTTGACGTTATAAAAAAGACTTACATCACAATTATTAATTAATAGGTTACTAACTAAGTGTCCTTTGAAATCGTTGATGAAAATTTGAAAACATTTTGGGGCTTCGAGTTCAAAACGAACGATGCGCGTCGTAGCTTAATCGTAATCTTAATGAATTTTTTTATGACGTTATACAAAATACTTATATCACAATTTTTCGTTAATAGGTTCCTAATTAAGTGTCCTTTGAAATCGTTAGAGAAAATTTTGGGGCTTCGAGTTCAAAACGAACGATGCGCGTCGGCGCACATTCGTAATTTTTATGATTTTTTTTTGACGTTATAAAAAATACTTACATCACAATTTTTCGTTAATATGTTCCTAATTAAATGTTCTTTGAAATACTTAAAGAAAATTTGAAAACATTGTGGCGCTTCGGGTTCAAAACGAACGATGAGCGTCACAGCACAATTTTTTGTCAATTGGTTTCTAATTATGTGTTCTTTGTAATAATTGATTAATTCGTTTTTTATTTTTGGGTCTTCGATTCAGAATCGTGAAATGTACAAGAACAACGATTTGAAAACTTTTTATTCACTTTATCTTTAATTTTTGGTAATAAAATTATGTAGCCTATTAAAATGTCATTATATGTCACCTATATTAACATTGCAAAAGTACAGTTAATTTTGTGAAAAAATCTTCATGGATGCTTAAAAACATCCGTGGATAACTTCACACGGATTATAAAATGAATGAAAACATTTATATTTAAATCCCTCCTGAAGGAAGGATTTAAGCTAAGTACCAATTTTACATGTATAATTTAAACTCAATTTTTCGTTTTCTTATTGTATTTTATTTCAATGATAAGGCAGTGGTTTTGAGATTTGAATTGAAGTTAGAAGTGATTGCTATGTATCCTGTTTTCTTTGATTTCCAATAATTCTACCTTACAACCTTGAAAAAGAAAGAAAAAGTCTTTCGAAAGCGCTCGGTTCTGTATAACAAGAATTTTCAACATTATTTAGGCTGCAATCCCTGTGATTTTTTGAATTTTCTTTTTTAACATTTCAGCCGTGACTACCTATATATATATATATATATATATATATATATATATATATATATATATATATATATATATATATATATATACATATATATACATATACATAGCAGAACAAATAAATATTTTGGAAGCAACTAAATATGTTAAAAACGCGATATGGAATAAAAATAATAACTTCTTTATGTTATTAGACTGCAAAAGTGCATTAAATAACAAATATTTCTGGATAGGACAACATAAATTCCATAATTACAGAGATAGGTACTCATTATGCTTAAAGATCTTGAACAATTAACAAAGAGGTGAAGTTTGTTGTTTATATAAAAGTTCATTGCAGAATAATTGATAATGACAAAGTTGATAGTATAGCCAAGGAAGCTATAGATACAGACTTTGTAAATTATCCTTCTGTATTGGAAGCTCACTAAAAATTTTAAATGAATGGATTAAGTATATAATGATTACATTAAACAAAAATAGTCGACCATGTTTTGTAAATGAGATGATATTATATAGGTAATATACAGAATCAGATAATCACATTAATAAATAATAAAATGTGTAGAGAATGAAGAAGAAATCATGTCAAAAATAATATGAAAAAATGTACTGTTTTTTCTCACATTTATTACTTAACAGTACATTGAACTTTATTAAAAGCCTAAAATAATTTGCAGCATAAAAATAGATGTATCATACACCAAGGTTTTTTTAAGATAGAATTTATACTACAATTCAGTAACAATATAATCACTATATCTATGATAGCAGCAGTAGTTCCCCTCATTTTCAGAAAGTAACTTTTGGATTTTGTGATAATTAGTAAATTTACATTTACTGAAAACCCATTATAGCTCAGAAAGCTTCAGGAAGTCAAGGCACTTGCAGAACTGAAGCACCACAATAACGATTTAATTAAATATTAAATATCACTTACTTCGTTAATATGTTTATAAGTCTTAATTAAATCAACACTAAGTTTCCTAAGGGGTGCAGAAGAAGAATCCCTAAAGGTAGGTGGTATTCTCGCCTGCATTGCCTGAATGTCAGTAGACGATGAATTAGTCATGGGTGGAATTCCTAAAGTGTCTTCAGCTACCAATCGGCCATATAGAGGAATATGTCGTCTTTGAGTAAGAGTCATATCTCCTCCTCCACCAGGAGTTGCTGGAACTGAAATTAAATTTCAATATTCAATTAATTAAATGAGATTTCAGCATTTCAACTGATAAGAAAATTGATTTGATTATTTCTAAACTTTCATATTAACAACAACAACAATTAAAAATTCTAATTCTTTTGCTGTAAAATGAAATTTATTTTGTTTTTTTTTAAGAAAGAACAAAATCTTACAAGATTTATAGTTGTAATGAAAAAGTATATTAAATGTTTCAATAGCTTGCTGTTATTAATATTCTTTATTGCAATCATTTACAAAATCCCAAATTCTATACAAAATCGGGGCTATGTGCTGGCTGCCCTTAACTTGCACATTTATTATGTCTTCAGATAGTGGAGGTCCATTGCTGCTGTAAGCACTATCCATCCAGTTGAAATGGTATACCATTATTGTGCACTTTGTAAATAATTAAGATTCCCAATATTTTTCCATTGGTCTATCTTTGAAAAACTGGTTTTCCAAAACAAGAAATACGCTGCTCAAAATAATTAGAGTAACACATATTTACGTGTTAATAATTTTATTAAATAAACAATATAGAAATCTAATAATTGAATAGATGAGGCTTTTACTTGATGAAGATCCATACTGAACGATGAAATAAAACAATATAGTTTGTTTAACTCTTCATATATTTGAACTAATGTTCAATTTAAACTTGTTGACGCGTTTCACTAACACAGTAGCTTTGTCAAAACGAATGAAGGTAAAATATAAAAATGTCTTAATATTTACAGTGCTAAATCTATTTACTAAGGTTAACAATAGTATTGAAAGAAATTACCTGGAAATTCATTCACTACAAACATTCCTAAGCTATCTTCTAGGTAAAGAGGTTCAATAAAGGAGACTGATTGATATCTATTTGGTCGTTAAGGAGATTACCTGAATATTTATTTTTGTTAATCTCTAGGGCCTCTAATAAATTTAAACTAAAGGATTTACCGACTACATGGAGAATTTCAAAATTTGGGTCGAAAATGTGTTGGTTTTCTAATAAATGATTTGAATAGTTAGAATCTAATTTTTTGTTGTCATAGCTACGTTTGTGTTCCGAAATTCTAGTTTTAAAATTTCTAAAAGTTCTACCGATATAAATTTTATCACAATTGTCATTACCACATTTTAATTTATAAACTCCTGATTTGTTTAATTTTGAAGATTTAGATTTATTATTTTTAATGAATTTGGATAAATTGTGATCAGTTTTAAAGGAAATATTCATGTCTAAAGTTTCTAAAAATGATTTAATTTTTAAGGATGGTGTTCCAAAGTATGTTAAGCTTTTAAATTGTCTATTATTTTTATCTGAAGGGAATACTTGTTCTAAAGTCTGTTTTTTATCTTTTTATTTATGATATTGTCAATTAAATTTGGATCGTAATTATTATTAACTGCTATTTGTTTGATGATATTTAATTCTTTGGTATAATTATTAATATTTAATGGGATTGTTAAGAGTCTGTGTATCATACTATTGAAAGCTGCTAGTTTATGACTGCATGGGTGGACCGAACTATT
This sequence comes from Galeruca laticollis, assembly GCA_963921935.1. Taxonomy (NCBI): domain Eukaryota; kingdom Metazoa; phylum Arthropoda; class Insecta; order Coleoptera; family Chrysomelidae; genus Galeruca; species Galeruca laticollis. Next base: position 27,970,622 of record OY998180.1, read on the forward strand.
ATGAATTGTAATATCTGTATGTGATGGTTTATGAAATATAGAAAAATCATGTTTATTATTTATATTTGAAATTGTAAGGTCTAGAAAGGTTATAGACTTATTTGTTCAAGTTCTACGGTAAATTTGATATTATTGTGAATCGAGTTTATGTAAGTAATGAAGCTCTCTAATTGTCTATTTGTACCGATGAAGCTAGCTAAAATGTCGTCCACATATCGGTGCCAGTACATAAATTTCTTACTAAGGGGGTGTTCATGAATTATTTTTTCTATATTATCCATGAAAATTTCTGCTAGTAGGGGGCTGAGAGGGTTGCCCATAATCAAACCATCTTTACTGCTATAAACCTCTCCATTGAAATGAAAATAATTTTGATTCAAACACACTTTTAATAAAGTAATGATATCAGAGTGAATTATAGGATTAACATTATTGTATGTGAGCAAGTTATCAACAAGAGTTATAGTTTCTTTAGGAGGTATACTAGGGAATAGATTTGTTACATCGAACGATATGAATTTAGAATTATGGGATAGTATTATATCTTGAATATTATTAATTAATACCGTTGAGTTTTTAACTGAAAATCGAGATATGAATGAACAATATTTAGAAATGAGATCTATGAGAATCTTTGAAATTTTGAATGAAGGTGCTGTGAAATAAGAAACAACTGGCCTGATTGGGTACCCCTCTTTATGGAGTTTAATTAATGAATAAAGTTCAGGGTGTTGCGGATTGGGTAAAAATAATTTATATTTCTCTTTATCGTTAATTATTGATTTAACGTTATCTACTGCTAATTTTATTTGTCTCTGAAATTTATTAGTTGGGTCTTTTTTAAGGGTCTCAAAATTGCTTGCCTCAATAAAAATGGTTGGTTTTTAATATATAATCTTCTTTAGGTAATGCTATTACTGTATTTCCTTTATCTGCTTTTGTGAAAATAAGACTATTTGACTTTGATTTTTGTTGAATTGATTTGGCGACTGATAATTCAAAATTGGGTTTGTTAAACTCCACGAATTCTTTTTTAATAATTTTTGAAGCTTTGTGTTTTAGATTAGAATTATTTGGAGTATTATACAAGTTAATTTCTGTTTCTATACCTAGTTTGTTGAAGTTATCCAATGAACATGTGGGTTGAATATTATGTTTAAAACCTTTTTGTAATAATTGAATTTCTTTATCTGAAAAAATTGTATTTGAAAGATTGACGAATCTATTAAAAAATTTATGTTCTGAGAATTTGGTTTGTGGGTTTCTTGATACTGGTTTGTTGGTTAATAATGACTTTAATTTACGTTTTTGTCCTTGGTACTTTTTGTGAATAATTACTTTAATTTTATCTCTTATGTCCCTATCTAAAATGTCAAACTCTATGTCAAATTTAATTGACAATATCATAAATAAAAAGATAAAAAACAGACTTTAGAACAAGTATTCCCTTCAGATAAAAATAATAGACAATTTAAAAGCTTAACATACTTTGGAACACCATCCTTAAAAATTAAATCATTTTTAGAAACTTTAGACATGAATATTTCCTTTAAAACTGATCACAATTTATCCAAATTCATTAAAAATAATAAATCTAAATCTTCAAAATTAAACAAATCAGGAGTTTATAAATTAAAATGTGGTAATGACAATTGTGATAAAATTTATATCGGTAGAACTTTTAGAAATTTTAAAACTAGAATTTCGGAACACAAACGTAGCTATGACAACAAAAAATTAGATTCTAACTATTCAAATCATTTATTAGAAAACCAACACATTTTCGACCCAAATTTTGAAATTCTCCATGTAGTCGGTAAATCCTTTAGTTTAAATTTATTAGAGGCCCTAGAGATTAACAAAAATAAATATTCAGGTAATCTCCTTAACGACCAAATAGATATCAATCAGTCTCCTTTATTGAACCTCTTTACCTAGAAGATAGCTTAGGAATGTTTGTAGTGAATGAATTTCCAGGTAATTTCTTTCAATACAATTGTTAACCTTAGTAAATAGATTTAGCACTGTAAACATTAAGACATTTTTATATTTTACTTTCATTCGTTTTGACAAAGCTACTGTGTTAGTGAAACGCGTCAACAAGTTTAAATTGAACATTAGTTCAAATATATGAAGATTTAAACAAACTATATTGTTTTATTTCATCGTTCAAATCTAATAATGCTTGTTTAAAAGAATCACGTTTTGTATGAATATAATGAAAAACAATTTACTAATCACTTTTATAATAACAAAACGATTACCAATTCAAAAAAAATCCCAATGGCACATGACCGATTGGACAAGTTTACTTCAAGTAACATTTTTGCATAAAATAAAAAATTATTTTTTTTGGTAAATTTGTGAATTTTCTTAAATAAATGTACGTTTGTAACAATATTTCATATTGCTACACGAGACAACCTGTAAATTGTCTCTAAAATAAATATTCAAATCCATTCTGTTCCAAATTTCAAAAAGAAATCAAAACTTTCCTACACCAACAATTAGAATGGTAAAAACAAAATAGTAATGTGCTTTTTATATTCACAAAATAATTATCGAAGTAACTTTTCCTGTTGAGTACAAGAAGCAAAAATTATTCCTCTTCTCTGGTAACTTCTACTTCAACAGTCGATATTTGATTTTTGCATTCCTTCTTCCAGAATTTTGGAAAACATATAAAAATTTGAGTGTAGTCTTTATTTATTTTCTACATTTTTACATTGAATAATTTAGCCGTTTTAGTCAGCTAATTACATTTATAAATTCAGTGAAGTAAATTCGTAAGTATTGGATTTATTAATAACTATTTCTGCGGTTCGCTTTGATTTTTCTCATGAATCTTGAATAAATTATTCGAGCGATTTGAAACCAAATTCTTTCATTAATTATTTTGGTGGTTTCTTATATTTTTGTATTGGGTTTGTAGAATGAATTAGTTTGCAGAAGACTTGGATGATTTTTAATTTATTTCAAGTTTAAAAACATTTTTAATTTAATGAAAGTTTTAGGTTAAAATCAAGTAAAATTTTGGGTTTTCTTTTCTTTAACTGATCATTTCAGACTACTTACAAATTTCAGCGTTTCAATTTTTATTAATTTTAATCTTGATACAATTTGTAATAAAATTTACACTTGGAAAGACATCGTTGGGAAAACGATTTTGACAGAATTTGTTAGAAATTTGTTTAGCGTTATAGTAATTTTTGCAAATAACGTTTTTGATAGAATTTGCTATTTTTATTGTAAATTATTTCTTGATTTTTTCATTTTTATGTATATAGCTGATTTTGAATGTATGTATCTTGAGCACTCCTAAAAACACTGACAAACTTTATTTGGACAGTCGTTCCGTGTAGTAATTGTCATCTAAAGGACCTTAAAAAGGTGTTTCCATTCGGGACTTTATTGTGTTGCCGAGGGACTAGCGTTAGCATTAATCCTAGAATACAAAGGACTGTTTAGTTCTTGATTTCTGTCACCGAAGATTTTAATCAGTGACCTCATAGTCGTAAGAGGCACTTCGATGAACTCGGTTTATATCTGATACTTGTTTCTTTACATGTTACTGATCAACATGAAAACCTGCTTGACGAGAGTCCATTATTCAAATTGAAGTCAGCAAAATTCGTTGGACAGCATGAACGAGACCGAATTCCATCATTGCCTGAGAATACTATCGAGACGACAATTCAAACAACTTCCCACCATTGTCAGAGAGAAGAAAGAATATATCAATATATCTTAGCTGAGTGTCCAGGACTTTTCAATATATTGATCTTGTTTTAATTAAACTTGTTTAAACTATGAATTTTTCCTATATCAAAGGTGAGATATAGAGTCTACATATGTGCACCCGCTGCTAACTAGCAGCAGCGAATAACTTAATCTAAATTTAAATTTGGTTACATTTTCACTTGTAAGAATTTGTTCTCTTAAATAAAATTTCCTACCTAAAATTATAGCTCAAAATTATTTTTTTATAAAGTTTAAAATAGTTTGAACTTCGTATTTGTCTTGCAAATTTTCTGGTAGATTAGATTCTTTTAGGCTACATGTTTTAGAAAAAAGTGTTAAGTACCAAAGTTGGAGAATGTGTTAAGAATTATAAAAAATCTAAGTAACTTTTTTGGGTCAGATCTAAAACAAAAGAAATACGATTTTTTTTCAACTGTGACAGGCCGCCACTTTGTTTCTAATGGGCCGATTTGGCCCGTTAATGAACTCGTCCAAAATTTTGGCATAATCGATTTTTGTAGCGAGTTTGGTTTCGATCCGTCAAAAGATGCGCACTCTATCGTGCTCACAAATTCCGTTGTTTTGTATTTCCCATGTTTCGATTAACATCTTCACTCCAAAATTTCACATCCTTATTTGGTTATACCGTGCTGATGACAACAAATGAGCCAGAAACATGCATGTCCGCGATTACCGCTTTGTTTCAGTAGCCCTTTTTTTGCGTGAATTACCCATGAATGTCTTTATTGTTGTTGTTAACATATCACGCGATATTCCTACATCTTCTTTGTTATATATATATAATATATATATATATATATATATATATATATATATATATATATATATATACACAGTAGGAAAGGAATATCGACCGTACTAAATATGAAAAAAAATAAGAGTGAATCTAATGGGAAGCGGTATGTAGTGATAAAAGCAATTGTTAAATGCACCTCAAATTTTCGTAATTTATTTATAACTTCTACAGGAGGACTTTCTACAATAGAAGGAAACGAAACAATAGCACAAAACAAAAACATATTTCTCTAAAAAATCCTTCAATACTCACAACACTTAAGCTAATCCATCAAACCAGTCATAGCGATGAAATTACTTTAATATTAAAATAGAAACACACACTCGATGAAACGGAACTAAAAGATGAACTCATTTTATGGAAAAACCAAGAAGGCAATAAAAACTTGTCACACTTTAAAAACAAAATAAAACATCACCAAACAATTATTAGTACCGACTACTGAAATTTAAAATGTTGCTAAGTTGATACATGTCAGTCTTAAAATTAATTGATTGCTTGTTGTCTTAAATATGACACATCTCCAAGAACAACTGTTTTTTATAATTAGTTTCTTGTTCCAAAATTCTCACACCATTAAAATCAAAATTGTGATCTAAATTTTGGAAACGCAAAGATAAGGCTAGTGTTTCACAATTTCCGTAAAAATTGGATGTCCGAAAAAAACGGGTTTTTTCCTGAAAAAATTGGAAATAAACGGTAAATTTCATAAAAATTGAATTTTAGTTAGAAATTAAATTTAAAAACTATTTAATATCCAGGGAGGTTGGTTGACGTGTCAAATATCCAATACAATTATTTTAAACATATTTTAAGAAATAAGTGTAGTGTGACGTGACAACAGGGCAACCTGGCAACACTGACAACTTGTTTACCGGTGAATCCCCAACCAACCAACACATGTCCGCGAACAGCAGAGCCACTCACCTCCAGGCAAAGAATACACCAACAACAAGAAGCGATGCGTTTTGATAATTCATTTTCTGAATGCGCATGTGTGATAGACGCCATTTTTTTATACGTGTTTTACGTCAATGTCATATTTAATTGTTAACCAAAGAATATTCTTTGTTGTTAAACAATAATACGCTTTTTATTTGTTAATATATATTTTGAATTTGAACAATGCCGTTTAGTGAAAGTGACTAGTGGAACTCTTAGTGAGAAATTGTGATGTCACTCGAGAACTGGAGAAAAGATAACTATGTTTGGTTTTCCCAAAGACCATGTGAAGTAAGAGAAGTTGTTTCTATATGCAATATATTATAGCTATATAGTCATTTTTCAATTTTTCAATATTTTACATTCTACTTTACATGTACCTATGCATTGTAAGTTGTGTAATTCTATGTTTTTGATTGTTAACATTGATCTGTCCCTCTACCTTTAACAACATATGTTGTAATATGTACTACAATAAGCTTTCTGCTGAAGAGCCTTGAATAATAATACATAATATTGAATATAAATTAATACTTGATTTCTTTTATAGACATGCGATAATATAAAAATATACCTACCTTTATTTACTTTTTAGGCTACAGTTATGTTTGGAAGCTTGTAACCGTATAGATTTAATTGGAAAGATTACATATGTTTCACAAAAGAATTATAAATTGTGTGAACTTCACTTTGAAGAAATTTTTTTTTCCAGACGAGGAGATTCCAAGCGTTTGTTTCAGCTAGCTGTCCCTACCATATTTCTATGGTTAAAACGCAAGGGTCATATTCTATTGAATGATTCACCAACAAAAATAGTTATTCAGTCTGGTAAATATTAAATTTAAGTAGACATTAAAATCAGCTGTTATTGATATTTATTTTTCGTCACCTGGGCGCAGGATTGATTAATACTTTCTGACAGGATTAATGAATACATTCTTGGAATGTGTGTAAGGGAATGATTGCTACAATTACTTTTATAATTGCAGATACCACACCATTAAAGTAACAGGGACATTCCTCTCAGGCCACTGCAATACATACTAGTGACCATGATGCTTCTCCACTACTTGGTAAATATAATATTTATTTAGATTCACCTCTGTAAGTAAATATGTACCAAAACATATGGCTTTCATATAACTAGGTAAGTTGGTAAAATTTCTACAAATGATTACTAAAGTTACTTTTACAATTATTGCAGATACCACACCATTACAGCAACCGGGACATTCATCTCAGGCTGCTGCAATACGTACTAGTGACCGTGATGCTTCTCCACTGCTTGGTAAATATAATATTTATTTAGATTCGCCTCTGTAAGTAAATATGCATCAAAATATATGGCTTTTTCATAACTAGATAAGTTAGTAAAAAAATTAAGTGTTTGCAACTGTGAATTTAACTAGGCAAAAGTCTCACCTACAATGTTTAGCCTACCTGTGTCTCATTGAAAAGAATCTTGGTTTTGTTATAAAAGAGTCTTTTTTTATGACTTTGTTAAGATAGGGAAATGTTTTTTTATTTATCTCAAGTTCACTTTGTGGCAGTATTAACTATCAGTCTCTGATATGCTATTAATGTAAGAGAATTCTTCTAATGGTGTTCAGAGAATAGATACTAGAAAATCAAAGTGTCGTATGAATAAAACAACACATTGTCTATAATAAAACCTACACATACACTTCTGTGTCCTTTAATATAGTCTTCCTGTATTTTTCTTTTCAGATAATCAAACTTTTAAAATGGATGTTAGGGGGGAAGATACTGAGTTGGGCCCTGTGCCTTTAGAATCAACTTCAACTCAAACACCACAAAGCATCACTTTTGGCACACCACGAAAGCAAAAGTTAAGGTTTAAATTGAAAATGGCGAAGAAAAAGTTACACAAAACATGTCATATACAACCTACACCAGCAAAATATAGACCTGCACTTTTTAAAGATATGTGTGATCATTTTTTAAACAAACCATTGGCAGACATTGTCAAAACCCAAATGAATTTAAAAAATAGAAAAAATCACTTGGCAGACGTTATACTGACGAATTAAAGGACCTAGAGCATACAGATTTCTTAGTAAAATAATAAGTCTGCCAACTCCAAGAACCTTGCAAGCAGGTTTAAATAATGAAGAAGTTTTTGAAGCAATAAAAATGAAAACAAGCACAATGTTACCACAAGACAAACATTGCAGTTTAGTTATTGATGAGATGTCTTTAAAATCTTTTTTTATTTCGATAATGGAAAAGATGAAATAATTGGGTTATGTGATTTTGGAACTGAAAAAAAAGAAAAATTGGTGGCAAAACATGCTTTAGTCATGACAGAAAGAGGACTGCATACCAATTGGAAATTACCAATTTCTTATTTTTTTGTTGAATCTGAATTTGAGGCTGAAAAATTACTACCTGTAATTACAAAATGTTTATGCAAATTGTTTGACTGTGGCTTAACTGTGGATTGTTTAGTAAGTGACATGGGATTCAATTTTGTGAAACTAAGCAAACTTCTGGGAGTTTCTAAAACTAATCCAGAATTCCAAATATGTAATAAAAATATTGTATATGTATTTGATCCCTGTCACTTGATTAAAGCATTTAGAAATAATTTAATCAATAATGTTTTTTCTTTTGATGATAAGAAAACGTCTTGGTTATTTGTAAAATCTTTTTATGAACATGATAAAAAAAAATTTTTCAGATGTGCTCCAAAACTTACAAACTCTCACATACATCCAACAAGTTTTGAAAACATGCGTGTTAAACTTGCAACTCAGGTATTAAGCAATACTGTGGCAAGTTCAATGAATACATGTGTAAGTTTAGGAATACTTCCACAAAGTGCCATAGGGACCATAGAATTTATTGAAAAGTTTGATAAGCTTTTTGATATGCTCAATTCTGCGGACTTAAAGAATTGCAATCCTTACAAAATTGTGTTTGAAGGCACAGATTTTCAATTAAAATATTTGGATGAAATGGTGGAATTTATCACAAAATTGAAGATATTTGATAAAAAAGATGTGTATGTTACTGCCAGATCCAAATGCAAAAATTGTTGTGTTATAACAATAAATTCTTTAAAAATTCTTTGGAGACGACTCTCCTCAGACAATTTCAAATATATACGTTGTAGAAGAATTAATCAGGATAGTCTTGAAAGCTTCTTCGGTTCTATCAGACAACAAGGTTGTAATTCAATGTATACAACTCCCATACAGTTTCAGAGAGCTTTCAAAAAATTATTCTGTCAAACATACCTTCATTGAAATAATATGAATTGCGTTAATGACATGGATAAATTATTATTAAATTTGTACACCTGTACAATCCAACAAAAAACAACCACACCAATCTAAACCCAATATTTTATTAAAAGCAATATCTCTTCCAGATACAGATTACTGTCAAGAGCCAGCAATTATACAAAATTATTTTAATTATGTATGTGGATATTGGATTAAAAAATGTATTAATGTTCACAGTTGTAATATCTGCATTAATTATTCTCGTGAAGTAACAGATTTGGATATTGGTCATTTATTAACATATTTTAAGGCATACAGCAATGATTTTGATACTTTCGGAAGTTTGAGAGCTCCAAGTGAAAGATTTGTGGAATATATATATATATATATATATATATATATATATATATATATATATATATATATATATGTTATATACCTTAAATTACTTAGTACATATTACCTTATTTTTGCTTACATTGTATTTTTTACCTTTTTGAATTGTTTAGTTTAAATAGTCAGTCTAGAATTTACTTCGAATCTTGGAACTTGTAACTTTTGTTAAATAAATAATATTTTAAAAACCTTTTTCCGTGTGTAAAAAGTTATTTGGCGCAGTCAGTAGGATTATTGTACAGTAATTCCATCTTCAAAGATATTTAAATTGAAAAATAAAATGAACTTAGAATATTGTATATTTAAATTTCACAATCATTTCGATTGCTTATTAGGTTTAGATAATCTGAAAAAATTGAATGCAACTATTGATTTAGTAAATAATGTTTTAATTACGCCTTATAGTGAAATAAAAATAAATTATTTTCAAATCAGAAGCGAGAACACCAATTGTATAGTAGTGCCTCCGCGAACTGAACAAATAATTAAATTGAATATTGATAATATTAATAATGGCGATATAATTATACCTTATACAAAAATAGAAAAATTAGAAATTCCCGAATGTCTTACAAAAGCAGAAAATAGTCAAGCTGTATGTACTATTTTAAATCCGTCTGAGTCATATTTTAAAGTAGATTTAAGTGCTCCTTTAGATGTTGAACAGTTCGACGAATACGAACAAACCTTGAGCCCTAATTTTAATGCTATTTATGCAGAAAAATTCAAATTTGATATTAATAAAGTTCGAACACAACATATGAATTCTGAAGAACGCAATGCTATTCTTAAATTAATTAAAGAATATTCTGACATTTTTCATGTTGATTGTAATCAACTAACTTTTACGAGTAAAATCAAGCATCAAATAAAAACTACAAATGGTGTACCTATTTATACTAAATCGTACAGATATCCAGAAGTATATAAAAAAGAAGTCCAAAATCAAATACAGAGTATGTTGGATCAAAATATCATAAGAGCCTCATCCTCACCTAGTCGAGTAGTATTTGGCTTGTTCCAAAAAAATTAGACTCTACCGGTAAACAAAAATTCAGAGTCGTCGTAGACTATCGCAAGCTTCACGAAATAACTATTGGAGATAGATATCCATTACCAAACATAACTGATCTATTGGATAAATTAGGACGTTGCCAATACTTCACTACCTTGGATCTTGCCTCCGGATTTTACCAAATTGAGATGGCTGAAGAAGATATACCCAAAACGGCTTTTACTACTGAAAATGGCCACTGGGAATTTTTGAGAATGCCATTCGGACTGAAGGGAGCTCCAGCAACTTTTCAGAGTGATGGACAACATTTTAAGAGGTATCCAAAACGAAAAATGTTTAGTTTATCTTGACGATATCATTATATTTAGTACAAGCTTGCAAGAACACATAAACAATTTGAAAGGAGTATTCAAAAGGTTACGCGAATCGAATTTTAAAATACAAATTGACAAATCCGAATTTTTGAGGAAAGAAGTAGCTTATTTGGAACATATTGTTACCCCTGAAGGTGTAAAACCAAATCCCGATAAAATAAGTGCTATTCACAAATTTCCCATACCAAAAACTAGTAAAGAAATTAAAGCTTTTCTCGGACTTCTTGGATATTATAGAAAATGCATTAAAGATTTTTCAAAACTGACTAAACCTTTAACTAATCGTCTTAAGAAAAATGCTGTAATTAACATAAAAGATCCTGATTATATTAATTGTTTTGATATTTGTAAAAATATGTTATATATTACAATACCCTGACTTTTCTCATCAATTTAATCTCACAACAGACGCAAGCAATTTTGCTCTAGGTGCTGTTCTTAGCCAAGGAAAAATCGGAACCGATTTACCTGTGGCATATGCTAGCAGAACACTTAATGATTCTGAAGTAAATTATTCAACAATTGAAAAGGAACTCCTTGCAATTGTTTGGGCTGTAAAATATTTCCGCCCATATCTTTTAGGAAGAAAATTCACTATAGTAACAGATCATAAACCACTTCAATGGTTATTTTCTTTGAAAGAACCCAATTCTAAATTAGTTAGATGGCGGTTGAAACTCGAAGAATACGACTATGATATAGTGTACAAGAAAGGTGCATTAAACACTAATAGTGACACGAATCCAGCTAAATATGAATGAAGTAAATTCTTCGGATAATCCTCCCAAAAAATGTATAAGTTTATATGGAAAGATTTAATGACTCACTTTCAAATAATACAAAAAATAAAAATGTAGAAACCGAATCACTTATTGTAGAAGCTGAAGATTTTAATGACGAAATCGATGTCGATAATAATACTATTCACACTAACATAGAAAATCCTATTGCAAGAATACCTATTTCGGAATCTGCAGTAAATGTGGGAAAAAATCAAATTATAATCTCTGAAGTAAATTTTGAACCAGCTATACCAACTATAATTAAATTATATGAAACTAAGCAAAGAATTCTAGTACAATTTTCTAAAAATAACTTTGAATAAGACGTAATAAATTTTGTGAAAGAATATGTAGCACCAAAAGCAAAATATCATATTTATTTTGAAGATCCGTTATACGAAAAATTCAGCACTGTTATACAAACATATTTCAAAAATTCACACATTTCATTTATCAAATGTAATAAAAAATTAATTGACATCCCTCTAAATGAAATCAAAGAAGTAATACAAAACTATCATGAAGGTAAATGGAACCATAGAGGATTAGATGAAACCGAAAATAATATAAAATGTCGATACTATTGGCCTAATCAAAGATCTTCTATTCAAACGTACATTAACGAATGCGAAATATGTCAAATAACAAAATATGATCGCAAATCCGTGAAACCATATTTTAATATTACCCCAACAGCTATTAAACCATTTCAAATAATACATTTAGACACTATTTCTTTAGAAAATACGAAATTTCTAACTATTATACTCATTTTCAAAATACGGGCAGTTGTATAAATTAAACTCAGCCCAAGGTATAGAGATAGTTCATAATTTAATTAGATATTTCACCCATCATTGTATACCGGAACAAATAATATCCGATAACGGAACAGAATTAAAAAATAGTTTAGTCAAAGATTTATTAGAAACTCATAAAATACAAATTCATTTTATCAGTTCACAACATCCTGAAGCAAACGGCATCGCGGAACGATTTCATTCAATAATTATTGAACATATTAGACTTTTAAATAATCAGACCGAATTTAAGAAAGAACCTATTGAAATAAAACTAAATTATGCTCGTTTGGCATATAATAATAGTATTCACTCAGTAAGGAAACTAAAACCATACGAAATTATTACAGGTCATTTAGAGAATAACTCTTCTTTTGATTTAGACATTGATCGACAATTAGTATATAATTATATTCATAATCACAGAGAAAAAATGAAATTACTTTATTCTAAAATAAAATCATTGCAAGAAACTAAAGATAAAGTTATTTCAAAAGCTAATGAAAGTAGAGAAGACCGCCCAGACCCTCTACCTACAAAAATATTTGTCAAAAATAAGCAGATTAAAAGTAAGACAAAAAATAAATATCAACCTGAAAAAATAAAGCTGCGAAAATTGTAACACGTCATTTTAATACCGCCGAAGATATTCACATTTCAAATATAAAATGACCTAGGAAGAAACCTTATACTTTCATTACAGAATAAGTTTAATATTAGAACATTTAAAACAAATAAAGTTTATCTACACATGTTACATGATAACTTTATTTTTATTAAAAAATGTTGAATTAAGTTTTAATTATTTATAATGTAATATTAGATACAATAGAAACTGTGGAGATTTCCTGTTCATTCTGCAAACTAAGGACATTGCATTTGAGTAAAATTAAAACAAGGGAATTATTTACAGAGTTGCAAAAAATATCTGCCTATTATAAATTACAGTTACTGTTGGAATTGAAATACGAGAATATTTTAAACTTTGAATCAATTTTAGATATAACATGTAGAGTAAGAAAAATAGAATAGAATATTTTTTATCAATTCCCATAGATTTTAATATTGAGTTTGAATTATTTTATTTATTACCTATACCTACTAAGTTAGAATCAGAATTCGTAATAATAATACCAAATTCAAAGTATTTTCTAAGATCTGATACACAGATAAAACCTCTAAACGATATTTGTACAAGAAGCGAAACTTTTCAATGTGCTTCACACCTTCAAGACAATAATAACCAGTTATGTGAAGAACAAATATTATTAATGGAAAACTCCACTAACTGCGAATACACTGAAATCAAAATTATTGAAAATCATTTGGAAATTATACCAGAAATAAACCAATACCTAGTAGTATTTCCAGAAGAAGAAAAATTGATAATTAAATGTTCAGAAGACACAGAAATCAAAATTTTAAAAGGAATTTTCCTAATAAAAAACTCGCCATGTAAAATAACTTTTAAAAATCAAGAATTAATATTTCAAGATAGAACTTTTGGTCAACCACTGGTACTGAATAAACTTCAGACACATTTTAATAAAATTAAAATCCAGCCTTTGGAAATAAATTTGAAAAAATTAAATTTAAAAGAAATATCTTCGCAAGGATTGACACAAATTCATGAAGAACAATTAAATCTCCATATTCCTAGCATATGGACTATATTTCTATATTCTAGCGGAGTATTGATAATTATTTGGCTACTCTTGAAGAAAACTCAAAAAAGAAGAAAATCAGAAGAAATTCCAATGGAGTTACAAGAAAAGAAAATTCAACTTCCAGGGGGTGCCTCGATCTAACGGGGGAGGTGTTATATACCTTAAATTACTTAGTACATATTAAATAAATTGCTTAATCAGTATATTGTGTAATAACCTGTTGTTTTATAAATTGTTGAACCTTATTTTTGCTTACATTGTATACCTTTTTGAATTGTTTTGTTTATATAGTCAGTCTAGAATTTACTTCGAATCTTGGAACTTTTGTTAGATAAATAATTTTTTAAAAAACCTTTTTCCGTGTGTAATAATATATATATATATATATATATATATATATATATATATATATATATATATATATATATATATATATATATATATATATCTATTGTATCTACACTAGTTTGTTTGTTTTCATGTTTTATTGGGTTATTTGTGAAATTCCATTTTTTCTTTGGATTTCCATCAGCATCATTCCATTTTTTTCTGAAAAAGTTAGTTTTTAGTTTTCTTTTTCTAAAAACTAGGGGGTTATCCAATCATTAGTTTCCCCAATTTTCATTTTAATTGTTTTTGTAGCCTTATTTTTAGCTTCTTGTATTAGTTTGATCAAGGTTTCAAATGTATCAACAGGTATAGAGTTTTGCAATTGACTGCTTAGAGCAGGAGAAATTATCAAATAATATGGTCATTCGCAACATACCAAAAATAAATGATGAAAGTTGTGTCGGAATCGTGAAGAAAATTGCTAGTCTGTTAAATATGGAAGAATTAAATAAGTTTTCGGCCTACAGGGTATCATCTAAGCCTGATGCCCCTATTTTGGTAAAATTTGACAATAGTGAAAATAAATCGAATATGATGAGAAAACTTAAAGAAAAGAAATACATCAAATTGGAGGATCTGGATTACATTAATGGTAATGGAAAGTTTGATCAAATTTACATAAATCATGACCTAACTGAGTATAGAAGAATTTTGCTTGCTATGCCAAAGAAGTTAAAAAGCGTTTAGGTTACAGATTTCTATGGATTGTTGATGGTGACATTTTTGTGAGGAAAATGGATGGTGCAAAAAAGTTTAGAATTCGATGTGAAGAAGACTTGTTTAAAATGTAATAGAAAATTTTGGGCTCTACCATGAAAACATTGGTATTATAAATATATTTAAATTTAAAACCGCTTATTTATATTTTTTAGAGTATAATAATTTTAGCTACAATATGTATTTTAGTAGTAATAATTCGCCAAATAAATGTGACGGAGGTGTGCTATATAAGGTCAGAGCTTTGTGAGTCCATAAGTTATACTACTTGCGGTTTATTAAATACTATGAATCTTAATTTAAATTTTTCTGTGCCCTGTCAATATAGGTCACACGATATAAATGCTGATGTTTTTATTGAAAATTTAAATGAGTATCTCCAAAATATGAATAAAAGTGATGTGGAAGTATTCTTAGGTGATACAAATATTAATATATTAAATTGTGCCAACAATAAAAGAATTAAAAATGAGTATCTAAATACTTTATACACGCACGGTTTTAGATCTCATATAAATTGCATCACTAGGAGAGGTCATTTTAATAATACAGGCACTTGCATTGATCATTGCTTTATATACAATAGAAGTAACTTAAAAATAGAAGCCGCTGTTTTGGATTATAGTATCACTGATCATTTACATTTATTAAGTAATTTACACTTTGAGAAAAGTTTGCCTCCGACTAATGATAATATAGACGAGAGTAGCTACATAAAAAAATTAGATGAGAGTCAATTTATAAACAAACTGGAGAATATTAATTGGGATCCTCTTTATACTCTTTTGGACGTTAACAATATGGTTAAATACTTCACACAAAAAGTTGAAAATGCTATTGTTAAATCTACAAACACTATTATACCTAAATATATTATTAGAAAACCATGGATAACGCGAGCACTTGTTAATTCTATTTATGTAAAAAATTATATGTATAAATAAACTCTTACAAATATTTGTTTGTTAAAAGACTATAAACTATACAAAAATAAATTAAATAATCTAATCAAATTAGCAAAAAAAATTACTTTAGAGATAAAATTTTGTGGGGAAAAAATGACAGTAAGACGCTCTGGAAAGTGGCCATGGAATCCTCTAATATTTATAAAAATAAAAAATTGGACATAAATAAAATAATAAATGATAACAAAACTATTACTGAAACTGTCTCGCCCCTCACTTCGTGGAATGATATTGATTTATCGAAACAATTGTCAATTTTTTAGAATTTTCAATAACTTTTATTATATTGTGGAATTAACTAGAGACCGTGAGTTTCATTTAAAAACACTAAAACTATTACTGATACTAAAGAAACTGCAAATGAAATGAATAACTTTTTTGTAAATATCGGTGATCAACTGTCAAATAATATTTCAAATAAAAATTTAAAATTAAGCGATTTTAACATAAATTCAACTTGCGATCAATCCTTTTTTCTTTATAAAACTAATACTGAGGAACTCTCTCAAATAATATCTTCTCTTAAGAACTCTCCTTCAACTGGTCCAAGTAAAATATCAAACATTATACTGAAAACATTATCAAGTCATTTTTTTAGACCCTTAACTTTTATTTTCAATAATATTTTTCTGAAAAGTGTCTACCCGAATGCTTTCAAAAAAGCCTATGTTGTTCCTATTCATAAAGGAGGTACAAATACTGATATAAATAATTATCGTCTTATATCCTTAACTACTAGCCTTTCTAAAGTATGCGAAAAAATTATTAAAAGACGCCTTACTTGATATTTTATTGATCGTAATTTGTTAAGCCCAAATCAGTTCGGTTTTATTGAGGGCAAGTCTACTAGTGATACAATAATGAAGGTAGTGGGTCAGTTGTATAAAGCAGTTGACGGTAGCACTCCAACTATTGCTGCCTTATTAGATTTAACCAAAGCGTTCGATTTGGTGCCACATTTGCGCTTATTAGAGAAGCTAGACAAACAATTTGGTATTAGGGGTAATGCTTTAAAACTATTAAAAAGTTATTTAACAAATAGGGAACAAACGTAAAAATCAAAGATATTATTAGCGAAGAAATTACTGTTAAAAGAGGAGTGCCCCAAGGTACAGTCCTGGGGCCGCTTCTTTTTTTGTGCTACATCAATGACTTTCTTAGCCTGAAAAATATTGGCAACATTACGGCTTACGCCGATGATACAGTTTTGGTTTTTGACGTTAATAATTGGGATACACTTAGGAATAAAGTATCATTTGGACTTTACTTAGCTAAGAAATGGATGAACATTAATGGTCTACTTTTTAATGAAGCAAAAACAGTAATAATCCCTTTTGCCAAACGTAAAAAAAGTTTACCTTCATATAACAAAATTATTACACATTTCAGTTGTGACTGCTATGCATCTTCTACGAATACTTGTACATGCAAGCGTAACTCTAATACTTTACTTTTACAAAATAAGGCTAAATATCTTGGGATAATAATAGATTCCTTTTTAAGTTGGTCTTACCAAATTGATAACATGTGCAAAAAATTAAGATATTTAATATATGTTTTTAAAAAATTAGCAAATATTACAGATATACATTCCTTAAAAATTATCTATTATGAACTTGTAAATTATATTCTAGGGTATGGTTGTCTCGGTTGGGGTGGAGTTTTTGATACTACTCTAAAGCCGCTGGATATTCTTCATAGAAAATTAATTAAAATCATGTATAAAAAACCATTCGATTTTCCTACAAAAGATTTGTTTCAAATTAGTTCGTTCTTAAATATTAGACAGATATATGTAAAGACACTTTTACTGAATTAGTATATGAAAAAAATTTACACTAATGCATTACCTCATAATTATTTCACAAGAAATTTTAGTAACGATAATGCCTATTCTTTTAGTACAAAGTCTAGATTGGGGGTGAGATACTTTTTACATTACATTCATATATTTATAAATTTTATCGATAATAATATTAGAAATTTAGAACGTGTTAATGTTTTTAAGAAACATTCTGTTGAATGGATTAAACTTAACTATGACCAAATTAATAACATATTTTCTCATTAATCAGGAAAAAACTTATTCTCACCATGCATTGCTTTTTTGGACCGGTGCCGCTAGGGGGAATCATAGATTCATAAATTTATGAAAATTTCTAAAATATTAGGAAAGTTTAATAAATGTTTTGGTTTTGTTTTATAATATTACATTAGCGTTATATATTACATATGTAAGTCATTAATTTTGTTATCTTTTGAGCCACACACAAGAATTTTCTTCCGTGGCAATAGAAAATGTATTTTTTGGATGTGTATTTTGGTACTTGATAAAAAAAATTTCAATTTTTCAATCTTTCAAATTGTCTTCATGATTTGAGTTATCTAGTTTCTCAAATGTTTTCTGAACTTTACAATTATAATTATATTTTTGAATACAATTCTATTTCTAATATATTATGATCCGGAATTGTGCTATATTCAATGTTTACTTTACAGCCTATGTTACTTGTTGCTAAAACATGATCAATAATAGTATGAGAGTGTTGTGTAATTCTGGTTGCATATTCTATGCCTATACTGTTTCGGATTTCAAAACCATTCAATATAAAACAATTCATATAATCACTGGTGGTATCATTATTGTCTAATTAATTTATGTTAAAATCACCAATTATTAGTGTTTTTTTCTCATGCTGTAGTATTTCTTCCAATATTTCCAGGAATTCCTTCACATTGAATGATGGTGGTCTATATAAGGCTATAATTTTTACACCATTTACCTGTAGATTCATCCCAATCATGTTGAATTGGCTGTCCCCACCAACATTGTTCATCTCAATGAACTTGATATGTTCTTTAATATATATTGTGACTCCTACTGCTCTAGTATCTTTTTACATGCATGCACAGCTGTATATCCATTAATTACGAATTGGTGTACTTCATTTTTATATAACCAGGTTTCCACAATTACTAGTATATCATAATATTTCATTTTTACGAGACACTGTACTTCCTCCAACTTGTTTCTGAGACTTTGTGCATTTAAATTATAAGATTCTTAGTTGTGCTTCTGCTGTTGGTTTTCTAATTTCATTGAATTTTTCTAGTTTTTTAGATCACTGGTGTCTTCGATTGGCTGAACTGAGTAGATATACTAAGTTGGTCCTGGCCCATTCCTGGCTCACTGTTTCTAATTTTCGCCACTAGATGGCGCTGATCCTTGGCGGGTGATTCAAATGGGGCGCAGGTGTCGTGTGGTGACGTCATGGCAAGCTCCAAAATGTTTAGTGTTTCTCAACTTTACGCCAGGAAGGTCAGACTGACCGATGAGAGATTTGGATTGTGGCTCCTGTTGGAAAATTTGGAAGGTAACAATATGGTTACAGATATTGGAAATATTATTTACACTGAAGGCGAACACCCACTGGGATATGGACTTATACGAATTACAGAACCATTTTGCAACAACATAATACTTGTGAAGGTATGCGGCTTAGAGGACTGCGATAGAAATTCTTGTTAAAAAAGAAATATGTGGCTCTTTTAATAGTTATATATGTGGAAAGTTTGGCGAATTGGTTTCTGCAAAACATGGAGTTAAAGCTAAGCTGCCTTTCTTCTTACTAAGATACTAAGTAACAACCCGCTTGCCATTGGAACAAGAGAAATAATCGGAGAAGATTTGGAAATTATTAAAAGGAAACATAAAGAACCTGCGTGCATTCCATACAAAGTAGAATTGGTGGACGTTAAACTCGACAGGCTACTTAAATAAATTTATTGGAGCAACTCAGGAAGGAAGATTACTACCTAATGGACTTGGACATAACACAGGGTTTTGCAGTAGTTTTAACAAAGAGGAAATGATTAATTATTTAACCAACAACTTTAACTTTTGCATCCAAGGAGAGTACACGGAAAGGTGCAACGCTATTGTAAGCAATTTTAAAAGAGTTGGCATAGATTGCCTTACGTGGCTCACATCTAACGCAAGGGTTAAAATGTACAACAAATTTATTTGTCAAGTAACCAGTCCTGGAGTTAACAAGAACATTGGAAACCATATTATAGATTTCGTCAACTGCCCAGACACAAGATTAAAGTAAGCCTACCATACGTTCCGTAAAAAAAACAGGACAGCCACGTTTTCAACACCCGTTGTCCTGTGTCCCCGCTAATCTCTACCGGGAAGCTAAATGTCCTGTTTTTTTCACATAACCGTTTATACAATAATTTCAACAAAAAATTTAAATTGTCGCTGTCATTCTTCGTTACGTGTGTTTAAGAAACAATAAGTGTAATCGTCCGTGTGTGAACTTTAAACAACAAAAAGATAAAAATACCTAAACGCAAGTGTGTCTTTTCGTCTAACTTAAAGAACAAGTATCCATATCTTGAATCTTCAATGTTAGCTTCTGAAGTTCATTGCAAAATCTGCAAAACAACGTTTTTTCTATTGCTCATGGTGGAAGTGCCGACGTCGAACAGCATGAGAAAACAAATAAACATAAGCTGGCTTCAGGTGCTGCTGTCTCCAGCCGTAAGATAGAGATTTTTTTCGTCAACAAGACGTTTGGTAAGTAGGTACTTATTTATTTAAACTTAATTATACTTAGAATAGCTTATTATATTTATTACAGTGCAAATAACAAAAATACAAAAATCGCCTTTGAATTTGGTCTTTGGTACACAGTAATTTTATTATATGTATGTTTTGTTTACAGGTCAAATTCAGACTAGAATCTATTACTTTTCCGCCCAACCTATCTATATGCGAGAAAAGTATTGGTTTACCCCAAAAAAAGTTGAAATTTTGAAATTTTTTTTTGAGTTATTTTTACGTGGCTGGCACCTTGGTGCAAGACCCTTTTAAGAGAAGATCTAAAAAAAGCAAATTTTGTAACTCTATCAATCGACAGTTTTAACCATAAATCAACTAAAATTCTACCAGTTTTGGTAAGGTTTTCATTCCTGAAGAAGGTGTGCAGTTGAAGGTTCTGGACTTTTCATCTGTGGGGTGTGAAACGTCAGATGTTTTATCAGAAAATGTTGTATCTATAATTAAAAATTATAATTTGGAATCCAAGTTGGTATGCCTTGTGGTGTATCATGTTAGACAATAAAAATGTTGACACTTGGCTGACTAAGAGATACCAGGGAAAGAGATTCATTCAGTATCGAGCAGGCAGTCAGTGAGCAGAGACAGAAAGAAAATTGTGTTTTATTTATATATACCTCATCCCGAAATCAGATATTGACGATAGGATAAAAGAGTGAATACCACAAGTGGTGACGAGTGAAAATTAAGGAAATAGTAAGTACAAATTAAAATCAATATTCAAGTTATATTATAAATATAAATTATAATAATTAACTGTAGTTAAATCACAAGACGGCCGGAAAGGTCAGGGTGGCATAACACCTGTATAGAGTTAAAACAAAATACAGATGGCCATGGAAAATGGTCAGGGTGCAAAACACCTGTCAATAATAAAAAGCACACATGGCCAAAATGGTCAGGGTGTATAGCACCTGTTACAAAAAATACTATAGACGGCCAAAAGGTCAGGGTGTACAACACCTGTTACAAAAAATACTATAGACGGCCAAAAGGTCAGGGTGGTATAACACCTGTGAACATTGAACCATAGAGACGACCAAAAGGTAAATGGTAGTGTTGCCAGATCTCCGATCTTGCTCATAAACTCAAGATATCACGATTTAAATATAACTATATTGTATGAGTTATTACCTTTGTAGTATACTTGAGTAGTCGTATATACAGAATTTATTCTTAAGTTTGCTATTATTCCAAGTAATTTTTAGATATTTTAAAATATTTATACTGATGAGAGTGATTCAGATACTGTTTCAACTTCAGCAAAACAACGAAAATTAACTTATTTTTATACCGAAAGTTGTTTATCTATTTATTGCAATACAAATACGGTATTGTGAGTTTTATTTCCATACAATCACGATTCAAAATAAAATAAAAATCATCTGGCAACACTGGTAAATAGTATATAATACTTTTGTACGTTAGAATGTGTATGACGCATAAGAGCGTTTTCAGACGATACCATTACCATACCATTTTCAGCGTGCGATAAATGGTCGCAATATTGCGTACATCAAATCTACGTGCATTTAAATCGGTCGTTTTCACACATAGACGATACCATATTTTCCATGGTAACGCCGAAGCGATATCGCATAAACACGCGATTTGTTCTTCTAAAATCGCGCGATCGGTGCGATTTTTTTCCGCTACCATTTCTCTACGCAATGCAAGTCTATGCATGTTTTCACACGTGTAGCTAGAAATCGCAAATCGCAGCTTTTGTGTCAGTTCCAGTGTTGTGATATCGAAGAAAACATCTAAATTTCTATTTGATCCTTTAACTCTAATAGAGTTAATACAGCAAAGGCCCTGCCTTTGGGATAAAACCCAGGACGATTATAAAGATAAGATAAAGAAAAATAATGCATGGGCTGAAGTTTATAATTTTTTGATAGAAGATTTCGAAATCTTCTCAAACGAAGAATAAGTTTAATTAAATATGTTTATTGACTCAAAAGAAACAAATATACAGATTAATGAGTAATAAATTTGATTTGTTCAAAAACAAAGTAGGTTAATAAAATGTTAGTTTAATAAATTTTTACAATAATAATACATCAAATTTTGTCCATTTGCCAAGGTAAAGTGCCCGCGGGACTCACAAAATAATTGGCAAATTCGTCCCGTATGTCGTTTGCCTGTCTTCCACCTCCTACAGCCCTTACCCGTTGTAGATTTTGCAAACCATTTGTACTTGTAGAAACGTAGAAGTCAGTCGTACGAAAGCCATCTTTTTGACGAACTATGTTATGTAAAATTACTGCAGCTCTTACAATGTCCTTTGCAAATGTTTTAGAAACATTTAGTGGTCGATGAAAAATTCTCCATTTGTTGCTCATTATACCGAATGTACATTCTACAAATCTTCGTGCTCGTGTTAAACGATAATTAAATATTCTTTTAATTGCAGTTAGATTATGACCTCCAAATGGTCTTAACAAATTTTCATTTAACGGAAATGCCTCATCTCCGACTAAAACAAATGGAAAACTAGTATTTGTTCCTGCCAAAAGAGTTTCATTAGGAATATTTAGGGAGTTAATTTTCATTTTCTTCCAAAACACAGTTTCTTGAAAAACCGATGAATCGCAATCCTTTCCGTATGCCCCTATGTCAACGTATATAAATTTATAATCAGAGTCTGCCACAGCCATTAGAACTATAGAAAAGTAATGTTTATAATTTAAGTTCATCGAACCACTTTCCCGAAATTTTTGTACCCTAATATGTTTACCGTCCACAGCGCCAATCTTGCTCTGAAGGTATAGGCAGGTATTCTTCTCTAAAATGAATCCATAGCTGCTGACAAACCGTGCGAACAATTTCACTTATAGTTGAGATACCTATTTTATAACTATAGTGAAGATCTGTAAATGAGTTTCCACTAGCGAGGTATCTGTAAATAATAAAATATTTTACTTTTTTTAAGTTAAAAATTAACTTGCATATTTATATTTAAAAAAGATTATTATTTGCAGGAAAAGTTATTCATGACAAATGGAAACATATTATAGGGATGCATTTGCAAATTCGAGAAAAAAGAGAAGTGGTGACAAACGTACAAAGAAGTACATATACTTTGAACAAATGCAATTTTTATTGAAAGTACTCGAAAAAGATGACACAGAATCCAGTATTTTTGAAAATACTACTGAAAAAGAACAAGTAAGTGATGAAGATGCAGTATCTGAACAGACACCTAGAGCTTCTTGTGCCCCAAAACGAAGAAAAGTATCTTCCATCGATGAAACAGACAAAGCAATTTTAAAAGCTTTAGAAGCCACTTATCAACCACCACCAACACAAACGGACGAAGATACTGCCTTTTTCATGTCAGTTACACCTGCTGTAAAAAATTTCACGGAGGACGAAATAATAGAATTCCGCATGGGTGTACTAAAATTAATAAAGGGCATTAAAAGCAAAAGATCTTCGTCCAATAATGAAGTTTATCCGTCATATCCATCAACATCTGCTTATTCGACTCCAGCGTCAGATGAATATCGGGAAGATTATACCTGTTTTCAAAACTTATAATAAATTTATTTTGTACTAATTCATTATGTAATAAAAACTTACCTTAAAGTAATTGCCAGCATTTCTTTTGGAGGAACACTTAATCTCATCGTTGTGTCTGTTTTCTTTATAGAGTCTGAAAGACGTTCTAGTAACATCCTGAAGGTATTGTATGTCATACGAAAATAATTGAAAAATTTTTCTTCGTGTTCAATTAATTTTTCAAATAGTATATAAAACGCGCCTTCCAAATATCTACTTTGTAACAAAGGATGAACCCAGTACCGTCGATTTTTCCATCGATCCTCTCTTTGTTTCCTTGCTTTTCTCCGTTTGAGAAGTAGCGCTAGCAACACACGTCTTCTATCCATAACACTTTCTAACTTACTAATCTTGGCAACTGTGTAATAACTACTTTAGGGTACAAAATTCGATGGTATCAAATTATGGTTATGTGTGAAAATGATATACCATTTTGCGACCATTTATCGCCCGCTGAAAATGGTATGGTAATGGTATCGTCTGAAAACGCTCTAAGGGAAATATTGAGGTTTAAAAAAAAATCGCTTAATCAACTCGAAACAAAGAAAACAACCCGATAAAAACAGGTGATGGCTTTGTTTGCATATTGTTTATAAAATTATGCGTTATTTTGTTATAGTAGGGGAGCCCAAGCGGGGATTTCGGGATTTACTAAAGCGCGGCAGATTAATATACAGGGGGATACCTTGTACCCGGTTAAGTACCTCCACAAAACATGAGGCCCATATATAAGGCCGCCCGTGAAGGATACAGGATCAGATTAGTAAAAAAAAATTGACCAGAAATTCTCGAGCGCGTCAGATTAAGGTACGGTGAGTTAATTACATCCTAAAAAGTGTATATTCCACTAATCTGACAATTTGAGAATGACGTAAAAAAAGGGGAGGGCAACAAAGTTGTAAAAAAAAACGTCATCTCGACATTCTCGAGCGTAGCTAAATTTTTTTTTATTTTGAAGGAAATAATTCAAGAATAATGAAAAATATATAATCTGACGATTTCCGCAAGCCGAAATATCAAAAATTCGTCGATAAAGTTAAATGCGTGCAGCCGCGTGATGCCTACATTTCCTTCTCCGCGTTTCTATTCCTCTCTCACTCTTTCTCTATCTATTACTCTCTCACTCCGTCCCCACTCTGGTTTCTGTTGCCATGACGCCATCACAGCTTTTTTTTAAGTAATTTTTTTATAAATACATGTATTCTACTAAAAAAGCATACACTTATTTATTTGCATGCTATTTCCTCAACTTTTCAATTAATTAAGTTCAATGATTTAAAAAAATTAAAAAAAAAATTTTTGACTTCCCGCTAAGAAAAATTAAAAATTTTAAACAATTCGGGAAGTTATTGGTTTTACCCCGTTTTTTCGAAAAGTGTGTGTGTGTGTGTGTGTGTGTGTGTGTGTGTGTGTGTGTGTGTGTGTGTGACTAGCTTATAACTTTTGAACGACTAAACCGATCGGAATCTACTAAACGGCGTTCTAAATACTTCCCTCAAAATTAGATTTCCTGTGAATTTGAACCGATTCGGACTTTGAAAAATCTCAAAAAAATAAGATAAATTTTTTTTTGAAAGTGGTTTTTTGGAATAACTTTTAACCGGCTTTATCGATCAACTTCAAAAACTAGTCCGCCTTTGAGCTTGAAAAACCACGTCGATCACCACCAAGCTGGTCAAAATCTGTTGATTCGTTCTAGAGATATCGTGAACGAAAGAAACCCGAAAAAGTGTTTTTTCGGAATTACTCCGAAATTTGTGGTTCGATCAATTAAAATTGCAAAATTACTTATGAGGATGATAAAACTGCGTCGAATTGCGCCAACCGCGTGAAAATTGCTTGATCCATTCAAAAGTTATTGCGGTTTGAAAATTCCAAAAATAGTGTTCTATGAAACTTCTATCAGACTTTCGAGCTGGGAGAGCTCAAATGCATAGAAATATTATTTCTTTGAACTCAGCGAGCTCAAAATATCACATAAATTATATTTTGAGCTCAAAAATGTCATAAGTACAATTTTAAGCGCCCAGGAATGGAATTAGCGGGAAGTTGCAGGGATGGCCTTTAAGGTGAACCGTTTTTCTAATTTTTTTTTGTCAGATCAGGCGAATCTCTCTACATAATCGTCAGATTATGAGACAGTACGTTTAGAACATAAAGATGACCATATATATCTTAATCTGACGCGCTTGAGTATTTCAAAATGGCGATTTTTTTTTGCACATTATGAAAATGGCCGCGAGTTTGCGTCCCATCGAAATCGTCAGATTAGTGAATGAGAGCTTTTTTTTGGTGCACTTAACACTCCCTTAGAAAATCTGACGCGCTCGATAAATTTTTTTTTTCATTTTCAACCCTTAAATACAACCATCCGCATCATGCAAACGATCAGATTAATATACGTACATTATTAAAAATACGTAGGGCATTGATGCTATCAATATCTGACGCGCTCGAGGATGTCCATGCAACAGTTTTTTTTTACATATTTAAAAATCTATAGCCGCTTCCCCCACCGATGTAAAGGTATATATCATATAACATTTTTTTCTTCTTATCATCCAAGCTTTGCATCCCAATAGGTCTCTACGACGCTCGAGTAAATCCCCATTTAGCCTCGTGGGCTCCCCTACTATTATGATATAATCTGGCGCGATTTTATAAAGTGTTAATGATTTTTATTAATACCTTGTAAGCTTAAATATTATTTTTTTTATTGATGCCTCATATTATCTATTTAAAACACGCCTCAGCGTGTTTAAATCGAACTTTCAAACACGCGCGTTTTTTAAAGTCCCTATGGTAACAACAACAACTCGAGAAACGTAAGTATCAATGAAAACTTTTTTTATTAGTTTTTTTTTATTTACGAATCCGCATCAGCCTCAAGGGCTATTAGCGGTCTGTAGCAATATATTATGTTTGTTTAACATTATGAATAGATATTGACATGTCACATGTTTTGTTTAAAGTACATTTTAAATTTTATGGTAAAAGTTTGCGATTTGCAGATATTTAATAAGGTTTTTCACATTACTGCTGTTGTTTAAAGTATTTTCCAGAGATTCACTTATGTTGCATGCTAGTCTGTTGGTATGATATAGCGGACACTCAACCAAAAAATGTTTCACTGTTAACGGCTGCTCACAAATAACACATTTTGGTCTTGGTGTTCGGGAAAGTCAGTACTCATGAGTAGCTCGAGTATGACCTAGACGTAACCTTGTGATGATGATTTGATGTCTTCAATTTTCGGTAAAAGTTAGCCAGGGTGTTATGTAGGGTTTGATTTCTCTAAGTTTTGCGTGTGAGCTCCTCCATGTCTCATTCCATTTTTGTTTTGCTTTATTGCGAATAAATGTTTTTAGATCGGTGTATAAGGGCTTAATGATTGGTGTGGTATTAAGTAGTGCTGTTTTTTTGGCGAGTTGATCGGCCATCTCATTACCTTTTATACCTATGTGTGCAGGAACCCACAGGAAATGTATGTTTTTTCCTATCGATTGAAGATGATGAATTTCTTGTTTGATCATCAGTACGAGGAAATTTTTCGAATAGGTGCTTCTCAATAATTTCAAGGAGTTTAAAGAGTCTGTAAGTATAACTGTCTTTTCGTCGTTCGATGTTGTTACATACTTTACTGCTTCTAGTATTGCATAAAGTTCTCCTGTTAGAATTGTTGCATATTTTGAAAGTTTGAATTGTACATTGTTTGTAGGGGTTCCTAGTCCGTCATTTTGTTTGGATGCGTCAGTGTATATTTCGGTATAATTGGGATATTTTTGCATGGTCTCGTTAAAATGTTGGATGAGGGTTTGTATACTAGTGCTTTGTTTGGAAAAACATGAAAGATGAG
The DNA here is from genome assembly GCA_963921935.1 of Galeruca laticollis. Taxonomy (NCBI): domain Eukaryota; kingdom Metazoa; phylum Arthropoda; class Insecta; order Coleoptera; family Chrysomelidae; genus Galeruca; species Galeruca laticollis. The sequence goes on from OY998180.1 coordinate 27,998,520, forward strand.
TGTTTATATGTGGTGGCTTAATTTGCCAGGGTGGAGTGAAGTTATAAGTTTCGATTTTTAAAGAAGAGATGTTGGATATATTGAGACTGTTTTTATAGTGCTGGATTCTTACGTAAAATGGATCTGTTTGAATATTAGGTGGGACTGGATTTACGTTTTTATTAAATGTGTGATGGTGGGTTAAAATAAGAGGATTAGCTGTTATTTTTGAGGCATATGAGAGACTTATGATTTGTCTTCTAAGTTCTAGTGTGGCTTCTCCGGCTTCACAGTATAGGCTGTCTACTAGTGTGGTTCTGTAGGCTCCTAGGAAAATGCGTAATGCTGTATTGTGTAATACATCTAATTGTTTGAGTATTGTAACTTTTGCTGATGCATAAGCAATACAGCCATAATCAATTTTTGATCTGACAAGTGTTTGATAGATGTTTAAGAGTAATCTGCCATCGGCTCCCCAATGTTTGTTTGATAGACATTTCAATAAATTAAGTCCTTTTTGACAGTCTTTAATTAGTTGTGTTATATGGGCTTTCCAATTTAGTTTCTCATCGAATAAAGTCCTAGGTATTTTATCATATTGGTGTACTTGAGAGTAGTATTGTAGATTTCCATATGAGGTTTGTGGTTAATTGGTTGTTTTGAGAATATTATGCACCGTGACTTGCTGGGCGAGAAATGAAAACCTGTCGCTCTTGACCATTTTTCCATCGTTATGAGTTGTTTTTGAAGTATCGTTGCACATGCAGATAATGTCCTGCTTTTTACAAAAATGATCATGTCATCCGCATACATTCGGATCTGTATTGGTTTTTCTATATCTCTAGTTATATCGTTCATGGCTAGGAGAAATAAAGTTGTACTAATAATTGATCCTTGGGGTGTTCCATTTTCTTGTTTTTGGATAGAAGAAGTTGTCCCATTGACTCTAACCTGAAATGTTCTGTCACATAAAAAGTTCTGTATGAAAGCTAGAATGTTACCTTGATATCCTAGGTTGCTTAGCTTTGATAGTATGTTGTGTTTCCAAGTTGTTTCGAAAGCTTTATTTACATCAAAATAGATGGCCATGCAGTGTTCTTTATTTGAGAATGCTTCTTTAATATGAGTTTCTAAATCAATTATGTTGTCTAATGTTGATCTATTTGGTCTAAATCCTGATTGCTCCGGAGTCAGATGTCCTTTGCTTTCTAGGTCCCAAAGAAGTCTTTTATTTATTATTTTTTCGAGCAGTTTGCATAGGGCGCTAGTTAACGAAATGGGTCTATATGAATCTGCTAGAAGGGGTGATTTAGAAGGTTTTAAGATGGAGATTGTGATTGCCTTTCTCCATGTGTTAGGATATAGATGTTGGCTCCAAACACTGTTGTATATTTGCAAGAGGTGATGTTTCGCAGATTAAGGCAGTTTATTAAAAATATGGGCGGATATCATCGGGTCCAGGAGATGTGTTCTTAAGTTCGTGGAGTGCATCGTTGAATTCGTGTAGGCTAATAGGCGTGTTAATAGGGTCTGCGTTTTCATGTATCATAATGGTGTTCTTTTTTTGCTTCTGCTTAAATGCTAGGAAGTCTGGGTCGTAGTTATCATTTTTAGAATGGAGACAATAAGCGTTTGCCTGTTCTTCAGCTATCTCATTGTTATCTGTTATCATACTTAAATCGTTTTTTTGTAAGGCTGCAATTTCCATATGTGAGCTTTTACCTGCTATGCTCTTCATTTTTTTTCCAGACATTTGTTATTGGTGTTGAACTATTGATTTTCTGAACGTATTGATGCCAAGATTTTCTTTTATTGTGTTTTATGGTTAGTCTAGCAAACGCTCGCTTCTTTTTGTATTCTATACAGTTCTCAGGAGTCTTATATCTTTTATATTTATTTAAGGATTGTTTACTTGCTTTTATTGCTGACTCACATTCTTCGTTCCACCATGGTACTGCATTGTACTTTTTTATATGCACTGTCTTACCAATAGCGTGGTATGCTGCATCTGTTATTATTTTGTTAAAGTCTTCTACTGTAGCCGTAATATCATCTTGCAGTTTTGCCAGATGAATATTGTCGTCAATGTGTTGTGAGAAATCAGTCCAATTTGCTTTATTTAGTCTCCAACGTTGTAAGGGTATTGTATGGTGAGAACGTTTAGTGGTGTTGGTAATTGTTATTGGGAAGTGCTCGCTGTCATATAAGTCTTTATTAATTTGCCAAGAGAGTTGGGGTAGAAGATTAGGTGTGCATAGACTGAGATCAATTGCTGAAGAAGTGCCCGCTGTTATGTTGAATCTGGTGCCACTGCCGTCATTCAATATAGCTAAGTTAGCGCAGTTAAATGTCTCATATAGTTGCTTTCCTCTTGAATCGTTTGACCTGGATCCCCAAGCAATGTTGTGCCCGTTGAAATCGCCTATAATTAGCCTGGGAGAAGGAATTTGTTTAAATAACGCATCCAGTTCCTTGGGATCTGCATGTATGTTAGGCGGGAGGTATAAGTTGCATATATTTATTTCGGTTGGAGCTTTAATTTTAATGGCTACCGCTTCAATGTTGGTAGTGATATTTATTTCTTCCGCTACTATTGTTGATCTCGTGAATATGGCTACACTTCCACTGGCCGTTGTCCGATTTCTATTTTTAAAGAATCCATTGTAATGTTTCGGGGTATGTGTTTTGTGTTCATGGAAGAGTTTCCTGTAAGCATATAATGTCTGGAAGATGTTCCGATATGAGCTTTTGTAGCATTCCTAAATGGAGATAATACCCATTCAGGTTCCATTGTAGTATACTATTGAATTTTGTTATTCAAATTGATATTTTGACGTGATTAACAGGATTGTATGGAGGATTCGCTGCCGGTATCATCTGTCTGCTTTTCCAGCTTTTTTCTCAATTTAGTAAATCGGGTTTTTAGAGTCTTATCTTTCAACTGAGGGTAAAGTGTAAGTAACATTTCAATGAGGCCTTTTATATCTGATGTATAGTATTTTGCAACGGTATATGCGTTCTGAACTCCGTGTGTGTGCTCCAGCAGCCTTTTAAATTCGTCATAGTTCAGAGGATAAGGGGGTGTTTGATTTTCAATTATTGGTTTTAAAAGGCTGGTTGCTTCTTCTGGGATGGAGTAGACAGGAGTGGAGCTGATTGCAGTGTTTTTTCTTTTTTGGATTTTCTGAGGTTGAGAAAGCTGGTTTTGTCATAGTGGATGCTTCCGGAGAGGATTCTGATGATAGGAATCGTTTATTTGTAGAATTGGGCAAAGTTGTTGTGGTTTTTTGTGATATGTTGCCTACTTCAGCTGTGGGGGTGTTTACTGTCAGATTTGATTGGGTAGAGAATATATCTATCGGAGTTGGTTGAGAAAAGGTTGTTGTTGGTTTTGTTTGCTCATGTGATGTTTGGCAGGCGTCATTGTTTATTGTGTTCGTTTGGATAGGAGACTTTTGGTTTTTTAAGGTAGGACAATTGGCAACAACGTGACCCGATAGTTTGCAATTAAAACATTTATGACTATCTAAGGAGAGAAAAATACGATAAGAGAGGTTGTCGTGTGTAATTTCTAGAGATTCGGCTAAAGTAAGAGATTCTAGAGGAGTAATGTAAACTTGGCGTCTGAAACTCATTATATGGTTATATGCAGGATCTGTTGCACCTATTCGTAGAAATGTAATTGGGGATAATAATTTTAGACCTAATCCTTCTAGCGTAGTTTTAAGTGTGCCGTGTGGTATAGTCGGACTAACGTTAGAAATGACTAGCCTGTCTGAAGGGGTTACTAAATGTCGCGCTTTTAATTTTTGTCCCAAAACTTCGATTTCTCCTCCATTTTCTATAAATTGATCAACTGCAGCTTTGGTCGATAAATAAATACACACTCTATTATTAGATATCCTCGAGCAGAAAATGATGTTGCGTGGTTGAACTATCGGGCCTAAACTCAGAAGATAGTCTTGAATTTTTGCATCATTGATTGCACTAAAGATGATTCCCTGGTCTTTTGCTGGATATATTGGTTGAGTTGGTTGTTTGAGCATTTGAGAGTAAGATTGTATTGGAGTAGTTGATGGTGTATTAGGTGATGTAGGGGTTATATTCATGTTGTTGTTATCCATATTTTGTTTTAAATGGTTTTCGGAGCATTATTTACTGAGTACGGCACTGGCGATTGATTCCAGTTAATTAGCAGGTTGTTTTTGCTGCTTGGAATTTACTTGACAAGTAAAATTTGTTGTATTTGTCAGTATATAAGGTATTGAATAAATTATATCATTCAAACCACTGTAGGTTATGTTTTGTACTCACTCAGTTATGGTGTCGTGGATTGGTCTTAATGCTATCACTAACTTTACACTGTGTTATTTTGCCTAATAACTGGTTATTTGATTAAATTCACGCACACGATTCAAAAGCTGTTTATTGCCTCGTGAACAGAGAGGAACTCTTTATTAGTTTTTAAATTGTATATTTTCATTGTGAACCAATGTCTTATTTGGTTTTTCTGCAAAATTTATTTATATATTCTTATATACATTGTATCCTTTTAAATATAAATAAAGAAACTTTTTGATTATTGATCTGACAGCAGTATCTCGTAACGTCAAATAAAAATAAATACTATTTAGGATGGACTTTCACGAAACTTGGCAGGGCATCGAGGACGGACTTCCATTTTTTTGTATTAATAATATAATAATAATATTTTATGTTCAAAGTGCACCAATAAAAAAAGACCTCTTTATCTACTTATACTTTAATATACTATTTTTTATATGAAAATTAAATGTTGTAAAAAATGTTATTACAATATTTATCTAACAAAAAAACCAGCTGCAACTGAATTAATACTGCTATACTGTTTCAATTCTCTGATCGTACTCATATTAAGTATTATGATACAAATAATTTGAGTTATAGTTGCTTGATTATTTATTAATGTGTCGTGAAATATTTTTCAGACACGTTTTTAGTTTTAAACAAAAAGAAGGTGTTTGAATTTTAACCTTAAAGATGTATTCAAGACGACATGTTGTTTTATATCGGTGTACCTAATAGGTAAAAAGAAAAATTGTATAAAAAAGGGGTGTAATGAACCGATTTCAAAACAAATTCCTTACTTATAAGAACGAAGTGACTAAATGATGCATATTTATTATTGTTTTTAAATGAAACTCAAGGTCTCTAGTTAATTCCACAATATAATACAAGTTATTGAAAATTCTAAAAAATTGACAATTGTTTCGATAAATCAATATCATCGAAACAATTGTCAATTTTTTAGAATTTTCAATAACTTGTATTATATTGTGGAATTAACTAGAGACCTTGAGTTTCATTTAAAACCACTAATATGAGCATATTCCACGAAGTAAGGGTCGAGACAGTCAATTTCATATTTATTATAATATGCTAAAATTATATTTGCGTAACAATGAATTTTATTTAAACCATATTAGGTCTGTATTTTGTTGAATCTTATATACAAACGGTTGATAATGATACCTACACAAAATAGTATCTATACCTATATATATATATTTAAGAATATATATTATTTTAGATGGCTTCAAATATCCCTGCATTGGAAAATTTTGATTGTGAAGGCGACTTTTGTTCTGTGGGATTAAAATGGCAAAAGTGGAAAAGGGCCTTATTTATTTATCTAGAAGCTTCCAGCATTGAAATGCCTCAGGAAAAAAAGAGCTTTACTATTGCACTTCGGGGGTCTTGGCCTTCAGGAAATTTTCTATAATCTACCAGAGGCGAATGTAGAAGAAGGTGAAGACGTTGATGTTTTTGACGTAGCTATCGCAAAATTAGACCAATATTTTGCACCCAAACAGAGCAAAGTGTTCGAAAGATATGTCTTTAGGGGACTAAAGCAGGAAAATGGAGAAAAATTTGAAAAATTTCTTTTGAGACTATGAAATCAAGCAGCAAACGAATTATGGATCAAATTACAGAGAAGTCTTTATCATCGGAACTGAGGAAAAAGATTTTGACTACTGGCGACAGTAGAAATTTAACCACCATTGTCGCAGAGGCCAACACATTGGAGACAATAAAAAGTCAAATTTCGGATTTCATCGAAAAGTCACCAACAAGCTCTTTTAGCGATGTTAACACCGTGTTAAATCGAGGAAATAAAAGATTTGCATCATCGGAACGATGCTCTAGATGTGGGGAAGATATCAAAGACAACCACCATCAATGTCCAGCAAGACAAGCAACCTGCAGAAAATGCAATATTCGAGGCTACTATGCTAAATGTTGTTTGTCGAACGGGAAGCTACCAACCACAGTACCAAACAGATCAACAGGGTCCGCCGAACAAAAGATTTAAACCTAGATCGCGTTCCAGAAATGTCGACTAAATTCAATCAGATGATGAAACAGAGTACGTTTTCCATTTGGAAGATGATTTGATAGATTGTAAGGTAGGAGAAATCTTTATAAAAAATGTTAATTGATTCAGCTTGTAACTCCAACATTATAACCGACACAACTTCGGAATTGCTAATGAAATCGGGTGTAAGAGTAACAAACCAGCAACGAAACCCAAACAAAATTCTTTTGCCTATGGAGCTAAAGAACCGTTACAAACTATTAGCTCGTCTGAAGCAACTATTAAAGTGGGCCATAACCAAGAAACCGCTACTTTCTTTGTAATAAGAAAGGGGAAAAGAAATTTGTTGGGAAAAAACAGCGCGATTTCTTTGGGAGTTCTCAAAAATTGGATTAAATGCTATACATAATATTGATAATATTTCAAGTAATACTTTAACGAAATTTAAAAAATTTGCTTGTTCGCATTCCAATCGACCAGAACATAAGAGCTATTAGCCAACCAAATAGAAGAGTACCCATTCCGTTCGAAAATAAAATAAATAAAAAATCAGATGAGCTTATCGCTTTAGATATTATAGAAGAAGTCCACGGGCCAGCGGAATGGATATCTCCGATGGTACCGGTCCTCAAAGAGAATGGGGATGTCCGTATATGTATAGACATGAGACAAGCTATCAAAGCCATAATGCGCGAAAACTAGCCCATTCCCACCATGGATTGCTCTTGCCCAAATTCCGAAAAGCACAATATTTCTCAAAACTAAACAAAAAAATGCGTTTCACCAAATAGAAATTTCCGAAGAATCAAGACACATCACGACTTTTATCACCAGTAAAGGATTGTACAAATACAAACGTCTAATGTTTGGGATAAATGTTGCCCAGAAATATTTCAAAAAGTATTAGAAAAACTGCTGTTACCTTGTGAAGGCACAATAAATTTTATTGACGTCATTTTAATATATGGGGAGAATGAAGAAGAGCATCAACAACGGGTTAAGTTCACTCTTAGTTTACTAAGAGAACACAATGTTCTTTTAAATAAAAATAAATGCATAATTAATGTTAAAGAGATCAAATTTCTTGGGCATATTTTATCACCTATTTGGGCTGTCGAACATTTCCGAATATACCTTTTCGGCAAAGACGAATTCGAACTTATAACAGATCACAAACCATTGGAGGTGATTTTTGGACTCAAGTCACGCCCTTGAGCACGCATAGAACGCTGGGTACTCCGCTTACAATCGTTACGATTTAAAGTAGTCTACCGTCCAGGAAAAAACAATATTGCAGATACACTATCCCGTCTTTGCCAGACGTCCGCGAATCAGCCTTTTGACAGCCATGATTATGTTAATCAAATCATACAATATTCTCGCCCAGTCGCAGTGTCACTACTGGAAAAAAAATATTCTCAAAAAGACGAGGAAGTTCAAAAAATAAAAAATGGAGTAGAAAATAACCTTTGGGTTGATCCTGTATAATACTGCAAAGCATTCCAGGAAGAATTTTGCATTTGTGGCGGCATTCTTTTACGAGGTACGAGAATCATAATACCCAACAACTTACGGCAACGTATTCTAGAAGTAGCTCACGAAGGATATCCGGACATACTTGGGATGAAAAACAGACTAAGTACAAAAGTATGGTCGCCAAAAATCGACGAAAATGTGGAAAAAATGGTAAGATCCTGTAGAGGTTGCACATTAGTTTCGGCTGCCATGCCCCCACATAAAATGAAAAGAAGAGAAATGCCCATTGGTCCCTGGATTGACGTAGCTGTCGATTTTTTAGGGCCATTGCCAAGTAGAGAATACCTATTTGTAATCATTGACTATTATAGTAGGTACAAAGAAATCAAAATAATGAAAATAAAATCTGCAGAAAAAACTATCATTATACTTAATGAAATATTTGCCAGATTAGGTTTTCCTGTATCTATTACATGCGAAAACGGTAGACAGTTTACCAGTGGAGACGGAAAACGGAATAAAAATTTACCACACAATTCCTTACTGGCCACAAATGAATGGCGAAGTTGAGCGCCAAAATAGGGACATACTCAAGCGTTTGAAAATTAGTCATGCTCTTAAAAGTAATTGGAAGCAGGAGTTAATAGACTACCAAATGATGTGCAATAGTACCCCAAACACCACCACTGGAAAATCTCCAAGCGAGCTGTTTTATCTCAGACAGTTTAGAGATAAGCTTCCGAATCCTACCAATTTTGAAAGCACAAACCTTGATGAAGATGCTAGAGACAGGGACCAAGTAATGACAGAAAAAGGTAAACAGAACGAAGACCGCAAAAGGAGAGCCACTGAGAATATTGACATTGAAATAGGCGACAGAGTATACAAAAAAATATTAGTAAACCAAATAAAGTAACGCCCGACTTTAACCAAACTCCCTATACAGTCATAAATAAAAAAGGAGGAAACGTGATGGTACGAAATGATGAATCTGGTCAAGAATACAGGAGAAATATTGTTCACCTAAAAAAGATGGAAGGGGAATGGGAGGTAATAAACGGCGCTGAGGAAAAAACAACGTCTAAGTTGTAGATTAGCTTCTCGCATGTCTGATGAATATATTAATTTACAAATTGAAAAGATCTATAAAATTGAAGTGTTTAAATTCCAAACTATTGTATACTCATAAGCTTAACATTTGTTCTTAGCTTTCTTAGATTAGATGTTAAATAATTAGGGTTTAAGTTGAAAATATTATTTTGTTATTGTATTAGGCTAAAAGTTACTCCGATAAAATTAAAGTGTTTTATTCTCAAACTATGTTCATGAATTAAAAATTTGTTGTTAGATAGATGTTAAACGATTAGGATGAAGTTTAAAACATTATTTTGTTATTGTATTAGGCTAAGGGGTACGCTGTTAAAATTAATGTAAATGTAAGTTATATTAAAAAAAGGGAGAGATGTGGTGTATCATGTTAGACAATAAAAATGTTGACGCTTGGCTGACTAAGAGATACCAGGGAAAGAGATTCATTCGATATCGAGCAGGCAGACAGTGAGCAGAGACAGAAAGAAAATTGTGTTTTATTTATATATACCTCATCCCGAAATCAGATATTGACGATAGGATAAAAGAGTGAATACCACATGCCTGTCTGCTGATAATACGAACAGTATGTTTGGTGGCGTTAACAGACGAGGCGAAGGAAATGTTTTTAAAAAGTTAAAAAAACATCTTAATAAGGAATCACTAATAGGCATTGGATGCATGGCTCATATCGTGCGTAATAGCATAGAATCTGCAGTTAGATATATGCAAAATATATAAATATTTTCATATTTATATGGTCAGAGTAGAACGGCTTAAAGAGTTTTGTGACTTCGTTGATGTTAGTTACCGCCAAGTTCTCGGGTACAGTAGCATTTGATGGGGCACTGCTTCCAGCCCTTGAAAGACTTTTAAAGTTATTTCCAGCATTAAAATAATTTTTTTCATCCGAACAAGAATTTCCAGTTGCCCTGAAATCGTTTTTTAATAATGACGAATCAGAGTTATGGCTCTGGTTTGTACATGGCCAGGTAATATTTTTGAGACTAGTATCCGAGAAATTGAAAAGCAAAATTCTTGTTTTATAGAATCACTGTCAACATTTAACTTGCTCCTAAATAAGATAAAAAATAGGATAGACAATAATTTTTCAAGTCTTCAGGTCAAGTCAATGATGCAAAAATTATACGAATCTGATAGGTTTTATTCATATACATATTCATTTTATGACCGAGCTATTCAGTATTTAATATCATGGGGTGAGCAGGTTTCCAATTTTAGTTGTTGGGGTTGGTGTACATTAAAAAGTATACCAGAATGGCCTGATGTAGAAGAAAGCATTCCTTGGTTGAAAATGCTGGAAATTTTAAAATTGATAGCACAACCCTGTTCGATGAATTTGAGCTGGCGACGGTGATTTTCATAGAAAAAATGGATGAGTGGACCAACAAGAAATGTTCTGTGGAAAATCGGTGGTTGGAAGTTTTCAGAAGGATTTGAAGAAAAACATATTAAAAAACAGGGAGAGTCGTTACATATTAAAGGTTGAAAATTCGGAAATCTTCTATTGCTGTAACTATTGGTTGGAAAACGAATTTGCAGAAATGGACCTAAGTTATAGAATTAAGATAAAAATAGATAAAATTAAACATACGCCTAATAGAAAAAAGGAAAGTTGTATTTTGTGTGTAATAATTGTTTGTATTATACTCAACATGCTATTATTGTAAATAAAAACAATAAAAAAATAGTGTTTTGTTACTGTTTTGTTTCTCCCTACCAGTGTTGTTTTGGTCCAATTTCCTAAAGATATGGGTTAAGGGAGGTGGTGCGTCACTTGTAACGTCAAACGCCACATGTAACGTCAAACGTCACTTGTAACGTCAAACCGTCACGTGTAACGTCAAACGTCACGTGTAACGTCAATTTTGACTTATTCTACCCCATTATACACATTAACAACTGACTGAAAAGGGGTGACGTCATCAGCAAGGTGGACGCGCACGCGGTACAAGATTGCTGACGGCCGCCTCATGATTGACGCATGCGCAGATCGAATTGAGTCAAAAATTACCACGATGGACCTTGGCGATTTCCCATGTTATTTTACATAAGGAATGGCCTAGAACCCGCATAGCTCCTTTACTGAACTGGACTGTGTTCATCTTTATGTATATAAATTTTCCCACGACTTTCCATGCAAATCTATAGTTATTTTCTTTCTTGAAATTGACTGTCTCGACCCTTACTTCGTGGAATATGCTCATATTAGTGTTTTTAAATGAAACTCAAGGTCTCTAGTTAATTCCACAATATAATACAAGTTATTGAAAATTCTAAAAAATTGACATTTGTTTCGGTAAATCAATTCTGACGATGATATTGATTTACCGAAACAATTGTCAATTTTTTAGAATTTTCAATAACTTGTATTATATTGTGGAATTAACTAGAGACCTTGAGTTTCATTTAAAAACACTAATTTTCTTTCTTGTATCTCAGCATTTCTTTGAATAAGTATTGATGTTAAATCATGGTTTAGGTAGATAATGTTTTCTTCTTCGTATCCCAGGTCTTTCGCATTTATCATTTTCTTCTTCCTAGCCTCCAAGAATTCTTCCTTCTCGTTTTCACTGGTAAAACATACTTTTATAGGCATATGTACATTGTGGTTTCGCCCTTTTCCAATTCTGAAGAATTTTAGTTTGCTTAATGTTTGAACTTGCAGTTTTCGCCCATTTTTTGATGATATCTTCAATGTTTTCTCGCTTGTCATATGGTACCCCATTGACAATTATGTTGTTTATCAGCTTATTTTGTTCCTTTCCTAGTTGCGACTTTATTGTCAGGATTTCTGCTTTCAGAATTTCATTGACTTCAATTTGTTCTTCATATTTGTTCAGTAGATTGGTATATTTGTTGTCCATATCCATTAATTTTTCCATTATATCGTTCAGGGTATATTCCTGCTTGCTATTAGTATCATTTGAGTTTGTTTTTGAAGCTTTTGAAGGGATTTTGTTAACATTTCGTACTGTGGTCATAACCTAACTCTTTTTACAAGATTCACAATTGTATCTTTCACCTTTCGGATTTTTCATTTCACTTGCAAAATGGTTAAACAATGCGGTTGGTACCTTTTCGCACTTTGTATGATACCATTTCTGGCATTTCATGCAATTAATAGCATACGCATTTTTGCAGGAGCTTGCCATCTACCACGCAAGTCGGCCATCTTGTTTTTCCTTGTACACCAGATTCTCACTGTGGTGATACCTCGGGATATAAGGACCAATTAAGCAGTTTCCTATAATACCTGTCCATACGTTGACCATAAACCTTTGTTGGTGTTTAGTCTTAATAGTAATCGTACATTTAAAAAAATGTGAATGAGCCAATAGGTGTGCAGTGCGACATATAATTGACTGTCTTATAAACTGTTAATTTTAATGGGATGTCACAAGAGGACTTGGCATCTTTGAACGTGTTCAAAAAAGTCAATTGTTGTATTTATAATTGAAAAATGTTATATTTACCAAAAAATACACGCATCCACCATTGAACTGTCCGTTCACAAGTATAGTGTAGGCTTGTGTATAATGCCAAAAAGTGTGCAAGACATTTTTTTATATGAAATACCATCATTATTTTTAGTCTCTCTATCATCTCCCAAGTTTTTGGTACAAAATGTATAATAAGTACGAAAATCTCATTAAGCATATTTCGAAAGCACATAAATCGAGGAACATTTTGAGATAAAAACTAATTCGCTCTCTGTATTTTAACTGGGACTAACGTTCTAACTTGTTTTTGTATGTAATTTTAATGAGGTGCTAACTTACGTTAAGCCAGCACCCCCACTTTCAATTGCGATTTCCCGCTAAACCTGCTCGAGCACAAAAATCGTTAATAGAGCACTTAATTCCTGCATATATGTAATTTCGATTATTTATATTGGGGGTGCTAACTTAACATATATAAGTTTATTTCATCTTAACTTCTGTATAAGTCTTGAACTTTTAAATTGATTTTTCTCGAACTATAAAAATGTGACTTAGATCATTCTTCCTCTGTGGTCTTCATTTGTAAATATTTTGTACATAGATTTAAGTATTTGGTTCCTAACTGTGCTTAAGTATAGATGTATTTGTTTAACTTTGTTTATATAGTTAGGGAGATTGTTATAGCTCTACACTAGGTGCAAAATTAGGCATGGTGAATATTCAGAGATATGTTACATGAGAAAAGTGATGCATAAAATGAAAAAGGAAAATAGAATCCAACAAATCCCTGCAAAATACAAATCTTGATAAACTAACTCTTCAAAAGGTTGAAGAAATTATTGGTGTTATTATCCTACATCCCATACTAATTCAACAACTTCAATAAAACACACAACATCATTTAATATTAATTTCTTTCAACACAAAAAGACATCTCGAAATTTAATACAACTAGGGATGTCCCGGAATCCCGGCGGTACCACTAAATTCATGTATATTATGCTAGGGTAGCCATTTTACAGGGCACCCTTCGGACCATGCTAATAATTTGTTGCTAATTTGTAACGCTGAGCTTGATTTTGTTGCTAATGCCGTTTCCAAGAAAATGCAAACTATGCTAGCGTAATATTCAGCTAGCGTAGCCACACGCTCTAACTATAAAAATAAGTAATATTGAAAAAAACTAAAAGCACATAAATTTGTTGCTAAAAGATGACACTAACCGATACTGGAAAAAATCATCCCTCACCCCGATGTTCCCACCCCTCACTATTATTTGATATTAAGCTAGCATAGCCACACGCTATTACTATAAAAATAAGTAATATTGTAGAAAACTAAATGCACAGGAATTTGTTGCTAAAAGATGGCACTAACCGACACTGGAAAAAATCATCCCTTACCCCGATTTTCCCACCCCTCACTATTATTTGTTATTAAGTTAGCGTAGCCACACGGTATAACTATAAAAATAAGTAATATTGAATAAAAATAAATGCACAGGAATTTGATGCTAAAAGATGACACTAACCGATATTGGTAAAAAATCATCCCTTATCTCATATTAATTGGAATTCATCGTGTTTTAGTAGCCATAGCCTAGCAACAAATTGCCCTACTGAATATAAAGCGATATAGTCGATATTTTGTCAGTAATACACCAGTAACAAATTTCTCGAGTATTTTTTGATCGAAATTCATCGTGTTCTAGCCGCAATAGCCTAGCAACAAATTGCACTACTGATTTTAAAGCGATATAGTCGATATTTGGTTAGTAATACACCAGCAACAAATTCCTCGAGTATTTTTTGATCGGAATTCATCGTGTTCTAGTAGTCATAGCCTAGCAACAAGTTGCCCTATTGATTTTAAAGCGATATAGTCCAAATTTGGACAGTATAACACCTGCAACAAGTTCCTCGAGTATTTTTTAATCGAAATTCATCGTGTTCTAGTAGTCATAGCCTAGCAACAAGTTGCCCTATTGATTTTAAAGCAATATAGTCCATATTTGTTCAGTAATACACCAGCAACAAATTGCCCTACTGATTTCAAAGCGATATAGTCGATATTTGGACAGTAATACACCAGCAACCAATCCTCGAGTATTTTTTGTTCGAAATTCATCGTGTTCTAGTAGTCATAGCCTAGCAACAAGTAGCCCTATTGATTTTAAAGCGATATAGTCCCTATTTGTTCAGTAGGTAATACAGCAGCAACAAATTCCTCGAGTATTTTTTGATCGATATTCATTGTGTTCTAGTAGTCTTAGGATAGCAAGAAGTTGCTCTATTGATTATAAAGCGATATAGTCCATATTTGGGCAGTAGGTAATACAGCCGCAAAAAATTCCTCGAGTATTTTTTGATCGATATTCATTGTGTTCTAGTAGTCATAGGATAGCAAGAAGTTGCTCTATTGATTTTAAAGCGATATAGTCCATATTTGGGCAGTAATACACCAGCAACGAATTTCTCGAGTATTTTTTAATCGACATTCATCGTGTATTAGTAGCCTTAGCATAGCAACAAATTGCCTTATTGATTTTAAAGCGATATAGTCCATATTTGGACAGTAATACACCGGCAACCAATTTCTCGAGTATTTTTTAATCGACATTCATCGTGTTTTAGTAGCCATAGCCTAGCAACAAATTGCCTTATTGATTTTAACGGATATACTCCATATTTGGACAGTAATACACCGGCAACCAATTTCTCGAGTATTTTTTAATCGACATTCATCGTGTTTTAGTAGCCATAGCCTAGAAACAAATTGCCTTATTGATTTTAAAGCGATATAGTCCATATTTGGGCAGTAATACACCAGCAACAAATTCCTCGAGTATTTTTTGATCGAAATTCATCATGTTCTAGTAGTCATAGCCTAGCAACAAGTAGCCCTATTGATTTTAAAGCGATATAGTCCATATTTGTTCAGTGGGTAATACAGCAGCAACAAATTCCTCGAGTATTTTTTGATCGATATTCATTGTGTTCTAGTAGTCATAGGATAGCAAGAAGTTGCTCTATTGATTTTAAAGCGATATAGTCCATATTTGGGCAGTAATACACCAGCAACGAATTTCTCGAGTATTTTTTAATCGACATTCATCGTGTTTTAGTAGCCTTAGCATAGCAACAAATTGCCTTAATGATTTTAAAGCGATATAGTCCATATTTGAACAGTAATACACCGGCAACCAATTTCTCGAGTATTTTTTAATCGACATTCATCGTGTTTTAGTAGCCATAGCCTAGCAACAAATTGCCTTATTGATTTTAACGGATATAGTCCATATTTGGACAGTAATACACCGGCAACCAATTTCTCGAGTATTTTTTAATCGACATGCATCGTGTTTTAGTAGCCATAGCCTAGAAACAAATTGCCTTATTGATTTTAAAGCGATATAGTCCATATTTGGGCAGTAATACACCAGCAACAAATTCCTCGAGTATTTTTTGATCGAAATTCATCATGTTCTAGTAGTCATAGCCTAGCAATAAGTAGCCCTATTGATTTTAAAGCAATATAGTCCATATTTGTTCAGTAATACAGCAGCAACAAATTCCTCGAGTATTTTTTGATCGATATTCATTGTGTTCTAGTAGTCATAGGATAGCAAGAAGTTGCTCTATTGATTTTGAAGCGATATAGTCCATATTTGGGCAGTAATACACCAGCAACGAATTTCTCAAATTCCCGGACTGATTTTTAATTGAAATTCGTTGTGTTTTAGCCGCAATAGCCTAGCAACAAATTGCCCTACTGATTTTAAAGCGATATAGTCGATATTTGGTCAGTAATACACCAGCAACAAATTCCCGGACTGATTTTTAATTGAAATTCGTTGTGTTTTAGCTGCAATAGCCGAGCAACAAACTCCCCGACTTATTCTTCACTGAAATTCGTTGTGTTTAACTCGCAATAGCCTAGCAAAAAATTGCCCTACTGATTTTAAAGCGATATAGTCGATATTTGGTCAGTAATACACCAGCAACAAATTCCCGGACTGATTTTTAATTGAAATTCGTTGTGTTTTAGCCGCAATAGCCGAGCAACAAATTGCCCGACTGATTTTAAAGCAATATAGTCCATATTTGTTCAGTAATACACCATCAACAAATTCCCCGACTGATTTTTAATTGAAATTCGTTGTGTTTTAGCCGCGATAGCCTAGCAACAAATTGCCCTACTGATTTTAAAGCGTTATAGTCGATATTTGGTCAGTAATACACCAGCAACAAATTCCCGGACTGATTTTTAATTGAAATTCGTTGTGTTTTAGCCGCAAAAGCCTAGCAACAAATTGCCCTACTGATTTTAAAACGATATAGTCGATATTTGGTTAGTAATACACCAGCAACAAATTCCCCGACTGATTTTTAATTGAAATTCGTTGTGTTTTAGCCGCAATAGCCGAGCAACAAATTCCCCGACTGATTTTTAATTGAAATTCGTTGTGTTTTAGCCGCAATAGCCTAGCAAAAAATTGCCCTACTGATTTTAAAGCGATATAGTCGATATTTGGTCAGTAATACACCAGCAACAAATTCCCGGACTGATTTTAAATTGAAATTCGTTGTGTTTTAGCCGCAACAGCCGAGCAACAAATTGCCCGACTGATTTTAAAGCAATATAGTCCATATTTGTTCAGTAATACACCAGCAACAAATTCCCCGACTGATTTTTAATTGAAATTCGTTGTGTTTTAGCCGCAATAGCCTAGCAACAAATTGCCCTACTGATTTTAAAGCGATATAGTCGATATTTGTTTAGTAATACACCAGCAACAAATTCCCCGACTGATTTTTAATTGAAATTCGTTGTGTTTTAGCCGCGATAGCCTAGCAACAAATTGCCTTATTTATTTCAAAGCAATATAGTCCATATTTGTTCAGTAATACACCAGCAACAAATTGCCCGACTGATTTTTAATTGAAATTCGTTGTGTTTTAGCCGCAATAGCCTAGCAACAAATTGCCCTACTGATTTTAAAGCGATATAGTCGATATTTGGTTAGTAATACACCAGCAACAAATTCCCCGACTGATTTTTAATTGAAATTCGTTTTGTTTTAGCCGCAATAGCCGAGCAACAAATTGCCCTACTGATTTTAAAGCGATATAGTCGATATTTAGTCAGTAATACACCAGCAACAAATTCCCCGACTGATTTTTAATTGAAATTCGTTGTGTTTTAGCCGCAATAGACAAGCAACAAATTGCCCTACTGATTTTAAAGCGATATAGTCGATATTTGGTCAGTAATACACCAGCAACAAATTACCGGACTGATTTTTAATTGAAATTCGTTGTGTTTTAGCCGCAATAGCCGAGCAACAAATTGCCCTACTGATTTTGAAGCTATATAGTCGATATTTGGTCAGTAATACACCAGCAACAAATTCCTCGAGTATTTTTTGATCGAAATTCATCGTGTTCTAGTAGTCATAGCCTAACAACAGGTTGCCCTATTGATTTTAAAGCAATATAGTCCATATTTGTTCAGTAATACAGCAGCAACAAATTCCTCGAGTATTTTTTTGAACGATATTCATTGTGTTCTAGTAGTCATAGGATAGCAAGAAGTTGCTTTATTGATTTTACAGCGATATAGTCCATATTTGGACAGTAATACACCGGCAACCAATTTCTCGAGTATTTTTTGTTCGAAATTCATCGTGTTATAGTAGTCATAGCCTAGCAACAAGTTGCCCTATTGATTTTAAAGCGATATAGTCCATATTTGGTCAGTAATACACCAGCAAAAAATTCCTCGAGTATTTTTTGATCTAATTTCATCGTATTCTAGTAGTCATAGCCTAGCAACAAGTTGCCCTATTGATTTTAAAGCGATATAGTCCATATTTGGGCAGTAATACACCCGCAACAAATTCCTCGAGTATTATTTGATCGAAATTCATTGTGTTCTAGCAGTCATAGCTTCGCAACAAGTTGCCCTATTGATTTTAAATCAATATAGTCCATATTTGTTCAGTAATACACCAGCAACAAATTCCCCGACTGATTTTTAATTGAAATTCGTTGTGTTTTAGCCGCAATAGACAAGCAAGAAATTGCCCTGATTTTAAAGCGATATAGTCGATATTTGGACAGTAATACACCAGCAACCAATTCCTCGAGTATTTTTTGTTCGAAATTCATTGTGTTCTAGTAGTCATAGCCTAGCAACAAGTAGCCCTATTGATTTTAAAGCGATATAGTCCATATTTGTTCAGTAATACAGCAGCAACAAATTCCTCGAGTATTTTTTTGAACGATATTCATTGTGTTCTAGTAGTCATAGGATAGCAAGAAGTTGCTTTATTGATTTTACAGCGATATAGTCCATATTTGGACAGTAATACACCGGCAACCAATTTCTCGAGTATTTTTTGTTCGAAATTCATCGTGTTATAGTAGTCATAGCCTAGCAACAAGTTGCCCTATTGATTTTAAAGCGATATAGTCCATATTTGGTCAGTAATACACCAGCAAAAAATTCCTCGAGTATTTTTTGATCTAATTTCATCGTATTCTAGTAGTCATAGCCTAGCAACAAGTTGCCCTATTGATTTTAAAGCGATATAGTCCATATTTGGGCAGTAATACACCCGCAACAAATTCCTCGAGTATTATTTGATCGAAATTCATTGTGTTCTAGTAGTCATAGCTTCGCAACAAGTTGCCCTATTGATTTTAAATCAATATAGTCCATATTTGTTCAGTAATACACCAGCAACAAATTCCCCGACTGATTTTTAATTGAAATTCGTTGTGTTTTAGCCGCAATAGACAAGCAAGAAAGTGCCCTGATTTTAAAGCGATATAGTCGATATTTGGACAGTAATACACCAGCAACCAATTCCTCGAGTATTTTTTGTTCGAAATTCATTGTGTTCTAGTAGTCATAGCCTAGCAACAAGTAGCCCTATTGATTTTAAAGCGATATAGTCCATATTTGTTCAGTAATACAGCAGCAACAAATTCCTCGAGTATTTTTTTGAACGATATTCATTGTGTTCTAGTAGTCATAGGATAGCAAGAAGTTGCTTTATTGATTTTACAGCGATATAGTCCATATTTGGACAGTAATACACCGGCAACCAATTTCTCGAGTATTTTTTGTTCGAAATTCATCGTGTTATAGTAGTCATAGCCTAGCAACAAGTTGCCCTATTGATTTTAAAGCGATATAGTCCATATTTGGTCAGTAATACACCAGCAAAAAATTCCTCGAGTATTTTTTGATCTAATTTCATCGTATTCTAGTAGTCATAGCCTAGCAACAAGTTGCCCTATTGATTTTAAAGCGATATAGTCCATATTTGGGCAGTAATACACCCGCAACAAATTCCTCGAGTATTATTTGATCGAAATTCATTGTGTTCTAGTAGTCATAGCTTCGCAACAAGTTGCCCTATTGATTTTAAATCAATATAGTCCATATTTGTTCAGTAATACACCAGCAACAAATTCCCCGACTGATTTTTAATTGAAATTCGTTGTGTTTTAGCCGCAATAGCCAAGCAACAAATTGCCCTACTGATTTTAAAGCGATATAGTCGATATTTGGTCAGTAATACACCAGCAACAAATTCCTCGAGTATTTTTTGATCGAAATGCATCGTGTTCTAGTAGTCATAGCCTAACAACATGTTGCCCTATTGATTTTAAAGCAATATAGTCCATATTTCTTCAGTAATACACCAGCAACAAATTCCCCGACTGATTTTTAATTGAAATTCGTTGTGTTTTAGCCGCAATCGACAAGCAACAAATTTCCCTACTGATTTTAAAGCGATATAGTCGATATTTGGTCAGTAATACACCAGCAACCAATTCCTCGAGTATGTTTTGTTCGAAATTCATTGTGTTCTAGTAGTCATAGCCTAGCAACAAGTAGCCCTATTGGTTTTAAAGCGATATAGACCATATTTGTTCAGTAATACAGCAGCAACAAATTCCCCGACTGATTTTTAATTGAAATTCGTTGTGTTTTAGCCGCAATAGACAAGCAACAAATTGCCCTACTGATTTTAAAACGATATAGTCGATATTTGGTCAGTAATACACCAGCAACAAATTCCTCGAGTATTTTTTAATCGACATTCATCGTGTTTTAGTAGTCATAGCCTAGCAACAAGTTGCCCTATTGATTTTAAAGCAATATAGTCCATATTTGTTCAGTAATACACCAGCAACAAATTCCCCGACTGATTTTCAATTGAAATTCGTTGTGTTTTAGCCGCGATAGCCTAGCAACAAATTGCCTTATTGATTTTAAAGCGATATAGTCGATATTTGGACAGTAATACACCAGCAACAAATTCCTCGAGTATTTTTCGATCGAAATTAATCGTGTTCTAGTAGTCATAGCCTAGCAACAAGTTGCCCTATTGATTTTGAAGCAATATAGCCCATATTTGTTCAGTAATACACCAGCAACAAATTCCCCGAGTGATTTTTAATTGAAATTCGTTGTGTTTTAGCCGCGATAGCCTAGCAACAAATTGCCTTATTGATTTTAAAGCGATATAGTCCATAATTAGGCAGTAATACATCAGCAATAAATTCCTCGAGTATTTTTTAATCGACATTCATCGTGTTTTAGTAGTCATAGCCTAGCAACAAGTTGCCCTATTGATTTTAAAGCGATATAGTCCATATTTGGACAGTAATACACCAGCAACAAATTCCTCGAGTATTTTTTGATCGAAATTCATTGTGTTCTAGTAGTCATAGCCTAGCAACAAGTTGACCTATTGATTTTAAAGCGATATAGTCCATATTTGGTCAGTAATACACCAGCAAAAAATTCCTCGAGTATTTTTTGATCTAATTTCATCGTATTCTAGTAGTCATAGCCTAGCAACAAGTTGCCCTATTGATTTTAAAGCGATATAGTCCATATTTGGGCAGTAATACACCCGCAACAAATTCCTCGAGTATTATTTGATCGAAATTCATTGTGTTCTAGTAGTCATAGCTTCGCAACAAGTTGCCCTATTGATTTTAAATCAATATAGTCCATATTTGTTCAGTAATACACCAGCAACAAATTCCCCGACTGATTTTTAATTGAAATTCGTTGTGTTTTAGCCGCAATAGCCAAGCAACAAATTGCCCTACTGATTTTAAAGCGATATAGTCGATATTTGGTCAGTAATACACCAGCAACAAATTCCTCGAGTATTTTTTGATCGAAATGCATCGTGTTCTTGTAGTCATAGCCTAACAACATGTTGCCCTATTGATTTTAAAGCAATATTGTCCATATTTCTTCAGTAATACACCAGCAACAAATTCCCCGACTGATTTTTAATTGAAATTCGTTGTGTTTTAGCCGCAATCGACAAGCAACAAATTTCCCTACTGATTTTAAAGCGATATAGTCGATATTTGGTCAGTAATACACCAGCAACCAATTCCTCGAGTATGTTTTGTTCGAAATTCATTGTGTTCTAGTAGTCATAGCCTAGCAACAAGTAGCCCTATTGGTTTTAAAGCGATATAGTCCATATTTGTTCAGTAATACAGCAGCAACAAATTCCTCGAGTATTTTTTTGAACGATATTCATTGTGTTCTAGTAGTCATAGGATAGCAAGAAGTTGCTTTATTGATTTTACAGCGATATAGTCCATATTTGGACAGTAATACACCGGCAACCAATTTCTCGAGTATTTTTTGTTCGAAATTCATCGTGTTATAGTAGTCATAGCCTAGCAACAAGTTGCCCTATTGATTTTAAAGCGATATAGTCCATATTTGGTCAGTAATACACCAGCAAAAAATTCCTCGAGTATTTTTTGATCTAATTTCATCGTATTCTAGTAGTCATAGCCTAGCAACAAGTTGCCCTATTGATTTTAAAGCGATATAGTCCATATTTGGGCAGTAATACACCCGCAACAAATTCCTCGAGTATTATTTGATCGAAATTCATTGTGTTCTAGTAGTCATAGCTTCGCAACAAGTTGCCCTATTGATTTTAAATCAATATAGTCCATATTTGTTCAGTAATACACCAGCAACAAATTCCCCGACTGATTTTTAATTGAAATTCGTTGTGTTTTAACCGCAATAGACAAGCAAGAAATTGCCCTGATTTTAAAGCGATATAGTCGATATTTGGACAGTAATACACCAGCAACCAATTCCTCGAGTATTTTTTGTTCGAAATTCATTGTGTTCTAGTAGTCATAGCCTAGCAACAAGTAGCCCTATTGATTTTAAAGCGATATAGTCCATATTTGTTCAGTAATACAGCAGCAACAAATTCCCCGACTGATTTTTAATTGAAATTCGTTGTGTTTTAGCCGCAATCGACAAGCAACAAATTTCCCTACTGATTTTAAAGCGATATAGTCGATATTTGGTCAGTAATACACCAGCAAAAAATTCCTCGAGTATTTTTTGATCTAATTTCATCGTATTCTAGTAGTCATAGCCTAGCAACAAGTTGCCCTATTGATTTTAAAGCGATATAGTCCATATTTGGGCAGTAATACACCCGCAACAAATTCCTCGAGTATTATTTGATCGAAATTCATTGTGTTCTAGTAGTCATAGCTTCGCAACAAGTTGCCCTATTGATTTTAAATCAATATAGTCCATATTTGTTCAGTAATACACCAGCAACAAATTCCCCGACTGATTTTTAATTGAAATTCGTTGTGTTTTAGCCGCAATAGCCAAGCAACAAATTGCCCTACTGATTTTAAAGCGATATAGTCGATATTTGGTCAGTAATACACCAGCAACAAATTCCTCGAGTATTTTTTGATCGAAATGCATCGTGTTCTAGTAGTCATAGCCTAACAACATGTTGCCCTATTGATTTTAAAGCAATATAGTCCATATTTCTTCAGTAATACACCAGCAACAAATTCCCCGACTGATTTTTAATTGAAATTCGTTGTGTTTTAGCCGCAATCGACAAGCAACAAATTTCCCTACTGATTTTAAAGCGATATAGTCGATATTTGGTCAGTAATACACCAGCAACCAATTCCTCGAGTATGTTTTGTTCGAAATTCATTGTGTTCTAGTAGTCATAGCCTAGCAACAAGTAGCCCTATTGGTTTTAAAGCGATATAGACCATATTTGTTCAGTAATACAGCAGCAACAAATTCCCCGACTGATTTTTAATTGAAATTCGTTGTGTTTTAGCCGCAATAGACAAGCAACAAATTGCCCTACTGATTTTAAAACGATATAGTCGATATTTGGTCAGTAATACACCAGCAACAAATTCCTCGAGTATTTTTTAATCGACATTCATCGTGTTTTAGTAGTCATAGCCTAGCAACAAGTTGCCCTATTGATTTTAAAGCAATATAGTCCATATTTGTTCAGTAATACACCAGCAACAAATTCCCCGACTGATTTTTAATTGAAATTCGTTGTGTTTTAGCCGCGATAGCCTAGCAACAAATTGCCTTATTGATTTTAAAGCGATATAGTCGATATTTGGACAGTAATACACCAGCAACAAATTCCTCGAGTATTTTTCGATCGAAATTAATCGTGTTCTAGTAGTCATAGCCTAGCAACAAGTTGCCCTATTGATTTTGAAGCAATATAGCCCATATTTGTTCAGTAATACACCAGCAACAAATTCCCCGAGTGATTTTTAATTGAAATTCGTTGTGTTTTAGCCGCGATAGCCTAGCAACAAATTGCCTTATTGATTTTAAAGCGATATAGTCCATAATTAGGCAGTAATACATCAGCAATAAATTCCTCGAGTATTTTTTAATCGACATTCATCGTGTTTTAGTAGTCATAGCCTAGCAACAAGTTGCCCTATTGATTTTAAAGCGATATAGTCCATATTTGGACAGTAATACACCAGCAACAAATTCCTCGAGTATTTTTTGATCGAAATTCATTGTGTTCTAGTAGTCATAGCCTAGCAACAAGTTGACCTATTGATTTTAAAGCGATATAGTCCATATTTGGTCAGTAATACACCAGCAAAAAATTCCTCGAGTATTTTTTGATCTAATTTCATCGTATTCTAGTAGTCATAGCCTAGCAACAAGTTGCCCTATTGATTTTAAAGCGATATAGTCCATATTTGGGCAGTAATACACCCGCAACAAATTCCTCGAGTATTATTTGATCGAAATTCATTGTGTTCTAGTAGTCATAGCTTCGCAACAAGTTGCCCTATTGATTTTAAATCAATATAGTCCATATTTGTTCAGTAATACACCAGCAACAAATTCCCCGACTGATTTTTAATTGAAATTCGTTGTGTTTTAGCCGCAATAGCCAAGCAACAAATTGCCCTACTGATTTTAAAGCGATATAGTCGATATTTGGTCAGTAATACACCAGCAACAAATTCCTCGAGTATTTTTTGATCGAAATGCATCGTGTTCTTGTAGTCATAGCCTAACAACATGTTGCCCTATTGATTTTAAAGCAATATTGTCCATATTTCTTCAGTAATACACCAGCAACAAATTCCCCGACTGATTTTTAATTGAAATTCGTTGTGTTTTAGCCGCAATCGACAAGCAACAAATTTCCCTACTGATTTTAAAGCGATATAGTCGATATTTGGTCAGTAATACACCAGCAACCAATTCCTCGAGTATGTTTTGTTCGAAATTCATTGTGTTCTAGTAGTCATAGCCTAGCAACAAGTAGCCCTATTGGTTTTAAAGCGATATAGTCCATATTTGTTCAGTAATACAGCAGCAACAAATTCCCCGACTGATTTTTAATTGAAATTCGTTGTGTTTTAGCCGCAATAGACAAGCAACAAATTGCCCTACTGATTTTAAAACGATATAGTCGATATTTGGTCAGTAATACACCAGCAACAAATTCCTCGAGTATTTTTTAATCGACATTCATCGTGTTTTAGTAGTCATAGCCTAGCAACAAGTTGCCCTATTGATTTTAAAGCAATATAGTCCATATTTGTTCAGTAATACACCAGCAACAAATTCCCCGACTGATTTTTAATTGAAATTCGTTGTGTTTTAGCCGCGATAGCCTAGCAACAAATTGCCTTATTGATTTTAAAGCGATATAGTCGATATTTGGACAGTAATACACCAGCAACAAATTCCTCGAGTATTTTTCGATCGAAATTAATCGTGTTCTAGTAGTCATAGCCTAGCAACAAGTTGCCCTATTGATTTTGAAGCAATATAGCCCATATTTGTTCAGTAATACACCAGCAACAAATTCCCCGAGTGATTTTTAATTGAAATTCGTTGTGTTTTAGCCGCGATAGCCTAGCAACAAATTGCCTTATTGATTTTAAAGCGATATAGTCCATAATTAGGCAGTAATACATCAGCAATAAATTCCTCGAGTATTTTTTAATCGACATTCATCGTGTTTTAGTAGTCATAGCCTAGCAACAAGTTGCCCTATTGAGTTTAAAGCGATATAGTCCATATTTGGGCAGTAATACACTAGCAACAAATTCCTGGAGTATTTTTTGATCGAAATTCATCGTGTTCTAGTAGTCATAGCCTAGCAACAAATTCCCGGACTGATTTTTAATTGAAATTCGTTGTGTTTTAGCCGCAATAGCCTAGCAACAAATTGCCTTATTGATTTTAAAGCGATATAGTCCATAATTAGGCAGTAATACATCAGCAATAAATTCCTCGAGTATTTTTTAATCGACATTCATCGTGTTTTAGTAGTCATAGCCTAGCAACAAGTTGCCCTATTGATTTTGAAGCAATATAGCCCATATTTGTTCAGTAATACACCAGCAACAAATTCCCCGAGTGATTTTTAATTGAAATTCGTTGTGTTTTAGCCGCGATAGCCTAGCAACAAATTGCCTTATTGATTTTAAAGCGATATAGTCCATAATTAGGCAGTAATACATCAGCAATAAATTCCTCGAGTATTTTTTAATCGACATTCATCGTGTTTTAGTAGTCATAGCCTAGCAACAAATTGCCCTACTGATTTTAAAGCGATATAGTCAATATTTGGTCAGTAATACACCAGCAACAAATTCCTCGAGTATTTTTTGATCGAAATTCATCGTGTTCTAGTAGTCATAGCCTAACAACAGGTTGCCCTATTGATTTTAAAGCAATATAGTCCATATTTGTTCAGTAATACACCAGCAACAAATTCCCCGACTGATTTTTAATTGAAATTCGTTGTGTTTTAGCCGCAATAGACAAGCAACAAATTGCCCTACTGATTTTAAAACGATATAGTCGATATTTGGTCAGTAATACACCAGCAACAAATTCCTCGAGTATTTTTTGATCGACATTCAATGTGTTTTAGTAGTCATAGCCTAGCAACAAGTTGCCCTATTGATTTTAAAGCGATATAGTCCAAATTTGTACAGTAATACACCAGCAACAAATTTCTCGAGTATTTTTTAATCGACATTCATCGTGTTTTAGTAGTCATAGCCTAGCAACAAGTTGCCCGACTGATTTTAAAGCAATATAGTCCATATTTGTTCAGTAATACACCAGCAACAAATTCCCCGACTGATTTTTAATTGAAATTCGTTGTGTTTTAGCCGCAATAGCCTAGCAACAAATTGCCCTACTGATTTTAAAGCGATATAGTCGATATTTGGTTAGTAATACACCAGCAACAAATTCCCCGACTGATTTTTAATTGAAATTCGTTTTGTTTTAGCCGCAATAGCCGAGCAACAAATTGCCCTACTGATTTTAAAGCGATATAGTCGATATTTAGTCAGTAATACACCAGCAACAAATTCCCCGACTGATTTTTAATTGAAATTCGTTGTGTTTTAGCCGCAATAGACAAGCAACAAATTGCCCTACTGATTTTAAAGCGATATAGTCGATATTTGGTCAGTAATACACCAGCAACAAATTCCCGGACTGATTTTTAATTGAAATTCGTTGTGTTTTAGCCGCAATAGCCGAGCAACAAATTGCCCTACTGATTTTGAAGCGATATAGTCGATATTTGGTCAGTAATACACCAGCAACAAATTCCTCGAGTATTTTTTGATCGAAATTCATCGTGTTCTAGTAGTCATAGCCTAACAACAGGTTGCCCTATTGATTTTAAAGCAATATAGTCCAAATTTCTTCAGTAGTACACCAGCAACAAATTCCCCGACTGATTTTTAATTGAATTTCGTTGTGTTTTAGCCGCAATAGACAAGCAAGAAATTGCCCTACTGATTTTAAAGCGATATAGTCGATATTTGGTCAGTAATACACCAGCAACAAATTCCCGGACTGATTTTTAATTGAAATTCGTTGTGTTTTAGCCGCAATAGACAAGCAACAAATTGCCCTACTGATTTTAAAGCGATATAGTCGATATTTGGTCAGTAATACACCAGCAACAAATTCCCCGACTGATTTTTAATTGAAATTCGTTGTGTTTTAGCCGCAATAGCCGAGCAACAAATTGCCCTACTGATTTTGAAGCGATATAGTCGATATTTGGTCAGTAATACACCAGCAACAAAGTCCTCGAGTATTTTTTGATCGAAATTCATCGTGTTCTAGTAGTCATAGCCTAACAACAGGTTGCCCTATTGATTTTAAAGCAATATAGTCCAAATTTCTTCAGTAATACACCAGCAACAAATTCCCCGACTGATTTTTAATTGAAATTCGTTGTGTTTTAGCCGCAATAGACAAGCAACAAATTGCCCTACTGATTTTAAAACGATACAGTCGATATTTGGTCAGTAATACACCAGCAACAAATTTCTCGAGTATTTTTTAATCGACATTCATCGTGTTTTAGTAGTCATAGCATAGCAACAAGTTGCCCGACTGATTTTAAAGCAATATAGTCCATATTTGTTCAGTAATACACCAGCAACAAATTCCCCGACTGATTTTTAATTGAAATTCGTTGTGTTATAGCCGCGATAGCCTAGCAACAAATTGCCTTATTGATTTTAAAGCGATATAGTCGATATTTGGACAGTAATACACCAGCAACAAATTCCTCGAGTATTTTTCGATCGAAATTAATCGTGTTCTAGTAGTCATAGCCTAGCAACAAGTTGCCCTATTGATTTTAAAGCAATATAGCCCATATTTGTTCAGTAATACACCAGCAACAAATTTCCCGACTGATTTTTAATTGAAATTCGTTGTGTTTTAGCCGCGATAGCCTAGCAACAAATTGCCTTATTGATTTTAAAGCGATATAGTCGATATTTGGACAGTAATACACCAGCAACAAATTCCTCGAGTATTTTTCGATCGACATTCATTGTATTTTAGTAGTCATAGCCTAGCAACAAGTTGCCCTATTGATTTTAAAGCGATATAGTCCAAATTTGTACAGTAATACACCAGCAACAAATTTCTCGAGTATTTTTTAATCGACATTCATCGTGTTTTAGTAGTCATAGCCTAGCAACAAGTTGCCCTATTGATTTTAAAGCGATATAGTCCAAATTTGGACAGTAATACACCAGCAACAAATTTCTCGAGTATTTTTTAATCGACATTCATCGTGTTTTAGTAGTCATAGCCTAGCAACAAGTTGCCCTATTGATTTTAAAGCGATATAGTCCATATTTGGACAGTAATACACCAGCAACAAATTTCTCGAGTGTTTTTTAATCGAAATTAATCGTGTTCTAGTAGTCATAGCCTAGCAACAAGTTGCCCTATTGATTTTAAAGCAATATAGTCCATATTTGTTTTGTAATACACCAGCAACAAATTCCCCGACTAATTTTTAATTGAAATTCGTTGTGTTTTAGCCGCGATAGCCTAGCAACAAATTGCCTTATTTATTTTAAAGCGATATAGTCCATATTTAGGCAGTAATACACCAGCAATAAATTCCTCGAGTATTTTTTAATCGACATTCATCGTGTTTTAGTAGTCATGGCCTAGCAACAAGTTGCCCTATTGATTTTAAAGCAATATAGTCCATATTTGTTCAGTAATACACCAGCAACAAATTCCCCGACTGATTTTTACTTGAAATTCGTTGTGTTTTAGCCGCTATAGCCTAGCAACACATTGCCTTATTTATTTTAAAGCGATATAGTCGATATTTTGACAGTAATACACCAGCAGCCAATTCCTCGAGTATTTTTTAATCGACATTCATCGTGTTTTAGTAGTCATAGCCTAGCAACAAGTTGCCCTATTGATTTTAAAGCGATATAGTCCATATTTGGGCAGTAATACACTAGCAACAAATTCCTGGAGTATTTTTTGATCGAAATTCATCGTGTTCTAGTAGTCATAGCCTAGCAACAAGTTGCCCTATTGATTTTAAAGCAATATAGTCCATATTTGTTTTGTAATACACCAGCAACAAATTCCCCGACTAATTTTTAATTGAAATTCGTTGTGTTTTAGCCGCGATAGCCTAGCAACAAATTGCCTTATTTATTTTAAAGCGATATAGTCCATATTTAGGCAGCAATACATTCCTCGAGTATTTTTTAATCGACATTCATCGTGTTTTAGTAGTCATGGCCTAGCAACAAGTTGCCCTATTGATTTTAAAGCAATATAGTCCATATTTGTTCAGTAATACACCAGCAACAAATTCCCCGACTGATTTTTACTTGAAATTCGTTGTGTTTTAGCCGCTATAGCCTAGCAACACATTGCCTTATTTATTTTAAAGCGATATAGTCGATATTTTGACAGTAATACACCAGCAACCAATTCCTCGAGTATTTTTTAATCGACATTCATCGTGTTTTAGTAGTCATAGCCTAGCAACAAGTTGCCCTATTGATTTTAAAGAGATATAGTCCATAATTAGGCAGTAATACACCAGCAATAAATTCCTCGAGTATTTTTTAATCGACATTCATCGTGTTTTAGTAGTCATAGCCTAGCAACAAGTTGCCCTATTGATTTTAAAGCGATATAGTCCATATTTGGACAGTAATACACCAGCAACAAATTCCTCGAGTATTTTTTGATCGAAATTCATTGTGTTCTAGTAGTCATAGCCTAGCAACAAGTTGACCTATTGATTTTAAAGCGATATAGTCCATAATTAGGCAGTAATACACCAGCAATAAATTCCTCGAGTATTTTTTAATCGACATTCATCGTGTTTTAGTAGTCATAGCCTAGCAACAAGTTGCCCTATTGATTTTAAAGCGATATAGTCCATATTTGGGCAGTAATACACTAGCAACAAATACCTGGAGTATTTTTTGATCGAAATTCATCGTGTTCTAGTAGTCATAGCCTAGCAACAAATTGCCATATTGAATATAAAGCGATATAGTCCATATTTGTTCGGTAATACACCAGCAACAAATTCCCGGACTGATTTTTAATTGAAATTCGTTGTGTTTTAGCCGCAATAGCCGAGCAACAAATTGCCCTACTGATTTTAAAGCGATATAGTCAATATTTGGTCAGTAATACACCAGCAACAAATTCCTCGAGTATTTTTTGATCGAAATTCATCGTGTTCTAGTAGTCATAGCCTAACAACAGGTTGCCCTATTGATTTTAAAGCAATATAGTCCATATTTCTTCAGTAATACACCAGCAACAAATTCCCCGACTGATTTTTAATTGAAATTCGTTGTGTTTTAGCCGCAATAGACAAGCAACAAATTGCCCTACTGATTTTAAAACGATATAGTCGATATTTGGTCAGTAATACACCAGCAACAAATTTCTCGAGTATTTTTTAATCGACATTCATCGTGTTTTAGTAGTCATAGCCTAGCAACAAGTTGCCCTATTGATTTTAAAGCAATATAGTCCATATTTGTTCAGTAATACACCAGCAACAAATTCCCCGACTGATTTTTAATTGAAATTCGTTGTGTTTTAGCCGCGATAGCCTAGCAACAAATTGCCTTATTGATTTTAAAGCGATATAGTCGATATTTGGACAGTAATACACCAGCAACAAATTCCTCGAGTATTTTTCGATCGACATTCATTGTATTTTAGTAGTCATAGCCTAGCAACAAGTTGCCCTATTGATTTTAAAGCGATATAGTCCAAATTTGTACAGTAATACACCAGCAACAAATTTCTCGAGTATTTTTTAATCGACATTCATCGTGTTTTAGTAGTCATAGCCTAGCAACAAGTTGCCCTATTGATTTTAAAGCGATATAGTCCAAATTTGGACAGTAATACACCAGCAACAAATTTCTCGAGTATTTTTTAATCGACATTCATCGTGTTTTAGTAGTCATAGCCTAGCAACAAGTTGCCCTATTGATTTTAAAGCGATATAGTCCATATTTGGACAGTAATACACCAGCAACAAATTTCTCGAGTGTTTTTTAATCGAAATTATTCGTGTTCTAGTAGTCATAGCCTAGCAACAAGTTGCCCTATTGATTTTAAAGCAATATAGTCCATATTTGTTCAGTAATACACCAGCAACAAATTCCCCGACTGATTTTTAATTGAAATTCGTTGTGTTTTAGCCGCAATAGCCTAGCAACAAATTGCCCTACTGATTTTAAAGCGATATAGTCGATATTTGGTCAGTAATACACCAGCAACAAATTCCCGGACTGATTTTTAATTGAAATTCATTGTGTTTTAGCCGCAATAGCCGAGCAACAAATTGCCCTACTGATTTTAAAGCGATATAGTCGATATTTGGTCAGTAATACACCAGCAACAAATTCCTCGAGTATTTTTTGATCGAAATTCATCGTGTTCTAGCAGTCATAGCCTAACAACAGGTTGCCCTATTGATTTTAAAGCAATATAGTCCATATTTAGGCAGTAATACACCAGCAATAAATTCCTCGAGTATTTTTTAATCGACATTCATCGTGTTTTAGTAGTCATAGCCTAGCAACAAGTTGCCCTATTGATTTTAAAGCGATATAGTCCAAATTTGTACAGTAATACACCAGCAACAAATTTCTCGAGTATTTTTTAATCGACATTCATCGTGTTTTAGTAGTCATAGCCTAGCAACAAGTTGCCCTATTGATTTTAAAGCGATATAGTCCAAATTTGGACAGTAATACACCAGCAACAAATTTATCGAGTATTTTTTAATCGACATTCATCGTGTTTTAGTAGTCATAGCCTAGCAACAAGTTGCCCTATTGATTTTAAAGCGATATAGTCCATATTTGGACAGTAATACACCAGCAACAAATTTCTCGAGTGTTTTTTAATCGAAATTATTCGTGTTCTAGTAGTCATAGCCTAGCAACAAGTTGCCCTATTGATTTTAAAGCAATATAGTCCATATTTGTTCAGTAATACACCAGCAACAAATTCCCCGACTGATTTTTAATTGAAATTCGTTGTGTTTTAGCCGCAATAGCCTAGCAACAAATTGCCCTACTGATTTTAAAGCGATATAGTCGATATTTGGTCAGTAATACACCAGCAACAAATTCCCGGACTGATTTTTAATTGAAATTCATTGTGTTTTAGCCGCAATAGCCGAGCAACAAATTGCCCTATTGATTTTAAAGCGATATAGTCCATATTTGGGCAGTAATACACTAGCAACAAATTCCTGGAGTATTTTTTGATCGAAATTCATCGTGTTCTAGTAGTCATAGCCTAGCAACAAGTTGCCCTATTGATTTTAAAGCAATATAGTCCATATTTGTTTTGTAATACACCAGCAACAAATTCCCCGACTAATTTTTAATTGAAATTCGTTGTGTTTTAGCCGCGATAGCCTAGCAACAAATTGCCTTATTTATTTTAAAGCGATATAGTCCATCTTTAGGCAGTAATACACCAGCAATAAATTCCTCGAGTATTTTTTAATCGACATTCATCGTGTTTTAGTAGTCATGGCCTAGCAACAAGTTGCCCTATTGATTTTAAAGCAATATAGTCCATATTTGTTCAGTAATACACCAGCAACAAATTCCCCGACTGATTTTTACTTGAAATTCGTTGTGTTTTAGCCGCTATAGCCTAGCAACACATTGCCTTATTTATTTTAAAGCGATATAGTCGATATTTTGACAGTAATACACCAGCAACCAATTCCTCGAGTATTTTTTAATCGACATTCATCGTGTTTTAGTAGTCATAGCCTAGCAACAAGTTGCCCTATTGATTTTAAAGCGACATAGTCCATATTTGGACAGTAATACACCAGCAACAAATTCCTCGAGTATTTTTTGATCGAAATTCATTGTGTTCTAGTAGTCATAGCCTAGCAACAGGTTGACCTATTGATTTTAAAGCGATATAGTCCATAATTAGGCAGTAATACACCAGCAATAAATTCCTCGAGTATTTTTTAATCGACATTCATCGTGTTTTAGTAGTCATAGCCTAGCAACAAGTTGCCCTATTGATTTTAAAGCGATATAGTCCATATTTGGGCAGTAATACACTAGCAACAAATACCTGGAGTATTTTTTGATCGAAATTCATCGTGTTCTAGTAGTCATAGCCTAGCAACAAATTGCCCTATTGAATATAAAGCGATATAGTCCATATTTGTTCAGTAATACACCAGCAACAAATTCCCGGACTGATTTTTAATTGAAATTCGTTATGTTTTAGCCGCAATAGCCGAGCAACAAATTGCCCTACTGATTTTAAAGCGATATAGTCAATATTTGGTCAGTAATACACCAGCAACAAATTCCTCGAGTATTTTTTGATCGAAATTCATCGTGTTCTAGTAGTCATAGCCTAACAACAGGTTGCCCTATTGATTTTAAAGCAATATAGTCCATATTTCTTCAGTAATACACCAGCAACAAATTCCCCGACTGATTTTTAATTGAAATTCGTTGTGTTTTAGCCGCAATAGACAAGCAACAAATTGCCCTACTGATTTTAAAACGATATAGTCGATATTTGGTCAGTAATACACCACCAACAAATTCCTCGAGTATTTTTTGATCGACATTCAATGTGTTTTAGTAGTCATAGCCTAGCAACAAGTTGCCCTATTGATTTTAAAGCGATATAGTCCAAATTTGTACAGTAATACACCAGCAACAAATTTCTCGAGTATTTTTTAATCGACATTCATCGTGTTTTAGTAGTCATAGCCTAGCAACAAGTTGCCCTATTGATTTTAAAGCAATATAGTCCATATTTGTTCAGTAATACACCAGCAACAAATTCCCCGACTGATTTTTAATTGAAATTCGTTGTGTTTTAGCCGCGATAGCCTAGCAACAAATTGCATTATTGATTTAAAGCGATTTAGTCGATATTTGGACAGTAATACACCAGCAACAAATTCCTCGAGTATTTTTCGATCGACATTCATTGTATTTTAGTAGTCATAGCCTAGCAACAAGTTGCCCTATTGATTTTAAAGCGATATAGTCCAAATTTGTACAGTAATACACCAGCAACAAATTTCTCGAGTATTTTTTAATCGACATTCATCGTGTTTTAGTAGTCATAGCCTAGCAACAAGTTGCCCTATTGATTTTAAAGCGATATAGTCCAAATTTGGACAGTAATACACCAGCAACAAATTTCTCGAGTATTTTTTAATCGACATTCATCGTGTTTTAGTAGTCATAGCCTAGCAACAAGTTGCCCTATTGATTTTAAAGCGATATAGTCCATATTTGGACAGTAATACACCAGCAACAAATTTCTCGAGTGTTTTTTAATCGAAATTATTCGTGTTCTAGTAGTCATAGCCTAGCAACAAGTTGCCCTATTGATTTTAAAGCAATATAGTCCATATTTGTTCAGTAATACACCAGCAACAAATTCCCCGACTGATTTTTAATTGAAATTCGTTGTGTTTTAGCCGCAATAGCCTAGCAACAAATTGCCCTACTGATTTTAAAGCGATATAGTCGATATTTGGTCAGTAATACACCAGCAACAAATTCCCGGACTGATTTTTAATTGAAATTCATTGTGTTTTAGCCGCAATAGCCGAGCAACAAATTGCCCTACTGATTTTAAAGCGATATAGTCGATATTTGGTCAGTAATACACCAGCAACAAATTCCTCGAGTATTTTTTGATAGAAATTCATCGTGTTCTAGCAGTCATAGCCTAACAACAGGTTGCCCTATTGATTTTAAAGCAACATAGTCCATATTTCTTGAGTAATACACCAGCAACAAATTCCCCGACTGATTTTTAATTGAAATTCGTTGTGTTTTAGCCGCAATAGACAAGCAACAAATTGCCCTACTGATTTTAAAACGATATAGTCGATATTTGGTCAGTAATACACCAGCAACAAATTCCTCGAGTATTTTTTGATCGACATTCATTGTGTTTTAGTAGTCATAGCCTAGCAACAAGTTGCCCTATTGATTTTAAAGCGATATAGTCCAAATTTGTAAAGTAATACACCAGCAACAAATTTCTCGAGTATTTTTCAATCGAAATTCATCGTGTTCTAGCAGTCATAGCCTAACAACAGGTTGCCCTATTGATTTTAAAGCAATATAGTCCATATTTAGGCAGTAATACACCAGCAATAAATTCCTCGAGTATTTTTTAATCGACATTCATCGTGTTTTAGTAGTCATAGCCTAGCAACAAGTTGCCCTATTGATTTTAAAGCGATATAGTCCATATTTGGGCAGTAATACACTAGCAACAAATTCCTGGAGTATTTTTTGATCGAAATTCATCGTGTTCTAGTAGTCATAGCCTAGCAACAAGTTGCCCTATTGATTTTAAAGCAATATAGTCCATATTTGTTTTGTAATACACCAGCAACAAATTCCCCGACTAATTTTTAATTGAAATTCGTTGTGTTTTAGCCGCGATAGCCTAGCAACAAATTGCCTTATTTATTTTAAAGCGATATAGTCCATATTTAGGCAGTAATACACCAGGAATAAATTCCTCGAGTATTTTTTAATCGACATTCATCGTGTTTTAGTAGTCATGGCCTAGCAACAAGTTGCCCTATTGATTTTAAAGCAATATAGTCCATATTTGTTCAGTAATACACCAGCAACAAATTCCCCGACTGATTTTTACTTGAAATTCGTTGTGTTTTAGCCGCTATAGCCTAGCAACACATTGCCTTATTTATTTTAAAGCGATATAGTCGATATTTTGACAGTAATACACCAGCAACCAATTCCTCGAGTATTTTTTAATCGACATTCATCGTGTTTTAGTAGTCATAGCCTAGCAACAAGTTGCCCTATTGATTTTAAAGCGATATAGTCCATATTTGGACAGTAATACACCAGCAACAAATTCCTCGAGTATTTTTTGATCGAAATTCATTGTGTTCTAGTAGTCATAGCCTAGCAACAAGTTGACCTATTGATTTTAAAGCGATATAGTCCATAATTAGGCAGTAATACACCAGCAATAAATTCCTCGAGTATTTTTTAATCGACATTCATCGTGTTTTAGTAGTCATAGCCTAGCAACAAGTTGCCCTATTGATTTTAAAGCGATATAGTCCATATTTGGGCAGTAATACACTAGCAACAAATACCTGGAGTATTTTTTGATCGAAATTCATCGTGTTCTAGTAGTCATAGCCTAGCAACAAATTGCCCTATTGAATATAAAGCGATATAGTCCATATTTGTTCAGTAATACACCAGCAACAAATTCCCGGAGTGATTTTTAATTGAAATTCGTTGTGTTTTAGCCGCAATAGCCGAGCAACAAATTGCCCTACTGATTTTAAAGCGATATAGTCAATATTTGGTCAGTAATACACCAGCAACAAATTCCTCTAGTATTTTTTGATCGAAATTCATCGTGTTCTAGTAGTCATAGCCTAACAACAGGTTGCCCTATTGATTTTAAAGCAATATAGTCCATATTTCTTCAGTAATACACCAGCAACAAATTCCCCGACTGATTTTTAATTGAAATTCGTTGTGTTTTAGCCGCAATAGACAAGCAACAAATTGCCCTACTGATTTTAAAACGATATAGTCGATATTTGGTCAGTAATACACCACCAACAAATTCCTCGAGTATTTTTTGATCGACATTCAATGTGTTTTAGTAGTCATAGCCTAGCAACAAGTTGCCCTATTGATTTTAAAGCAATATAGTCCATATTTGTTCAGTAATACACCAGCAACAAATTCCCCGACTGATTTTTAATTGAAATTCGTTGTGTTTTAGCCGCGATAGCCTAGCCTTATTGATTTTAAAGCGATATAGTCGATATTTGGACAGTAATACACCAGCAACAAATTCCTCGAGTATTTTTCGATCGACATTCATTGTATTTTAGTAGTCATAGCCTAGCAACAAGTTGCCCTATTGATTTTAAAGCGATATAGTCCAAATTTGTACAGTAATACACCAGCAACAAATTTCTCGAGTATTTTTTAATCGACATTCATCGTGTTTTAGTAGTCATAGCCTAGCAACAAGTTGCCCTATTGATTTTAGAGCGATATAGTCCAAATTTGGACAGTAATGCACCAGCAACAAATTTCTCGAGTATTTTTTAATCGACATTCATCGTGTTTTAGTAGTCATAGCCTAGCAACAAGTTGCCCTAATGATTTTAAAGCGATATAGTCCATATTTGGACAGTAATACACCAGCAACAAATTTCTCGAGTGTTTTTTAATCGAAATTATTCGTGTTCTAGTAGTCATAGCCTAGCAACAAGTTGCCCTATTGATTTTAAAGCAATATAGTCCATATTTGTTCAGTAATACACCAGCAACAAATTCCCCGACTGATTTTTAATTGAAATTCGTTGTGTTTTAGCCGCAATAGCCTAGCAACAAATTGCCCTACTGATTTTAAAGCGATATAGTCGATATTTGGTCAGTAATACACCAGCAACAAATTCCCGGACTGATTTTTAATTGAAATTCATTGTGTTTTAGCCGCAATAGCCGAGCAACAAATTGCCCTACTGATTTTAAAGCGATATAGTCGATATTTGGTCAGTAATACACCAGCAACAAATTCCTCGAGTATTTTTTGATAGAAATTCATCGTGTTCTAGCAGTCATAGCCTAACAACAGGTTGCCCTATTGATTTTAAAGCAATATAGTCCATATTTCTTGAGTAATACACCAGCAACAAATTCCCCGACTGATTTTTAATTGAAATTCGTTGTTTTAGCCGCAATAGACAAGCAACAAATTGCCCTACTGATTTTAAAACGATATAGTCGATATTTGGTCAGTAATACACCAGCAATAAATTCCTCGATTATTTTTTGATCGACATTCATTGTGTTTTAGTAGTCATAGCCTAGCAACAAGTTGCCCTATTGATTTTAAAGCGATATAGTCCAAATTTGTACAGTAATACACCAGCAACAAATTTCTCGAGTATTTTTTAATCGACATTCATCGTGTTTTAGTAGTCATAGCCTAGCAACAAGTTGCCCTATTGATTTTAAAGCGATATAGTCCAAATTTGGACAGTAATGCACCAGCAACAAATTTCTCGAGTATTTTTTAATCGACATTCATCGTGTTTTAGTAGTCATAGCCTAGCAACAAGTTGCCCTAATGATTTTAAAGCGATATAGTCCATATTTGGACAGTAATACACCAGCAACAAATTTCTCGAGTGTTTTTTAATCGAAATTATTCGTGTTCTAGTAGTCATAGCCTAGCAACAAGTTGCCCTATTGATTTTAAAGCAATATAGTCCATATTTGTTCAGTAATACACCAGCAACAAATTCCCCGACTGATTTTTAATTGAAATTCGTTGTGTTTTAGCCGCAATAGCCTAGCAACAAATTGCCCTACTGATTTTAAAGCGATATAGTCGATATTTGGTCAGTAATACACCAGCAACAAATTCCCGGACTGATTTTTAATTGAAATTCATTGTGTTTTAGCCGCAATAGCCGAGCAACAAATTGCCCTACTGATTTTAAAGCGATATAGTCGATATTTGGTCAGTAATACACCAGCAACAAATTCCTCGAGTATTTTTTGATAGAAATTCATCGTGTTCTAGCAGTCATAGCCTAACAACAGGTTGCCCTATTGATTTTAAAGCAATATAGTCCATATTTCTTGAGTAATACACCAGCAACAAATTCCCCGACTGATTTTTAATTGAAATTCGTTGTTTTAGCCGCAATAGACAAGCAACAAATTGCCCTACTGATTTTAAAACGATATAGTCGATATTTGGTCAGTAATACACCAGCAACAAATTCCTCGATTATTTTTTGATCGACATTCATTGTGTTTTAGTAGTCATAGCCTAGCAACAAGTTGCCCTATTGATTTTAAAGCGATATAGTCCAAATTTGTAAAGTAATACACCAGCAACAAATTTCTCGAGTATTTTTCAATCGACATTCATCGTGTTTTAGTAGTCATAACCTAGCAACAAGTTGCCCTATTCATTTTAAAGCGATATAGTCCAAATTAGGACAGTAATACACCAGCAACAAATTTTTCGAGTATTTTTTAATCGACATTCATCGTGTTTTAGTAGTCATAGCCTAGCAATAAGTTGCCCTATTGATTGTAAAGCGATATAGTCCATATTTGGACAGTAATACACCAGCAGCAAATTTCTCGAGTGTTTTTTAATCGAAATTAATCGTGTTCTAGTAGTCATAGCCTAGCAACAAGTTGCCCTATTGATTTTAAAGCAATATAGTCCATATTTGTTAAGTAATACACCAGCAACAAATTCCCCGACTGATTTTTACTTGAAATTCGTTGTGTTTTAGCCGCGATAGCCTAGCAACACATTGCCTTATTTATTTTAAAGCGATATAGTCGTTATTTTGACAGTAATACACCAGCAACCAATTCCTCGAGTATTTTTTAATCGACATTCATCGTGTTTTAGTAGTCATAGCCTAGCAACAAGTTGCCCTATTGATTTTAAAGAGATATAGTCCATAATTAGGCAGTAATACACCAGCAATAAATTCCTCGAGTATTTTTAATTCGACATTCATCGTGTTTTAGTAGTCATAGCCTTGCAACAAGTTGCCCTATTGATTTTAAAGCGATATAGTCCATATTTGGACAGTAATACACCAGCAACAAATTCCTCGAGTATTTTTTGATCGAAATTCATTGTGTTCTAGTAGTCATAGCCTAGCAACAAGTTGACCTATTGATTTTAAAGCGATATAGTCCATAATTAGGCAAGAATACACCAGCAATAAATTCCTCGAGTATTTTTTAATCGACATTCATCGTGTTTTAGTAGTCATAGCCTAGCAACAAGTTGCCCTATTGATTTTAAAGCGATATAGTCCATATTTGGGCAGTAATACACTAGCAACAAATTCCTGGAGTATTTTTTGATCGAAATTAATCGTGTTCTAGTAGTCATAGCCTAGCAACAAATTGCCCTATTGAATATAAAGCGATATAGTCCATATTTGTTCAGTAATACACCAGCAACAAATTCCCGGACTGATTTTTAATTGAAATTCGTTGTGTTTTAGCCGCAATAGCCGAGCAACAAATTGCCCTACTGATTTTAAAGCGATATAGTCAATATTTGGTCAGTAATACACCAGCAACAAATTCCTCGAGTATTTTTTGATCGAAATTCATCGTGTTCTAGTAGTCATAGCCTAACAACAGGTTGCCCTATTGATTTTAAAGCAATATAGTCCATATTTCTTCAGTAATACACCAGCAACAAATTCCCCGACTGATTTTTAATTGAAATTCGTTGTGTTTTAGCCGCAATAGACAAGCAACAAATTGCCCTACTGATTT
Source organism: Galeruca laticollis (assembly GCA_963921935.1). Lineage (NCBI taxonomy): Eukaryota > Metazoa > Arthropoda > Insecta > Coleoptera > Chrysomelidae > Galeruca > Galeruca laticollis. The sequence continues at coordinate 28,039,457 of OY998180.1, forward strand.
TAAAACGATATAGTCGATATTTGGTCAGTAATACACCAGCAACAAATTCCTCGAGTATTTTTTGATCGACATTCAATGTGTTTTAGTAGTCATAGCCTAGCAACAAGTTGCCCTATTGATTTTAAAGCAATATAGTCCATATTTCTTCAGTAATACACCAGCAACAAATTCCCCGACTGATTTTTAATTGAAATTCGTTGTGTTTTAGCCGCGATAGCCTAGCAACAAATTGCCTTATTGATTTTAAAGCGATATAGTCCATATTTGGGCAGTAATACACCAGCAACAAATTCCTCGAGTATTTTTTGATCTAAATTCATCGTGTTCTAGTAGTCATAGCCTAGCAACAAGTTGCCCTAATGATATTAAAGCGATATAGTCCATATTTTTTCAGTAATACAGCAGCAACAAATTCTGCGAGTATTTTTTGATCGATATTCATTGTGTTCTAGCAGTCATAGCATAGCAACAAGTTGCCCTAATGATATTAAAGCGATATAGTCCATATTTTTTCAGTAATACACCAGCAACAAATTCCTCGAGTTTTTTTTTTATCGAAATTCATTGTGTTCTAGTAGTCATAGCCTAGCAACAAGTTGCCCTATTGAGTTTAAAGCGATATAGTTCATATTTAGGCAGTAATACACCAGCAATAAATTCCTCGAGTATTTTTTAATCGACATTCATCGTGTTTTAGTAGTCATAGCCTAGCAACAAGTTGCCCTATTGATTTTAAAGCGATATAGTCCATATTTGGGCAGTAATACACCAGCAACAAATTCCTCGAGTATTTTTTGATCGAAATTCTTTGTGTTCTAGTAGTCATAGCATAGCAACAAGTTGCCCTATTGAGTTTAAAGCGATATAGTTCATATTTAGGCAGTAATACACCAGCAATAAATTCCTCGAGTATTTTTTAATCGACATTCATCGTGTTTTAGTAGTCATAGCCTAGCAACAAGTTGCCCTATTGATTTTAAAGCAATATAGTCCATATTTGTTGAGTAATACACCAGCAACAAATTCCCCGACTGATTTTTAATTGAAATTCGTTGTGTTTTAGCCGCAATAGCCTAGCAACAAATTGCCCTACTGATTTTAAAGCGATATAGTCGATATTTGGTCAGTAATACACCAGCAACAAATTCCCGGACTGATTTTTAATTGAAATTCGTTGTGTTTTAGCCGCAATAGCCGAGCAACAAATTGCCCTACTGATTTTAAAGCGATATAGTCAATATTTGGTCAGTAATACACCAGCAACAAATTCCTCGAGTATTTTTTGATCGAAATTCATCGTGTTCTAGTAGTCATAGCCTAACAACAGGTTGCCCTATTGATTTTAAAGCAATATAGTCCATATTTCTTCAGTAATACACCAGCAACAAACTCCCCGACTGATTTTCAATTGAAATTCGTTGTGTTTTAGCCGCAATAGACAAGCAACAAATTGCCCTACTGATTTTAAAGCGATATAGTCGATATTTGGTCAGTAATACACCAGCAACAAATTCCCGGACTGATTTTTAATTGAAATTCGTTGTGTTTTAGCCGCAATAGCCGAGCAACAAATTGCCCTACTGATTTTGAAGCGATATAGTCGATATTTGGTCAGTAATACACCAGCAACAAATTCCTCGAGTATTTTTTGATCGAAATTCATCGTGTTCTAGTAGTCATAGCCTAACAACAGGTTGTCCTATTGATTTTAAAGCAATATAATCCATATTTCTTCAGTAATACACCAGCAACAAATTCCCCAACTGATTTTTAATTGAAATTCATTGTGTTTTAGCCGCAATAGGCAAGCAACAAATTGCCCTACTGATTTTAAAACGATATAGTCGATATTTGGTCAGTAATACACCAGCAACAAATTCCTCGAGTATTTTTTGATCGACATTCATCGTGTTTTAGTAGTCATAGCCTAGCAACAAGTTGCCCTATTCATTTTAAAGCGATATAGTCCAAATTTGGACAGTAATACACCAGCAACAAATTTCTCGAGTATTTTTTAATCGACATTCATCATGTTTTAGTGGTCATAACCTAGCAACAAGTTGCCCTATTGATTTTAAAGCGATATAGTCCAAATTTGTAAAGTAATACACCAGCAACAAATTTCTCGAGTATTTTTTAATCGACATTCATCGTGTTTTAGTAGTCATAGCCTAGCAACAAGTTGCCCTATTCATTTTAAAGCGATATAGTCCAAATTTGGACAGTAATACACCAGCAACAAATTTCTCGAGTATTTTTCAATCGACATTCATCGTGTTTTAGTAGTCATAACCTAGCAACAAGTTGCCCTATTGATTTTAAAGCGATATAGTCCATATTTGGACAGTAATACACCAGCAGCAAATTTCTCGAGTATTTTTTGATCGAAATTCATCGTGTTCTAGTAGTCATAGCCTAGCAACAAGTTGCCCTATTGATTTTAAAGCAATATAGTCCATATTTGTTCAGTAATACACCAGCAACAAATTCCCCGACTGATTTTTAATTGAAATTCGTTGTGTTTTAGCCGCAATAGCCTAGCAACAAATTGATTTTAAAGTGATATAGTCGATATTTGGTCAGTAATACACCAGCAACAAATTCCTCGAGTATTTTTTGATCGAAATTCATCGTGTTCTAGTAGTCATAGCCAAACAACAGGTTGCCCTATTGATTTTAAAGCAATATAGTCCATATTTGAGCAGTAATACACCAGCAACAAATTCCTCGAGTATTTTTTGATCGAAATTCATCGTGTTCTAGTAGTCATAGCCTAGCAACAAGTTGCCCTATTGATTTTAAAGCAATATAGTCCATATTTGTTCAGTAATACACCAGTAACAAATTCCCCGACTGATTTTTAATTGAAATTCGTTGTGTTTTAGCCGCAATAGCCTAGCAACAAATTGCCCTACTGATTTTAAAGTGATATAGTCGATATTTGGTCAGTAATACACCAGCAACAAATTCCTCGAGTATTTTTTGATCGGAATTCATCGTGTTTTAGTAGTCATAGCCAAACAACAGGTTGCCCTATTGATTTTAAAGCAATATAGTCCATATTTGTTCAGTAATACACCAGCAACAAATTCCCGGACTGATTTTTAATTGAAATTCGTTGTGTTTTAGCCGCAATAGCCGAGCAACAAATTGCCCTACTGATTTTAAAGCGATATAGTGGATATTTGGTCAGTAATACACCAGCAACAAATTCCTCGAGTATTTTTTGATCGAAATTCATCGTGTTCTAGTAGTCATAGCCTAACAACAGGTTGCCCTATTGATTTTAAAGCAATATAGTCCATATTTCTTCAGTAATACACCAGCAACAAATTCCCCGACTGATTTTTAATTGAAATTCGTTGTGTTTTAGCCGCAATAGACAAGCAACAAATTGCCCTACTGATTTTAAAGCGATATAGTCGATATTTGGTCAGTAATACACCAGCAACAAATTCCTCGAGTATTTTTTGATCGAAATTCATCGTGTTCTAGTAGTCATAGCCTAACAAAAGGTTGCCCTATTGATTTTAAAGCAATATAGTCCATATTTCTTCAGTAATACACCAGCAATAAATTCACCGACTGATTTTTAATTGAAATTCGTTGTGTTTTAGCCGCAATAGACAAGCAACAAATTGCCCTACTGATTTTAAAACGATATAGTCGATATTTGGTCAGTAATACACCAGCAACAAATTCCTCGAGTATTTTTTGATCGACATTCAATGTGTTTTAGTAGTCATAGCCTAGCAACAAGTTGCCCTATTGATTTTAAAGCAATATAGTCCATATTTGTTCAGTAATACACCAGCAACAAATTCCCCGACTGATTTTAAATTGAAATTCGTTGTGTTTTAGCCGCGATAGCCTAGCAACAAATTGCCTTATTGATTTTAAAGCGATATAGTCCATATTTGGGCAGTAATACACCAGCAACAAATTCCTCGAGTATTTTTTGATCTAAATTCATCGTGTTCTAGTAGTCATAGCCTAGCAACAAGTTGACCTATTGATTTTAAAGCGATATAGTCCATAATTAGGCAGTAATACACCAGCAATAAATTCCTCGAGTATTTTTTAATCGACATTCATCGTGTTTTAGTAGTCATAGCCTAGCAACAAGTTGTCCTATTGATTTTAAAGCGATATAGTCCATATTTGGGCAGTAATACACTAGCAACAAATTCCTGGAGTATTTTTTGATCGAAATTCATCGTGTTCTAGTAGTCATAGCCTAGCAACAAATTGCCCTATTGAATATAAAGCGATATAGTCCATATTTGTTCAGTAATACACCAGCAACAAATTCCCCGACTGATTTTTAATTGAAATTCGTTGTGTTTTAGCCGCAATAGACAAGCAACAAATTGCCCTACTGATTTTAAAACGATATAGTCGATATTTGGTCAGTAATACACCAGCAACAAATTCCTCGAGTATTTTTTGATCGACATTCATTGTGTTTTAGTAGTCATAGCCTAGCAACAAGTTGCCCTATTGATTTTAAAGCGATATAGTCCAAATTTGTAAAGTAATACACCAGCAACAAATTTCTCGAGTATTTTTCAATCGACATTCATCGTGTTTTAGTAGTCATAGCCTAGCAACAAGTTGCCCTATTCATTTTAAAGCGATATAGTCCAAATTAGGACAGTAATACAGCAGCAACAAATTTTTCGAGTATTTTTTAATCGACATTCATCGTGTTTTAGTAGTCATAGCCTAGCAATAAGTTGCCCTATTGATTGTAAAGCGATATAGTCCATATTTGGACAGTAATACACCAGCAGCAAATTTCTCGAGTGTTTTTTAATCGAAATTAATCGTGTTCTAGTAGTCATAGCCTAGCAACAAGTTGCCCTATTGATTTTAAAGCAATATAGTCCATATTTGTTCAGTAATACACCAGCAACAAATTCCCCGACTGATTTTTAATTGAAATTCGTTGTGTTATAGCCGCGGTAGCCTAGCAACAAATTGCCTTATTGATTTTAAAGCGATATAGTGGATATTTGGACAGTAATACACCAGCAACAAATTCCTCGAGTATTTTTCGATCGAAATTAATCGTGTTCTAGTAGTCATAGCCTAGCAACAAGTTGCCCTATTGATTTTAAAGCAATATAGTCCATATTTGTTAAGTAATACACCAGCAACAAATTCCCCGACTGATTTTTACTTGAAATTCGTTGTGTTTTAGCCGCGATAGCCTAGCAACACATTGCCTTATTTATTTTAAAGCGATATAGTCGATATTTTGACAGTAATACACCAGCAACCAATTCCTCGAGTATTTTTTAATCGACATTCATCGTGTTTTAGTAGTCATAGCCTAGCAACAAGTTGCCCTATTGATTTTAAAGAGATATAGTCCATAATTAGGCAGTAATACACCAGCAATAAATTCCTCGAGTATTTTTAATTCGACATTCATCGTGTTTTAGTAGTCATAGCCTAGCAACAAGTTGCCCTATTGATTTTAAAGCGATATAGTCCATATTTGGACAGTAATACACCAGCAACAAATTCCTCGAGTATTTTTTGATCGAAATTCATTGTGTTCTAGTAGTCATAGCCTAGCAACAAGTTGACCTATTGATTTTAAAGCGATATAGTCCATAATTAGGCAGTAATACACCAGCAATAAATTCCTCGAGTATTTTTTAATCGACATTCATCGTGTTTTAGTAGTCATAGCCTAGCAACAAGTTGCCCTATTGATTTTAAAGCGATATAGTCCATATTTGGGCAGTAATACACTAGCAACAAATTCCTGGAGTATTTTTTGATCGAAATTCATCGTGTTCTAGTAGTCATAGCCTAGCAACAAATTGCCCTATTGAATATAAAGCGATATAGTCCATATTTGTTCAGTAATACACCAGCAACAAATTCCCGGACTGATTTTTAATTGAAATTCGTTGTGTTTTAGCCGCAATAGCCGAGCAACAAATTGCCCTACTGATTTTAAAGCGATATAGTCAATATTTGGTCAGTAATACACCAGCAACAAATTCCTCGAGTATTTTTTGATCGAAATTCATCGTGTTCTAGTAGTAATAGCCTAACAACAGGTTGCCCTATTGATTTTAAAGCAATATAGTCCATATTTCTTCAGTAATACACCAGCAACAAATTCCCCGACTGATTTTTAATTGAAATTCGTTGTGTTTTAGCCGCAATAGACAAGCAACAAATTGCCCAACTGATTTTAAAACTATATAGTCGATATTTGGTCAGTAATACACCAGCAACAAATTCCTCGAGTATTTTTTGATCGACATTCAATGTGTTTTAGTAGTCATAGCCTAGCAACAAGTTGCCCTATTGATTTTAAAGCAATATAGTCCATATTTGTTCAGTAATACACCAGCAACAAATTCCCCGACTGATTTTTAATTGAAATTCGTTGTGTTTTAGCCGCGATAGCCTAGCAACAAATTGCCTTATTGATTTTAAAGCGATATAGTCCATATTTGGGCAGTAATACACCAGCAACAAATTCCTAGAGTATTTTTTGATCTAAATTCATCGTGTTCTAGTAGTCATAGCCTAGCAACAAGTTGCCCTAATGATATTAAAGCGATATAGTCCATATTTTTTCAGTAATACAGCAGCAACAAATTCTGCGAGTATTTTTTTATCGATATTCATTGTGTTCTAGCAGTCATAGCCTAGCAACAAGTTGCCCTAATGATATTAAAGCGATATAGTCCATATTTTTTCAGTAATACACCAGCAACAAATTCCTCGAGTTTTTTTTGATCGAAATTCATTGTGTTCTAGTAGTCATAGCCTAGCAACAAGTTGCCCTATTGAGTTTAAAGCGATATAGTCCATATTTAGGCAGTAATACACCAGCAATAAATTCCTCGAGTATTTTTTAATCGACATTCATCGTGTTTTAGTAGTCATAGCCTAGCAACAAGTTGCCCTATTGATTTTAAAGCGATATAGTCCATATTTGGGCAGTAATACACCAGCAACAAATTCCTCGAGTATTTTTTGATCGAAATTCTTTGTGTTCTAGTAGTCATAGCCTAGCAACAAGTTGCCCTATTGATTTTAAAGCAATATAGTTCATATTTGTTCAGTAATACACCAGCAACAAATTCCCGGACTGATTTTTAATTGAAATTCGTTGTGTTTTAGCCGCAATAGCCGAGCAACAAATTGCCCTACTGATTTTAAAGCGATATAGTCAATATTTGGTCAGTAATACACCAGCAACAAATTCCTCGAGTATTTTTTGATCGAAATTCACCGTGTTCTAGTAGTCATAGCCTAACAACAGGTTGCCCTATTGATTTTAAAGCAATATAGTCCATATTTCTTCAGTAATACACCAGCAACAAACTCCCCGACTGATTTTCAATTGAAATTCGTTGTGTTTTAGCCGCAATAGACAAGCAACAAATTGCCCTACTGATTTTAAAGCGATATAGTCGATATTTGGTCAGTAATACACCAGCAACAAATTCCCGGACTGATTTTTAATTGAAATTCGTTGTGTTTTAGCCGCAATAGCCGAGCAACAAATTGCCCTACTGATTTTAAAGCCATATAGTCGATATTTGGTCAGTAATACACCAGCAACAAATTCCTCGAGTATTTTTTGATCGAAATTCATCGTGTTCTAGTAGTCATAGCCTAACAACAGGTTGTCCTATTGATTTTAAAGCAATATAATCCATATTTCTTCAGTAATACACCAGCAACAAATTCCCCGACTGATTTTTAATTGAAATTCGTTGTGTTTTAGCCGCAATAGACAAGCAACAAATTGCACTACTGATTTTAAAACGATATAGTCGATATTTGGTCAGTAATACACCAGCAACAAATTCCTCGAGTATTTTTTGATCGACATTCATCGTGTTTTAGTAGTCATAGCCTAGCAACAAGTTGCCCTATTCATTTTAAAGCGATATTTCTTGAAAAACGAACTATTAAAGTCGATTCTATTAGTACTAATTTGTACCACGAAGAATATTTCAAAATTTTAAAGTCAACCCACTTAAACAACCCCTGCTTTTATAAATTCAATAGCAAGCCCATTATCCCCGAACTTCTCAAAATTTCCTGAAAAAGGAAATATAAAAGTCGACTTCATTAAAACTGAATTTGTACTAATTTGTACCACAAAATAAAATAACGCCAACCCCCTCAAACAACACCTGTTGCGAAAAATTGAATACTAAGCCCATTATCCTCCGAACTTTCCAAAATTTCTCGAATAACGAAATATAAAAGTCGACTCCATTAAAACTGAATATGTACTCATTTGTACCACAAAAAAAATTAACATCAACCCCCTCTAACAACCCTTTTTGCGATAAATTGAATAGCAAGCCCATACTTCTCCGATCTTTTCAATATTTTTTGAAAAACAAAATATTAAAGTCGATTCTATTAGTACTAAATTTGTACTAATTTGTACCACGAAGAAAATTTCAAAATATTATAGTCAACCCACTTAAACAACCCCTGCTTTTATAAATTGAATAGCAAGCCCATTATCCTCCGAACTTTTCAAAATTTTTTAAAAACGAAATATAAAAGTCGACTCTATTAATACTGAATTTGTACCACAAAAAATATTAACGTCAACCCCTTCAAACAACCCCTGATCGATAAATTAAATAGTAAGTCCATTATCCTCCGATATTTTCAGAATTTCTTGAAAAAGGAAATAATAAAACTGAATTTGTACCACAAAAATATTTCAAAATATTAAAGTAAAAATTTAAACAACCCTTGCTTCAATAAGTTGTATAGCAAGCCCATTATCCACCGATCTTTTCATAATTTCTTGAAAAACGAAATATAAAAGTAGATTGCATTAAAACTGAATTTGTACCACAAAATATTTTATAAACAGATTTAGACTGAAGTACCAAAAATGAAAATAAGCCCTTTTGGCGTTCTGTGCACTGCTTAATTACTCCAAAAAATCCATGCTGAAATTTTTCCAACAACTAGAAAAATTATTAAATAAAGGCATCAATCAGCAAAAGGTCAATAGGAGCGGTAGATCAGACATCAGACGCGTAATATCTGAAAAACAAAAAAATCACTGCACTGACTCCTAACTGTTTTTACTACAGTGTAAGATAAAAATGTTTTTCAATCATTCCTAAGCCGCCAAGTAGTCAAAAAAAGTGATAACACCAGAGTATGATGCCTAGAACTATTTGTGCCTTATCAGGCACCTGCAGAAGGGAAAGAAAAGTTTTTTTTTGTCTCGTCAAAGAATTGCCGCGATTACCCCAAAAGACCTAATTGAGAAAAAGAGTATGTATCTATGTAAAAAAATATGGATTTCTAATTGTAATTATAACAATATATTTATTATTAGAGGCAAGACAATACATAATATCAAAACAAAAATGATTGGGAAGTAGGTAGTAGGTTTCATGATATATTTCATGTAACAGTTTATCTAGATTTTGGTCCATTTTTAACTTACATCAGAAGGACTGCTGTGAGGTGAAGACACTAGGTACATTAAAAAGCCTTTTTCAGGGAAAATTGTATGGGTACAAATTAGTCCTATAATCTCAAATTAACATTATTTAGTTACTTTCAAATTGTTTAACGATTTACTTGGAAATTAATAAAACACGTGGTCTAATTTATTTTATTTTATAAACAAAATAATATAATAATTAAAAAATGTTTTTGGGTACAAATTAGTCCCAAATTCAAAGTTTAAAGCCATACTGTTATTTGTTTTTATAAAAGCCTTTTACAGGGAAAACTGGGTGGGTAAAAATTCTATTTTTTGGGTACAAATTAGTCCTAAATTTAAAGTTTAAATGTAAGGTATTAAAATTTGATTTTGTAAAGATGGGGTGCTAGCTTGAGCTCAGACTATCACCCCCACATTAAATAGCAGGTTTTCAGAAAAACTGAGGAGGTACAAATTCTAATTTTTGGAGTACAAATTCAAATTTTTGCGTTAAAAATTAGTCCTAAAATATACATCAATTTATGTTTAATTTGAAATAGGGGGGGTTCTAGCAATAATAACATGACAAGGACTACACAATCAATGGGACATTATAGGGCAATGTGTTTAAGAGTCAGTGATTGGATTGAATATAACGATCTCCAAGAAAGGAAAAACTGGTTAAGGAAACATTTAAAATAATACCAGAATCGACTTTAGTATTTCGTTTTTCAAGAAATATTGAAAAGATCGGAGAAGTATGGGCTTGCTATTCAATTTATAAAAGCAGGGGTTGTTTAAGTGGGTTGACTTTAATATTTTGAAATATTCTCCATGGTACAAATTTAGTACTAATAGAATCGACTTTAATATTTCGTTTTTCTAGAAATATTGAAAAGATCGGAGAAATATGGGCTTGCTATTCAATTTATAAAAGCAGGGGTTGTCCAAGTGGGTTGACTTTAATATTTTGAAATTTTCTTCGTGGTACAAATTAGTACAAATTTGGTACTAATAGAATCGACATTAATACTTCGTTTTTCAAGAAATATTGAAAAGATCGGATAAGTATGGGCTTGCTGTTCAATTTATCGCAATAGGGGTTGGTTGAGGGGGTTGATGTTAATTTTTTTTGTGGTACAAATTAGTACAAATTCAGTTCTTTAATTTCCTGTAATAATTTTCATTTTTTTCAAATTTTTTCAATTTGGACTTTCTAGGTTAACATGAAGCTAGCACCTCTGTGAAGCTGGCAGAACCATTTCGGCAGAATCAAATAAAACCTATTACGACTTTTAGTACTCATTTTGTACTAATTTGTACCACAAAAAATAATTTTGTACCTTTACCCATTAACGAAAAAAACATGGCGCTGCTAGCTTCATGTTAACCTAGCAAGCCCAAATTAAAAAAATTAGAAAAAAATGAAAATTATTACAGGAAATTAAAGAACAGAATTTGTACTAATTTGTACCACAAAAAAAATTAACATCAACCCCCTCAAACAACCCCTATTGCGATAAATTGAACAGCAAGACCATGCTTCTCCGATCTTTTTAATATTTCTTGAAAAACGAACTATTAAAGTCGATTCTATTAGTACTAATTTGTACCACGAAGAATATTTCAAAATTTTAAAGTCAACCCACTTAAACAACCCCTGCTTTTATAAATTCAATAGCAAGCCCATTATCCCCGAACTTCTCAAAATTTCCTGAAAAAGGAAATATAAAAGTCGACTTCATTAAAACTGAATTTGTACTAATTTGTACCACAAAATAAAATAACGCCAACCCCCTCAAACAACACCTGTTGCGAAAAATTGAATACTAAGCCCATTATCCTCCGAACTTTCCAAAATTTCTCGAATAACGAACTATAAAAGTCGACTCCATTAAAACTGAAAATGTACTCATTTGTACCACAAAAAAAATTAACATCAACCCCCTCAAACAACCCTTTATGCGATAAATTGAATAGCAAGCCCATACTTCTCCGATCTTTTCAATATTTTTTGAAAAACAAAATATTAAAGTCGATTCTATTAGTACTAAATTTGTACTAATTTGTACCACGAAGAAAATTTCAAAATATTATAGTCAACCCACTTAAACAACCCCTGCTTTTATAAATTGAATAGCAAGCCCATTATCCTCCGAACTTTTCAAAATTTTTTAAAAACGAAATATAAAAGTCGACTCTATTAATACTGAATTTGTACCACAAAAAATATTAACGTCAACCCCTTCAAACAACCCCTGATCGATAAATTAAATAGTAAGTCCATTATTCTCCGATATTTTCAGAATTTCTTGAAAAAGGAAATAATAAAACTGAATTTGTACCACAAAAATATTTCAAAATATTAAAGTAAAAATTTAAACAACCCTTGCTTCAATAAGTTGTATAGCAAGCCCATTATCCACCGATCTTTTCATAATTTCTTGAAAAACGAAATATAAAAGTAGATTGCATTAAAACTGAATTTGTACCACAAAATATTTTATAAACAGATTTAGACTGAAGTACCAAAAATGAAAATAAGCCCTTTTGGCGTTCTGTGCACTGCTTAATTACTCCAAAAAATCCATGCTGAAATTTTTCCAACAACTAGAAAAATTATTAAATAAAGGCATCAATCAGCAAAAGGTCAATAGGAGCGGTAGATCAGACATCAGACGCGTAATATCTGAAAAACAAAAAAATCACTGCACTGACTCCTAATGGTTTTTACTACAGTGTAAGATAAAAATGTTTTTCAATCATTCCTAAGCCGCCAAGTAGTCAAAAAAAGTGATAACACCAGAGTATGATGCCTAGAACTATTTGTGCCTTATCAGGCACCTGCAGAAGGGAAAGAAAAGTTTTTTTTTGTCTCGTCAAAGAATTGCCGCGATTACCCCAAAAGACCTAATTGAGAAAAAGAGTATGTATCTATGTAAAAAAATATGGATTTCTAATTGTAATTATAACAATATATTTATTATTAGAGGCAAGACAATACATAATATCAAAACAAAAATGATTGGGAAGTAGGTAGTAGGTTTCATGAAATATTTCATGTAACAGTTTATCTAGATTTTGGTCCATTTTTAACTTACATCAGAACGACTGCTGTGAGGTGAAGACACTAGGTACATTAAAAAGCCTTTTTCAGGGAAAATTGTATGGGTACAAATTAGTCCTATAATCTCAAATTAACATTATTTAGTTACTTTCAAATTGTTTAACGATTTACTTGGAAATTAATAAAACACGTGGTCTAATTTATTTTATTTTATAAACAAAATAATATAATAATTAAAAAATGTTTTTGGGTACAAATTAGTCCCAAATTCAAAGTTTAAAGCCATACTGTTATTTGTTTTTATAAAAGCCTTTTACAGGGAAAACTGGGTGGGTAAAAATTCTATTTTTTGGGTACAAATTAGTCCTAAATTTAAAGTTTAAATGTAAGGTATTAAAATTTGATTTTGTAAAGATGGGGTGCTAGCTTGAGCTCAGACTATCACCCCCACATTAAATAGCAGGTTTTCAGAAAAACTGAGGAGGTACAAATTCTAATTTTTGGAGTACAAATTCAAATTTTTGCGTTAAAAATTAGTCCTAAAATATACATCAATTTATGTTTAATTTGAAATAGGGGGGGTTCTAGCAATAATAACATGACAAGGACTACACAATCAATGGGACATTATAGGGCAATGTGTTTAAGAGTCAGTGATTGGATTGAATATAACGATCTCCAAGAAAGGAAAAACTGGTTAAGGAAACATTTAAAATAATACCAGAATCGACTTTAGTATTTCGTTTTTCAAGAAATATTGAAAAGATCGGAGAAGTATGGGCTTGCTATTCAATTTATAAAAGCAGGGGTTGTTTAAGTGGGTTGACTTTAATATTTTGAAATATTCTCCATGGTACAAATTTAGTACTAATAGAATCGACTTTAATATTTCGTTTTTCTAGAAATATTGAAAAGCTCGGAGAAATATGGGCTTGCTATTCAATTTATAAAAGCAGGGGTTGTCCAAGTGGGTTGACTTTAATATTTTGAAATTTTCTTCGTGGTACAAATTAGTACAAATTTGGTACTAATAGAATCGACATTAATACTTCGTTTTTCAAGAAATATTGAAAAGATCGGATAAGTATGGGCTTGCTGTTCAATTTATCGCAATAGGGGTTGGTTGAGGGGGTTGATGTTAATTTTTTTTGTGGTACAAATTAGTACAAATTCAGTTCTTTAATTTCCTGTAATAATTTTCATTTTTTTCAAATTTTTTCAATTTGGACTTTCTAGGTTAACATGAAGCTAGCAGCGCCATGTTTTTTTCGTTAATGGGTAAAGGTACAAAATTATTTTTTGTGGTACAAATTAGTACAAAATGAGTACTAAAAGTCGTAATAGGTTTTATTTGATTCTGCCGAAATGGTTCTGCCACCTTCACAGAGGTCAACAAGTTGCCCTATTGATTTTAAAGCAATATAGTCCATATTTGTTCAGTAATACACCAGCAACAAATTCCCCGACTGATTTTTACTTGAAATTCGTTGTGTTTTAGCCGCGATAGCCTAGCAACACATTGCCTTATTTATTTTAAAGCGATATAGTCGATATTTTGACAGTAATACACCAGCAACCAATTCCTCGAGTATTTTTTAATTGACATTCATCGTGTTTTAGTAGTCATAGCCTAGCAACAAGTTGCCCTATTGATTTTAAAGAGATATAGTCCATAATTAGGCAGTAATACACCAGCAATAAATTCCTCGAGTATTTTTTAATCGACATTCATCGTGTTTTAGTAGTCATAGCCTAGCAACAAGTTGCCCTATTGATTTTAAAGCGATATAGTCCATATTTGGGCAGTAATACACTAGCAACAAATTCCTGGAGTATTTTTTGATCGAAATTCATCGTGTTCTAGTAGTCATAGCCTAGCAACAAATTCCCGGACTGATTTTTAATTGAAATTCGTTGTGTTTTAGCCGCAATAGTCCATATTTGTTCAGTAATACACCAGCAACAAATTCCCCGACTGATTTTTAATTGAAATTCGTTGTGTTTTAGCCGCGATAGCCTAGCAACAAATTGCCTTATTGATTTTAAAGCGATATAGTCGATATTTGGACAGTAATACACCAGCAACAAATTCCTCGAGTATTTTTCGATCGAAATTAATCATGTTCTAGTAGTCATAGCCTAGCAACAAGTTGCCCTATTGATTTTAAAGCAATATAGCCCATATTTGTTCAGTAATACACCAGCAATAAATTCCCCGACTGATTTTTAATTGAAATTCGTTGTTTTAGCCGCGATAGCCTAGCAACAAATTGCCTTATTGATTTTAAAGCGATATAGTCGATATTTGGACAGTAATACACCAGCAACAAATTCCTCGAGTATTTTTCGATCGAAATTAATCGTGTTCTAGTAGTCATAGCCTAGCAACAAGTTGCCCTATTGATTTTAAAGCAATATAGCCCATATTTGTTCAGTAATACACCAGCAACAAATTCCCCGACTGATTTTTAATTGAAATTCGTTGTGTTTTAGCCGCAATAGACAAGCAACAAATTGCCCTACTGATTTTAAAACGATATAGTCGATATTTGGTCAGTAATACACCAGCAACAAATTCCTCGAGTATTTTTTGATCGACATTCAATGTGTTTTAGTAGTCATAGCCTAGCAACAAGTTGCCCTATTGATTTTAAAGCGATATAGTCCAAATTTGTACAGTAATACACCAGCAACAAATTTCTCGAGTATTTTTTAATCGACATTCATCGTGTTTTAGTAGTCATAGCCTAGCAACAAGTTGCCCTATTGATTTTAAAGCAATATAGTCCATATTTGTTCAGTAATACACCAGCATCAAATTCCCCGACTGATTTTTAATTGAAATTCGTTGTGTTTTAGCCGCGATAGCCTAGCAACAAATTGCCTTATTGATTTTAAAGCGATATAGTCCATATTTGGGCAGTAATACACCAGCAACAAATTCCTCGAGTATTTTTTGATCTAAATTCATCGTGTTCTAGTAGTCATAGCCTAACAACAGGTTGCCCTAATGATATTAAAGCGATATAGTCCATATTTTTTCAGTAATACAGCAGCAACAAATTCCTCGAGTATTTTTTGATCGATATTCATTGTGTTCTAGCAGTCATAGCCTAGCAACAAGTTGCCCTAATAATATTAAAGCGATATAGTCCATATTTTTTCAGTAATACACCAGCAACAAATTCCTCGAGTTTTTTTTGATCGAAATTCATTGTGTTCTAGTAGTCATAGCCTAGCAACAAGTTGCCCTATTGATTTTAAAGCAATATAGCCCATATTTGTTCAGTAATACACCAGCAATAAATTCCCCGACTGATTTTTAATTGAAATTCGTTGTTTTAGCCGCGATAGCCTAGCAACAAATTGCCTTATTGATTTTAAAGCGATATAGTCGATATTTGGACAGTAATACACCAGCAACAAATTTTTCGATCGAAATTAATCATGTTCTAGTAGTCATAGCCTAGCAACAAGTTGCCCTATTGATTTTAAAGCAATATAGCCCATATTTGTTCAGTAATACACCAGCAATAAATTCCCCGACTGATTTTTAATTGAAATTCGTTGTTTTAGCCGCGATAGCCTAGCAACAAATTGCCTTATTGATTTTAAAGCGATATAGTCGATATTTGGACAGTAATACACCAGCAACAAATTCCTCGAGTATTTTTCGATCGAAATTAATCGTGTTCTAGTAGTCATAGCCTAGCAACAAGTTGCCCTATTGATTTTAAAGCGATATAGTCCAAATTTGTACAGTAATACACCAGCAACAAATTTCTCGAGTATTTTTTAATCGACATTCATCGTGTTTTAGTAGTCATAGCCTAGCAACAAGTTGCCCTATTGATTTTAAAGCAATATAGTCCATATTTGTTCAGTAATACACCAGCATCAAATTCCCCGACTGATTTTTAATTGAAATTCGTTGTGTTTTAGCCGCGATAGCCTAGCAACAAATTGCCTTATTGATTTTAAAGCGATATAGTCCATATTTGGGCAGTAATACACCAGCAACAAATTCCTCGAGTATTTTTTGATCTAAATTCATCGTGTTCTAGTAGTCATAGCCTAACAACAGGTTGCCCTAATGATATTAAAGCGATATAGTCCATATTTTTTCAGTAATACAGCAGCAACAAATTCCTCGAGTATTTTTTGATCGATATTCATTGTGTTCTAGCAAACATAGCCTAGCAACAAGTTGCCCTAATGATATTAAAGCGATATAGTCCATATTTTTTCAGTAATACACCAGCAACAAATTCCTCGAGTTTTTTTTGTTCGAAATTCATTGTGCTCTAGTAGTCATAGCCTAGCAACAAGTTGCCCTATTGAGTTTAAAGCGATATAGTCCATATTTAGGCAGTAATACACCAGCAATCAATTCCTCGAGTATTTTTTAATCGACATTCATCGTGTTTTAGGAGTCATAGCCTAGCAACAAGTTGCCCTATTGATTTTAAAGCGATATAGTCCATATTTGGGCAGTAATACACCAGCAACAAATTCCTCGAGTATTTTTTGATTGAAATTCTTTGTGTTCTAGTAGTCATAGCCTAGCAACAAGTTGCCCTATTGATTTTAAAGCAATATAGTCCATATTTGTTCAGTAATACACCAGCAACAAATTCCCCGACTGATTTTTAATTGAAACTCGTTGTGTTTTAGCCGCAATAGCCTAGCAACAAATTGCCCTACTGATTTTAAAGCGATATAGTCGATATTTGGTCAGTAATACACCAGCAACAAATTCCCGGACTGATTTTTAATTGAAATTCGTTGTGTTTTAGCCGCAATAGCCGAGCAACAAATTGCCCTACTGATTTTAAAGCGATATAGTCGATATTTGGTCAGTAATACACCAGCAACAAATTCCTCGAGTATTTTTTGATCGAAATTGATCGTGTTCTAGTAGTCATAGCCTAACAACAGGTTGCCCTAATGATATTAAAGCGATATAGTCCATATTTTTTCAGTAATACAGCAGCAACAAATTCCTCGAGTATTTTTTGATCGATATTCATTGTGTTCTAGCAGTCATAGCCTAGCAACAAGTTGCCCTAATAATATTAAAGCGATATAGTCCATATTTTTTCAGTAATACACCAGCAACAAATTCCTCGAGTTTTTTTTGATCGAAATTCATTGTGTTCTAGTAGTCATAGCCTAGCAACAAGTTGCCCTATTGAGTTTAAAGCGATATAGTCCATATTTAGGCAGTAATACACCAGCAATCAATTCCTCGAGTATTTTTTAATTGACATTCATCGTGTTTTAGTAGTCATAGCCTAGCAACAAGTTGCCCTATTGATTTTAAAGCGATATAGTCCATATTTGGGCAGTAATACACCAGCAACAAATTCCTCGAGTATTTTTTGATCAAAATTCTTTGTGTTCTAGTAGTCATAGCCTAGCAACAAGTTGCCCTATTGATTTTAAAGCAATATAGTCCATATTTGTTCAGTAATACACCAGCAACAAATTCCCCGACTGATTTTTAATTGAAATTCGTTGTGTTTTAGCCGCAATAGCCTAGCAACAAATTGCCCTACTGATTTTAAAGCGATATAGTCGATATTTGGTCAGTAATACACCAGCAACAAATTCCCGGACTGATTTTTAATTGAAATTCGTTGTGTTTTAGCCGCAATAGCCGAGCAACAAATTTCCCTACTGATTTTAAAGCGATATAGTCGATATTTGGTCAGTAATACACCAGCAACAAATTCCTCGAGTATTTTTTGATCGAAATTCATCGTGTTCTAGAAGTCATAGCCTAACAACAGGTTGCCCTATTGATTTTAAAGCAATATAGTCCATATTTCTTCAGTAATACACCAGCAACAAACTCCCCGACTGATTTTCAATTGAAATTCGTTGTGTTTTAGCCGCAATAGACAAGCAACAAATTGCCCTACTGATTTTAAAGCGATATAGTCGATATTTGGTCAGTAATACACCAGCAACAAATTCCCGGACTGATTTTTAATTGAAATTCGTTGTGTTTTAGCCGCAATAGCCGAGCAACAAATTGCCCTACTGATTTTAAAGCGATATAGTCGATATTTGGTCAGTAATACACCAGCAACAAATTCCTCGAGTATTTTTTGATCGAAATTCATCGTGTTCTAGTAGTCATAGCCTAACAACAGGTTGTTCTATTGATTTTAAAGCAATATAATCCATATTTCTTCAGTAATACACCAGCAACAAATTCCCCGACTGATTTTTAATTGAAATTCGTTGTGTTTCAGCCGCAATAGACAAGCAACAAATTGCCCTACTGATTTTAAAACGATATAGTCGATATTTGGTCAGTAATACACCAGCAACAAATTCCTCGAGTATTTTTTGATCGACATTCATCGTGTTTTAGTAGTCATAGCCTAGCAACAAGTTGCCCTATTCATTTTAAAGCGATATAGTCCAAATTTGGACAGTAATACACCAGCAACAAATTTCTCGAGTATTTTTTAATCGACATTCATCGTGTTTTAGTAGTCATAACCTAGCAACAAGTTGCCCTATTGATTTTAAAGCGATATAGTCCATATTTGGACAGTAATACACCAGCAGCAAATTTCTCGAGTATTTTTTTATCGAAATTCATCGTGTTCTAGTAGTCATAGCCTAGCAACAAGTTGCCCTATTGATTTTAAAGCAATATAGTCCATATTTGTTCAGTAATACACCAGCAACAAATTCCCCGACTGATTTTTAATTGAAATTCGTTGTGTTTTAGCCGCAATAGCCTAGCAACAAATTGCCCTACTGATTTTAAAGTGATATAGTCGATATTTGGTCAGTAATACACCAGCAACAAATTCCTCGAGTATTTTTTGATCGAAATTCATCGTGTTCTAGTAGTCATAGCCAAACAACAGGTTGCCCTATTGATTTTAAAGCAATATAGTCCATATTTGAGCAGTAATACACCAGCAACAAATTCCTCGAGTATTTTTTGATCGAAATTCATCGTGTTCTAGTAGTCATAGCCAAACGACAGGTTGCCCTATTGATTTTAAAGCAATATAGTCCATATTTGTTCAGTAATACACCAGCAACAAATTCCCGGACTGATTTTTAATTGAAATTCGTTGTGTTTTAGCCGCAATAGCCGAGCAACAAATTGCCCTACTGATTTTAAAGCGATATAGTCGATATTTGGTCAGTAATACACCAGCAACAAATTCCTCGAGTATTTTTTGATCGAAATTCATCGTCTTCTAGTAGTCATAGCCAAACAACAGGTTGCCCTATTGATTTTAAAGCAATATAGTCCATATTTGTTCAGTAATACACCAGCAACAAATTCCCGGACTGATTTTTAATTGAAATTCGTTGTGTTTTAGCCGCAATAGCCGAGCAACAAATTGCCCTACTGATTTTAAAGCGATATAGTCGATATTTGGTCAGTAATACACCAGCAACAAATTCCTCGAGTATTTTTTGATCGAAATTCATCGTGTTCTAGTAGTCATAGCCTAACAACAGGTTGCCCTATTGATTTTAAAGCAATATAGTCCATATTTCTTCAGTAATACACCAGCAACAAATTCCCCGACTGATTTTTAATTGAAATTCGTTGTGTTTTAGCCGCAATAGACAAGCAACAAATTGCCCTACTGATTTGAAAACGATATAGTCGATATTTGGTCAGTAATACACCAGCAACAAACTCCTCGATTATTTTTTGATCGACATTCATTGTATTTTAGTAGTCATAGCCTAGCAACAAGTTGCCCTATTGATTTTAAAGCGATATAGTCCAAATTTGTACAGTAATACACCAACAACAAATTTCTCGAGTATTTTTTAATCGACATTCATCGTGTTTTAGTAGTCATAGCCTAGCAACAAGTTGCCCTATTGATTTTAAAGCGATATAGTCCAAATTTGGACAGTAATACACCAGCAACAAATTTCTCGAGTATTTTTTAATCGACATTCATCGTGTTTTAGTAGTCATAGCCTAGCAACAAGTTGCCCTATTGATTTTAAAGCGATATAGTCTATATTTGGACAGTAATACACCAGCAACAAATTTCTCGAGTGTTTTTTAATCGAAATTATTCGTGTTCTAGTAGTCATAGCCTAGCAACAAGTTGCCCTATTGATTTTAAAGCAATATAGTCCATTGTTAAAATCATTTAACATGTGCGTCGACCCCGCCAAATTTATTAGATCTATTCAAATCCAATATTGTAGAATCGCCGTTACCTCGGCTACCTTCGACCCGATATGCGTAGCGAACTACCGAAAATCGCCATTCCATGTCCGAGTACCACAGCGGCACCATGCGAATCATCTCTCGTCGATTTTGGTTCCTTTGTAGTTTCCTGGTTCAGAGTGTTTTTGAAAGAAATAAATAGTGATTAGTTTAGAATTATAATGAAGCCTAAATCTGGTAAGATAACTAATAGTCATATTTATTTGAAGATATTGATTTAATTGCCGGTTACCGCCAGACAACAATTTTTTCGCGGTGTTGCCAAATCTGGGGTCCGTTGGATGCGAGGTGGATTACACTTAACTTTGTTTATAATAATCTATTTTGAATAGCGATTAATTGGTGCGGGATTATTATGTGCGCAAATTTTCATCTTATGTACAGACGTATATGTGTGTCACATTCATAATTTACAATTTTCTCTTTAATGTACTGTTGGAGCTTGCAAAGCATAAATCGTTAGTAACATTTTTTGGTAGTTTTATTTATTATTTTCCGTGGTAACACGGTGGTCCTTCGATTGTTATAGCTACAGGAAGGCCCCTATCAAAGAAAAACTATAAGGAATTTCTTTGGCAGCCTGCTGCAGTCCACTGAAGGCGTAAGGTCAAAGGAGTTTCAAACATTTGGAGAAAAAGTTCGAAAAAAATGCCGATTTTTTTGAAACATACAAGCAAGTCTTGACTGATTATATTTATTTAGACCATGCTAGAGTGGTACCGCTTTCGTTGTTTTGTAATCTCACTAATGAGATTAAATACTTTGTTCCTCATAGAGCAGTTATACGCTCTTCATCTGTTTCCTCTAAATGTAGAATAGTTTTCGACTACTCGTGTCGATCTGACACTGGGGTCTCTCTCAACGATCTTACTTATAAAGGGTATCAAGTCCAAGACAATTTATTCGACATACTTTGTCGCTTTAGATCCTTTCGCTATGTTTTATGTGCGGACATCCAAATGATGTACCGGATGATTGATAAACCCTGCTCATCGTCACTTGCAAAATGTGCTTTGGCGTGACAGTCCTGCAGATGCATATCAATGCATAGAACTTTCTCGGCTTAGTTTCGGCCAAAACTGTGCCCCATACCTAGCGACTAGAGTCCTCAAAGACATCGCTTTAAATAATACATCTTTTCCTCTAGCTCAGAAAGCCCTGCTTTCGCAAACCTACATGGATGACATTCTTAGTGGAGTCAACAATCATGACGAATTAGAAACTCTTTATTTTCAATTAAGCACAGTACTTAGTAAACATGGGTTTAAACTGCACAAGTGGCATTCAAACTCGTTAAAATTCCTCCAGTCTCTCTCTCTTGATCCTAACTTAGAATTGGATTTAAATTTGGAAAATTCTCCTTGTAAGATTCTTGGCATAAAATGGAATTCTTCCCTTGATTTACTCCAAATTAGTGGTTCAGCCCTGCCTGACCTGCCTTGTTTGACAAAACGAAGCGTTTTGTCCATTATCGCTAGTACTTTTGACCCTTTGGGTATAGTAAACCCTCTAATCGTACTTGGGAAACTTATAATGCAATCTCTCTGGCAACTTCAGCTAGACTGGGATACTCCTATAAAAGACGTCAATATTCTTAAGCAATGGAACATGTTTGTCAAAAATCTTTCCGATTTACCTCAGCTCGCAATCCCTCGACTTCTAACGCAAAATAAAAAGTTAATTCATGTCTCTTTGCATGGTTTTTGTGATGCCAGCCAAGTAGCTTATGGTTGTTGTATATATTTAGTAGCCTCTTATTCGGATCACTCTATTTCTTCTTCACTTGTTGCATCTAAGTCTAGAGTTAGTCCGTTGAAGGCTAAATTGACTATTCCTAAACTAGAGCTCAATTCTATGGTTCTTTTGTCTAATTTAGTTGTCCGAATAAAAAACATTTTCTCTTCATGTTATTCTTTCCAATCCATAAACTTATGGTCTGACTCCCTGGTTTCCCTTTCTTGGGTGAAACACAAGGCGAGTAAATTCACTCCTTTTGTGGCTCGGCGTGTTCTCACTATTCAACAGAATAGTGCAGGTTCAACCTGGAGACACATTAGATCTCATTTGAACCCAGCTGACATTCTTTCACGAGGAACTTTTTCCAAGGATGTTCAGCCCTTCTGGCTACATGGTCCTGAATTTTTATGTCAAATTGAAGACTATAATTCATTAGATACATTTTCTATTGTTGATGTATTGCCCGAAGTTAAAAAGGTAAATCTAGCTTCTCTCAAATCTCCGGTTAATCCCTTAAAGGAATGGTTCCCAGAGTTTCCTCAATTCCAAAAACTGCGTGGATCCATTGCTTATCTATTTCGGTTCATTAACAATTGTCGCAGAGTCAGCGACAAAGTTACTGGACCTCTATCCGTAGAGGAACTTCGAGTTTCCTTGGATTTTATTATACTTCAAACTCAGAAAGAGCATTTCTCTAGAGAAATAGAAAATCTATCTCAAAACAAGCCCCTTGTAAACAAATCACTCCTACCGCTCAATCTTTTCCTAGACAATAATAGAATTATACGTGTAGGTGGCAGACTTCAGAATGCCGAACTCAACTTTGATAAGAAGTTCCCAATGTTACTTCCTTCTAATGATATCATAGTCACTAGATTAGTAGAAAGTGAACACCGTAGACTTGGGCATAGTGGTCCACAAAATGTTTTAGCGAACCTTCGTCAAATTTATTGGCCTCTTGGTGGAGTACGTACCATCAAGAAAATTCTCTCCAAATGCATTACTTGCTATCGGTTTCATGCTCAGTTTTCTTCACAAATCATGTCCCCATTACCAGCTGATCGTGTTCAACCAACTAGAGCTTTTTTCAAAGTTGGTGTTGACTTTGCTGGACCTATCTCATTACGATCCTCAAGACTTCGTAAGGCCCCTTTGCTCAAAGCCTATATAGCTATTTTTGTGTGTATGGTGACTAAAGCCATACACATCGAATTGGTCACTAGCTTAACGACTGATGGTTTTATAGCATGTTTAAAAAGATTTATTGGTCGTAGAGGTAACCCCAAGGTTATTTATAGTGACAGAGGCACGAATTTTATTGGTGCCCGAAATCAATTGAGAGATCTCGCAGATTTTCTCAGATCTAATGACACTCTTGAAAAAATCTCAAGTTATCTTACTTCAACCGAAATTTCTTGGAAATTTATTCCTTCACGCTCACCCCACTGGGGAGGTCTATGGGAGGCCGCTGTTAAGAGCGCCAAATCCCATTTGGTTAGATTATTAGGCACGTCTATCTTCACTTACGAAGAGACTGCCACCATTCTCATTCAAATTGAGGCCATTTTAAATAGCCGTCCGTTGTACGCCCTATCCAACGATCCTAATGATTTGTTACCATTGACCCCGGGTCGTTTTCTAATTGGTTGCCCCTTGACGGCCTTTCCCGAAGAAGACATCAGTGAGACTCCTCCTAATAGATTGTCCTTTTGGACTCAATGCACCCAGATCCAACAGAGATTCTGGAAGCGCTGGTCAATTGATTACTTGCACCAATTGCAACACCGTCCCAAGTGGCAGACGGTTGAAAAAAACCTATCTGTGGGAGATTTAGATCTGGTCCTTTCGGAGGACAGACCTCCCCTTAATTGGCCTGTAGCTAGAATTTTAGAACTTATCCCTGGTCGTGACGGTAAGTTCCGAGTTGCTAGAATAAAAACTAGTGATGGCGAATACACTCGCCCCATTGTTAAATTAGCCCTGCTCCCTTTAGAAACTTAGTTCACCCCTAACACAGTTACTTTCTGAGTCCGGAGTACTTCCTGACAATAACCCATGGCTAGTGTGGACACCAACGGGCAATATTCTAGACCTCCGTTGTTTCTTTATAGGGACTTTATACTTGTAGAATATGGTTTGTTTACTTCTTCTTTTTTTGTTTGTTCTCCCCTTTGTTGTTTCTCTCTTCTAGTACCTTCCCCCCCCCCCCCCAGTATGTTAAAATCATTTAACATGTGCGTCGACCCCGCCAAATTTATTAGATCTATTCAAATCCAATATTGTAGAATCGCCGTTACCTCGGCTACCTTCGACCCGATATGCGTAGCGAACTACCGAAAATCGCCATTCCATGTCCGAGTACCACAGCGGCACCATGCGAATCATCTCTCGTCGATTTTGGTTCCTTTGTAGTTTCCTGGTTCAGAGTGTTTTTGAAAGAAATAAATAGTGATTAGTTTAGAATTATAATGAAGCCTAAATCTGGTAAGATAACTAATAGTCATATTTATTTGAAGATATTGATTTAATTGCCGGTTACCGCCAGACAACAATTTTTTCGCGGTGTTGCCAAATCTGGGGTCCGTTGGATGCGAGGTGGATTACACTTAACTTTGTTTATAATAATCTATTTTGAATAGCGATTAATTGGTGCGGGATTATTATGTGCGCAAATTTTCATCTTATGTACAGACGTATATGTGTGTCACATTCATAATTTACAATTTTCTCTTTAATGTACTGTTGGAGCTTGCAAAGCATAAATCGTTAGTAACATTTTTTGGTAGTTTTATTTATTATTTTCCGTGGTAACACGGTGGTCCTTCGATTGTTATAGCTACAGGAAGGCCCCTATCAAAGAAAAACTATAAGGAATTTCTTTGGCAGCCTGCTGCAGTCCACTGAAGGCGTAAGGTCAAAGGAGTTTCAAACATCCATATTTGTTCAGTAATACACCAGCAACAAATTCCCCGACTGACTTTTTATTGAAATTCGTTGTGTTTTAGCCGCAATAGCCTAGCAACAAATTGCCCTACTGATTTTAAAGTGATATAGTCGATATTTGGTCAGTAATACACCAGCAACAAATTCCCCGACTGATTTTTAATTGAAATTCGTTGTGTTTTAGCCGCAATAGCCTAGCAACAAATTGCCCTACTGATTTTAAAGTGATATAGTCGATATTTGGTCAGTAATACACCAGCAACAAATTCCTCGAGTATTTTTTGATCGAAATTCATCGTGTTCTAGTAGTCATAGCCTAGCAACAAGTTGCCCTATTGATTTTAAAGCAATATAGTCCATATTTGTTCAGTAATACACCAGCAACAAATTCCCCGACTGATTTTTAATTGAAATTCGTTGTGTTTTAGCCGCAATAGCCTAGCAACAAATTGCCCTACTGATTTTAAAACGATATAGTCGATATTTGGTCAGTAATACACCAGCAACAAATTCCCGGACTGATTTTTAATTGAAATTCGTTGTGTTTTAGCCGCAATAGCCGAGCAAAAAATTGCCCTACTGATTTTAAAGCGATATAGTCGATATTTGGTCAGTAATACACCAGCAACAAATTCCTCGAGTATTTTTTGATCGAAATTCATCGTGTTCTAGCAGTCATAGCCTAACAACAGGTTGCCCTATTGATTTTAAAGCAATATAGTCCATATTTCTTGAGTAATACACCAGCAACAAATTCCCCGACTGATTTTTAATTGAAATTCGTTGTTTTAGCCGCAATAGACAAGCAACAAATTGCCCTACTGATTTTAAAACGATATAGTCGATATTTGGTCAGTAATA
Organism: Galeruca laticollis; assembly: GCA_963921935.1. Taxonomy (NCBI): domain Eukaryota; kingdom Metazoa; phylum Arthropoda; class Insecta; order Coleoptera; family Chrysomelidae; genus Galeruca; species Galeruca laticollis. The sequence continues at coordinate 28,065,755 of OY998180.1, forward strand.
CACCAGCAACAAATTCCTCGAGTATTTTTTGATCGACATTCATTGTGTTTTAGTAGTCATAGCCTAGCAACAAGTTGCCCTATTGATTTTAAAGCGATATAGTCCAAATTTGTAAAGTAATACACCAGCAACAAATTTCTCGAGTATTTTTTAATCGACATTCATCGTGTTTTAGTAGTCATAGCCTAGCAACAAGTTGCCCTATTCATTTCAAAGCGATATAGTCCAAATTAGGACAGTAATACACCAGCAATAAATTTTTCGAGTATTTTTTAATCGACATTCATCGTGTTTTAGTAGTCATAGCCTAGCAATAAGTTGCCCTATTGATTTTAAAGCGATATAGTCCAGATTTGGACAGTAATACACCAGCAGCAAATTTCTCGAGTGTTTTTTAATCGAAATTAATCGTGTTCTAGTAGTCATAGCCTAGCAACAAGTTGCCCTATTGATTTTAAAGCAATATAGTCCATATTTGTTCAGTAATACACCAGCAACAAATTCCCCGACTGATTTTTAATTGAAATTCGTTGTGTTTTAGCCGCGGTAGCCTAGCAACAAATTGCCTTATTGATTTTAAATCGATATAGTCGATATTTGGACAGTAATACACCAGCAACAAATTCCTCGAGTATTTTTCGATCGAAATTAATCGTGTTCTAGTAGTCATAGCCTAGCAACAAGTTGCCCTATTGATTTTAAAGCAATATAGTCCATATTTGTTCAGTAATACACCAGCAACAAATTCCCCGACTGATTTTTACTTGAAATTCGTTGTATTTTAGCCGCGATAGCCTAGCAACACATTGCCTTATTTATTTTAAAGCGATATAGTCGATATTTTGACAGTAATACACCAGCAACCAATTCCTCGAGTATTTTTTAATTGACATTCATCGTGTTTTAGTAGTCATAGCCTAGCAACAAGTTGCCCTATTCATTTTAAAGCGATATAGTCCAAATTTGGACAGTAATACACCAGCAACAAATTTCTCGAGTATTTTTTAATCGACATTCATCGTGTTTTAGTAGTCATAACCTAGCAACAAGTTGCCCTATTGATTTTAAAGCGATATAGTCCAAATTTGTAAAGTAATACACCAGCAACAAATTTCTCGAGTATTTTTTAATCGACATTCATCGTGTTTTAGTAGTCATAGCCTAGCAACAAGTTGCCCTATTCATTTTAAAGCGATATAGTCCAAATTTGGACAGTAATACACCAGCAACAAATTTCTCGAGTATTTTTTAATCGACATTCATCGTGTTTTAGTAGTCATAACCTAGCAACAAGTTGCCCTATTGATTTTAAAGCGATATAGTCCATATTTCGACAGTAATACACCAGCAGCAAATTTCTCGAGTGTTTTTTAATCGAAATTAATCATGTTCTAGTAGTCATAGCCTAGCAACAAGTTGCCCTATTGATTTTAAAGCAGTATAGTCCATATTTGTTCAGTAATACACCAGCAACAAATTCCCCGACTGATTTTTAATTGAAATTCGTTGTTTTAGCCGCGATAGCCTAGCAACAAATTGCCTTATTGATTTTAAAGCGATATAGTCGATATTTGGACAGTAATACACCAGCAACAAATTCCTCGAGTATTTTTCGATCGAAATTAATCGTGTTCTAGTAGTCATAGCCTAGCAACAAGTTGCCCTATTGATTTTAAAGCAATATAGTCCATATTTGTTCAGTAATACACCAGCAACAAATTCCCCGACTGATTTTTAATTGAAATTCGTTGCGTTTTAGCCGCGATAGCCTAACAACAAATTGCCTTATTTATTTTAAAGCGATATAGTCCATATTTAGGCAGTAATACACCAGCAATAAATTCCTCGAGTATTTTTTAATCGACATTCATAGTGTTTTAGTAGTCATTGCCTAGCAACAAGTTGCCCTATTGATTTTAAAGCGATATAGTCCATATTTGGACAGTAATACACCAGCAACAAATTCCTCGAGTATTTTTTGATCGAAATTCATTGTGTTCTAGTAGTCATAGCCTAGCAACAAGTTGCCCTGTTGATTTTAAAGCGATATAGTCCATATTTAGGCAGTAATACACCAGCAATAAATTCCTCAAGTATTTTTTAATCGACATTCATCGTGTTTTAGTAGTCATAGCCTAGCAACAAGTTGCCATATTTGGGCAGTAATACACCGGCAACAAATTCCTCGAGTATTATTTGATCGTAATTCATCATGTTCTAGTAGTCATAGCTTAGCAACAAGTTGCCCTATTGATTTTAAAGCGATATAGTCCATATTTGGGAGGTAATGCACCAGCAACAAATTTTTCGAGAATTTTTTAATCGACAACAAATTGCCTTATTGACTTTAAAGCGATATAGATATTAGGACAGTAATACACCAGCAACAAATTTCTCGAGTATTTTTTAATCGACATTCATCGTGTTTTAGTAGCCATAGCCTAACAACAGGCTGCCCTATATATTTTAAAGCAATATAGTCCATATTAGTTCAGTAATACACCAGCAACAAAATCCCCGACTGATTTTTAATTGAAATTCGTTGTGTTTTAGCCGCAATAGCCTAGCAACAAATTGCCCTACTGATTTTGAAGCGATATAGTCGATATTTGGTCAGTAATACACCAGCAACAAATTCCCGGACTGATTTTTAATTGAAATTCGTTGTGTTTTAGCCGCAATAGCCGAGCAAAAAGTTGCCCTATTGATTTTAAAGTGATATAGTCCATATTTGGGCAGTAATACACCAGCAACAAATTCCTCGACTATTTTTTGATCGAAATTCATCGTGTTCTAGTAGTCATAGCCTAGCAACAAGTTGCCCTATTGATATTAAAGCGATATAGTCCATATTTGTTCAGTAATACAGCAGCAACAAATTCCTCGAGTATTTTTTGATCGATATTAATTGTGTTCTAGTAGTCACAGCTTAGCAACAAGTTGCCCTATTGATTTTAAAGCGATATAGTCCATATTTGGGCAGTAATACACCAGCAACAAATTCCTCGAGTATTTTTTAATCGATATTCAACGTGTTTTAGTAGTCATAGCCTAGCAACAAGTTGCCGTATTGATTTTAAAGCGATATAGTCCATATTTGTTCAGTAATACAGCAGCAACAAATTCCTCGAGTATTTTTTTATCGAAATTCATCGTGTTCTAGTAGTCATAGGATAGTAACAAGTTGCCCTATTGATTTTAAAGCTATCTAATCCATATTTGAGCAGTAATACACCAGCAACAAATTCCTCGAGTATTTTTTGATCGAAATTCATCGTGTTCTAGTAGTCATAGCCTAGCAACAAGTTGCCCTATTGATTTTAAAGCAATATAGTCCATATTTGTTCAGTAATACACCAGCAACAAATTCCCCGACTGATTTTTAATTGAAATTCGTTGTGTTTTAGCCGCAATAGCCTAGCAACAAATTGCCCTACTGAATTAAAGCGATATAGTCCATATTTGGACAGTAATACACCAGCAACAAATTTCTCGAGTATTTTTTATCGAAATTCATCGTGTTCTATAGCCTAGTAACTCAATTCTATGAAAAAATAACAAAAAAAGAGGAATTTCATAACAATGAATTAAACAATTCTATAAAAATAAATATTATGTCTAACTCCTGTTTGTCACTACTATATCAATAACATAAACAATATATTAAACTTAATTTTAATTAATTTTCTCCTTCCTAAAATTCTATTAATCCTTCTCCTATATCATTTGCTTCACTATCACTATCGTCTTGTAAATCAATAATAAATTTATTCCCCCATTAATATGAACTTGCCCAATATTCTTATACTAATCTTCGGTTTTGATTACTTTTTTAATCTCTGTTTTAATTGTGCACAAATTAACTCGATGGGATTGAAAATACAAAAATAAGGAGGAAGTCTCACTATAGAGTGTCCATGTTTTTCAGCAATACTCTCTAGGGCGTATAATTTCTTAAATTTCTTTGTCTGTAAAACTTCAATCAGTTGTTGTTTTGTAAGAATCTTCAAAGTACAAATTATTATCCATTAAAAAAATTGTAATTCGGTCTTCTTGTAGCTTTTATTTGGTTTTTATTGAGCAGTCGTGAATGATAAGAAGCGTTGTCAATAATTACAGCACTATTTGGCTCTAAGTTTGGGATCAATGTGAATTGAAACCATGCTCTTATGATAGTCAACGTTGCAAACTTCCATTTTTTTCCCACATATTTTTAAGGCATTCCTTCATTTCCACCGCAATGCACAATAATAAGTCTGGATCCTTTGTTTCCAGGCATTGTTGGTATACAAATGTTTGACCCATCTGTCCATCCTTTCTTAACCGCGTCGTGTGTATCCTACCAAGTTTCATGCAAATAAACAATTGGCCGGTTTTCTTTTCTATACTTAGTTACTTGTTCCAAGCATGTATACCGCATATCCATTTTTCTTCTGCTTTCCATGACTGTTTGACGTTTATTAATAGTTTTGAATTTGAATCCCAATTTGTTAATCCAGTTTTCAATAATTTTCTTACAGCCATTTACATGACGGTAGGCACTTGTCAATTTATTGTAATTATTTCAGTCGTCGGTAACTCATTACTTTTGTAACAGTAATATTTATTTATTTATTTATTTATGACCTCAAATACAGTACAAAAAGGATACTGATAACAAGGCCTATACAAAAGATATAGTACATAATCAAATATAAAACATAATGAAATAGTATATAATACAGAATAGCTGGATAGTACAATGTTTGTTATATACACACATACAAATAACTTTTTTGGCATTAATTCATTTAAATAGATATATCACAGAGTATTTACAGATATCACATGAATCATATTGTTAAATAGTCATACATCTAACATTATACATTTCAGATGCAGTTTTAATTTGATATTGAATGAATTTTTATTTTCTATTTCTTTTATTCGTGCTGGAATTGTGTTGTATGCTTCAATTGCCCTATAAATCAGCGAATCTTGGGTTTTTTTGGAAAGTCTCAATTCGTTTCTTAAAAAATCTTTATTTCGAGTGTCATGATTGTGCACGTCTTGTGCTAACATGAATGTGTGATTTGATTTAATATAGCCAACTTGCATGCCATGAACTAGTTTAACTTGTTCAAGTTTCTTCAAATTTTTGATATTGAGTAATTTCGTTTCTGAATAAAGTTCTGCAGTAGATTTTCGTGAGTCGTAGTTATACAATACCTTTATGGTTTTATTTTGCATAATTTGTAATTTTGAAATTAATGTATCTGAAGCATTTCACCAACAGTTAATAAGATATCTCAATCTGGATCCAATTAAGCAATAATAAATTGTGTTTTTATGTTTGTCACTCATCATGTAAGCACATCTTTTCAATGCGCCTACTATTGGAACTATTTTACTAGTGATATAATTTATGTGTTTGTGCCAACTCAATTTTTCATCAATATATAATCCCAAATATTTATGATAATCAACACAGTCCAGTAGATTATTATCAAATCTAATCTGTAGATCATGAAATGGCTTATTTTTTTGTTTAATACACATGTATACGGTTTTTTTGACATTTATACTAAGTTTATTACACCGCAGCCAATCAGAATAGTGGGTTAAGTCCCCATTTATGGTAGATTCAATACTTTTCAAACATGGACTTGAATAGACCAATACCGTGTCATCTGCAAAACTGAAATATTTTGCCTTTGTAGCTACACATTGCACATATAAAAGATATAGAATTGGACCTAAAACGGACCCCTGAGGGACTCCCATATTGACGTTTCTTTTCTCACTACTCACATTATTGACAACAGTGTAATGACTTCGGTGTTCTAGGTATGTCTTGAGTAGTTTATAAGCAGTTCCCCAAAAACCCATTTTACTCAATTTTTTCAATAGAATTTCAATGTCCACGGTATCAAACGCCTTCTGTAAATCTACAAACACAAGAATGACATAATTGTTCTTATTAATTTCAGCAGAAACACTTTCCAAAAGATCAGTTGTTGCACTCATGGTACTACTTGCTTCCTGGAAGCCATATTGATATTTGTCAAAGCCAAAGGTATCTTTTACATAAAGTACAATTCTTTTTTTGACTATTTTTTCAATAATTTTTGAAAAGATGCTCAGTATTGATATGGGCCTATAGTTAATTCAATCTTTCAACCCACCTTTATGTAGAGGTAATATTTTTGCAACCTTGAGTTCTTCTTTACAAGACGAGTAATAGTTACAATTATTATGTCTAGGAGATTTAGTAAATCCCACTTGCTCACTCCATCATGACCAGCTGAATTTGAGTTTATACTTTTAATTACACTATTGATTTCACTTTCATCACATAAACCAAGATCAATTGAGTCCGTGGATTCTTGTTCAGTATATTCTTGATTATATGCCGGTGGAATTTCTGAGGCTAGCTTCTCTCCGATTGTTGCATAGTGTCCATTGAATTTATTGGAAATTATTGTCTCATCTGTAAAAATCTCATCAGAAATATTAATTTGTTTGATGTTGTTGGAGTTCTCAGAGTTCTTGTTATGCACCAAGTTATTTATCAAGTTCCAGGCCTTTTTTGGGTTGTTTTCAGTTTTTGAGAATTCTCTATTCGCCCATTTGATCTTCAGTTGTTTGGCTTGATTGGTTACCGCATTTTTTGCTTTTTTAAATTCACTTTCAGAGTGAGGAGTTTTTAACCTCTTCCACATCCTGTATAATCGGTCTCGATATTTCACTTTAGCAATAAATTCGTTTGTGATCCAGTCATTGTTATTAATGATTTTTATATTTTTCTGCTTTGTACTTAGAGTTTTAATTTTGAAAAGTATATTAGCTAGCTCACCAAAGCTTGATATGGTTTTGTTATTTAATTCTAAACTAACTCGACTTCTCCAGTCTGCTATATTCACATAACTCCTTGTGACAACTTTTGAGACTTTTTCCATAACCTGCTGATCAACTGTAATGTTCATCAACTTATGGTCTGATATGCTATGGTCTTTTAATGTTATTTCACACTTCAGTTTTTTGTTGCTCATTACGTGATCAATTATGCTACTCCTGTGGAATCCCACTCTTGTAGCGTACAGGGAGTCTATTTTGTTGTGCAAATTGAATGCATTCATCTCTATAATATTTTTATATTCTGTAACATGGTTACCACCATCCAATAGATCCAAGTTAAAATCTCCAATAACAACACATCTACTTTTCTGGTTATCGAGTAAGACTTCAAAAGCATCGATAAATTGTTGGACGTTGGATGATGGTGATCTATATATTACAAAAATTCTTAGTTTATAGTTTAATAAATTCACTCCAACAATATTACAGTGATCAATTATTGGTGCAGTTACCTGATTGTAAGTTATATTTTGTTTTAAGTAAATTGCTACACTCCCCCCTCGTGTGTCTCTGCAATCGTGTACAGCCACATAGTATGGGATATTGAAAAAGCTGGTTTCATTAGGGTACAGCCAGGTTTCTGTTAAAGCTATAACATGTATCTCTTTATCACTTGTTTTCAGAAGATAATCTATATCCTCTAGTTTGTTTTTCATACTTCTTATATTGATATAAAGAACGTTTAGTTGATTTTTTGGTTTAGTAACCATTAAGGCGATACATGTTTTTTTTCTCAATTGATTTTTTTTTTCATTAGTATTTAATCTGTTTCAATAACCAAAGCTCATTTTCATCCTTAATCCAGATTGGCTTCTCATTTTCGTTTTTTACAAGGTATATTTTTCCTCCAACAGTATATGCTGATTTGAAATTCATTTCTCTCTTTAAATCCCTTGCATTTTTTAATAATAGTTGATTCTCAGCAGTGAGATCATCATTGAAATATATTGCCTTATCGCCAGATAGTTTGCAATCCAGACATTTGATACTTCTTATTTCTTTTCTTCTTTTATACAGAGATATTTTATCTGCTTTATCCTTGAATTTGACTAGTAAAGGTGAATTTTTTTTCCCACCAATTCTTCTGCATTCCTGTACAACACTCTCGGTGTAGTTCATTTTCATCCCTTCACAGATCTTCTGAACGATTTCTCTAGGATCCATTTCTTGTTCTTCGATACCTGCAATGACCACATTGTTCACTCTTTCGTTCTGTTCCTTTATGCCCAGCTTATTCTCCAGGTTCCGAACTTTGGTGCCTAGAGCTTTATTTTCTTCTTGAATCGCTCTCATCTGCTTCATGGTTTCCTTCAGTTCTTCTTTTTGTTCTTCGAAACAATCAGAAATGAACTGCAAGGAATTTTTCAACGCAGTCATCTCACTCCTGTAGCTCTTTTCCAGATCAATTTTCAGATTTCCTAGTTGGGTTTTTAGGACATTATTGATGATATTTTCCAGTTTTTTCTCTTCAGTTCCATGAATGTATTCATTTTCAGAAGTTCTAACCTCACTTTTTTTTCGTGATTTACAGCACCTAATTTTATCTTCATCATCGAAAATTTTTGCCTGATTGGCACAGCTATTATGAAAAGCTGCCGTACAAATTATGCAATGCACAGCCGAAACTACTTTTTTATTGCAGTGTTTGCATATTTTTATTTCACTAGTTTTAGATAGCTTGTCACTACCCGCCATTTATACCTAGTTCTTTCCTCACTATATTGGTATATATGGTGGTTTTTAATAATTTTATTACACGGTTTTACCAATCCCTCATCACATCACTTTTTACGTTCATAGGGCCAATTCTTAGCTATTGTACGTATAGTTGACAGAGGAACTTCTGTTAAATCAGATACTGCTTGCATTAATTACGTTTCTTAATCGAATCGAAACTTTTCCCGTCGATTCTTATACACATTGAAATATATTTCCTGTGCTTCCAATTTTAAATGTCGTCAAATTCTGTTTTCACTTCCATCACCATTATTTAAATTTTCGTTGTTGCAACACACAATATTTCGGACCGCACTCGATATTTACCAAATATAATTGCTATACTTACCCAAAATCCTACACTCTTTCTTGATGTCATACTGCCAACTAAAAAGTGGACACCTGTGCTCGTATAAAAAACGCAGTCTCAAAAATATTAAATATAGTTCAGTCAATGATATGAAAAATAATAAGTTATTTGAAATTTATATTTCTATTTCTTCTTAATAAAACGAGATATAAGGTAGTGTTAATTATCTGGTGGTATGTTTTTAGATATAAATAGGTTAATATTGTTTTAGACAATGTATTTTGTTCTATACATTAACGCTAAGTATCTTAAAAAGTAGGATGGCGCTCCATAATTATGGGTTAAAAATAATCGTTAGACAGTCGATAAATGTATTTAATAATTATAAAATTATTAAATGCATTTTAAAAATTATTAAATTTGACTGGACTATGACGATATCCTCGTACTCCAGTCAAACGAAAAGCCGACCTCTTAAAGTTGGCACTATATTTTACGCCAACTATACTTCGAACGATACACTCATTTTTCCGGTAAGTTTGAGGTTCAAAGCACATAAATACGAAATTTCAGACACATATGTTGAGACAATCTTGTGTTGTGCTATGTTGTAAAATATTCTACGGCTACCTCCGCTCGAACGATTCCTCGAGTTGTGGTCTCGGCTCATCGTGCTGTAAGGCACAATGTATGGAAACGCAGGTATACGGCAGTTACTTGTCAAGCGAATCACAATTACATACCAATAAATTTCAAGTTTTTCAAGTATGGCACCACCTTTTCCCCCTATTAAAAGTATGGCAAATATAATAACGGTCACATTGTATCTTATACTTTCAAAAATCTGAATGTCATACAGGTACAAATCGTAAATTTTCTTACAACTTGGCTCAATTGTGACAGTCTTCCGCCCCATGGTTACAATTTGGGATAATTTTTTTTATGTAGAATTGTATCCAAACCAACAATACAATAATCCCTTGCTGTAAAAAATTATTTTACGTATTGTACAGTCGTATTTTGAAAAAGTGTCGAATGAATAAGTTTTTCAAGTATGGCATCCCTTATTCCCCCTACCAGAAATTTGGCAAATATAATAATGAGCACACTGTGTCATATACTGTCTAAAAATCCAAATGCCACACTGGTATGCAAAAAAAATTACTCCTTTGCAGCAATATGGCATCGGAAATGTATGGCATGGTGATTTTCGTGAATGACTACTAAACGAAGATTAGCTGTGCAAAAATTAGCCTGGTACAAATGGTTGAATTGTATTTTTCTAATTAACGTGTTCTCGTCAGTATGTCGTTACGCTGCCGCCAACTTATTTTTTCATTGACTATCGGAAAATACAAGTATTTTTGTGTAATAAATCGTTCGACACTCGTAATTTATCCGACACGTTTGATTAATGCCCACGCGATTGGGCCGCTGGTACAAGCGCTATGACCATCATTTTCCTTTTTGTCTTCGTCATTACGTAATTAGACCCCTGAAGGGTCACCATACTTGGTACAAATGACCGTAAATTTTGGATCACCACCTCTGGGTCTAACAAGTGATTCTGGATAAAAATAATTCTGTAGTTTTCTGAAAAGATTTTCATAATTTTTACATTTCATTTTAATGTAAAATACAACAGTATGTTGCAAAATTAATTTTTTTCCATATTTCTATGATAATTTTGGATAAATGAGGCACCTAAGAAAATTATTAAACAATAGTGCATTAACTCTTATATGTCTTTCAAATTAATAAAACCGGCATTTAAACTTAGCGCGCACTGCGAATATTTACAAATGAACTGTGGTGAGACACCATAAACTTAAAATTGTTAGTCTTGGAACCGTTCAAACACCATATGGCAAGCAGTAGCTAAACAGCGTTGCCAGTTTGGTGGAAGACGAAAAAATTGAAAAATTAAAAGAATATATACACCGGAAGAGCGAGAAGCGATAGCATGGTTAAAAATATACTTGTTCGAATATACACGCCACAGTAGCGCCACCGCGCTTGCAGTGAAGAGGTGAACTAAAATATACAAAATTTTCAAAAAAACCGTATTAAGTCGTCCTTCTCAAAATTTTTCTACGCGTAGAATAGGATGGAATGATGCTTTTTACACATTATGAATTAGGTCTTCCGTATGCGGAAGACTTATTGCTATGGAAAAACTTATTCATTCGACACTTTTTCAAAATACGACTGTACAATACGTAAAATATTTTTTTACAGCATGGAATTATTGTATTGTTGGTTTGGATACATTTCTACATCAAAAAAATTATCCCAAATTGTAACCATGGGACTGTCACAATTGAGCCAAGTTGTAAGAAAAATTTTTTTTACGATTTGTACCTGTATGGCATTCAGATTTTTGAAAGTATATGATACAATGTGACCGTTATTATATTTGCCATACTTTTAATAGGGTGAAAAGGTGGTGCCATACTTGAAAAACTTGAGATTTATTGGTATGTAATTGTGATTCGCTTGACAAGTAACTGCCGTATACCTGCGTTGCCATACATTGTGCCTTACAGCAGGATGAGCCGAGACCACAACTCAAGGAATCGTTCAAGCGGAGGTAGCCGTAGAATCTTTTACAACATAGCATCTGGCTATAACACAAGATTGTCGCAACATATGTGTTTGAAATTTAATATTTATGTGCTTTGAACCTCAAAATTACCGGAAAAATGAGTGTATCGTTCGAAGTATAGCTGGCGTAAAATATAGTGCCAAATTTAAGCTGTCGGCTTTTCGTTTGACTGCAGTACGAGGATATCGTCATAGTCCAGTCAATATTATAATTTAAAATGCTCAGTTGATAAATTAATTTAATATTATTATTTCAACTAATAATCGTTAAAATGCATTTAATAATTTTATAATTATTAAATACATTTATCGACTGTCTTACGATTATTTTTAATCCGCAATTATGGAGCGCCATCCTACTTTTTAAGATACTAATGTAAAGAACAAAATACATTGTCTAAAACAATATTAACCTATTTATATCTAAAAACATCTTAACAACAGATAATTACCACTACCTTATATCTCGTTTTATTAAGAAGAATTAGAAATATAAATTTCAAATAACTTATTATTTTTCACATCATTGACTGAACTATATTTAATATTTTTGAGACTGCGTTTTTTATATGAGCACAGGTGTCCACTTTTTAGTTGGCAGTATGATATCAAGAAAGAGTGTAGGTTTGTCTGAAGGATTTGGGTAAGTATAGCAACTATATTTGGGAAATATCGAGTGTGGTCCGAAATATTGTGTGTTGCAACAACGAAAATTTAAATAATGGTGATGGAAGTGAAAACAGAATTTGACGACATTTAAAATTGGATGCACAGGAAATATGTTTCAATGTGTATAAGAATCGACGGGAAAAGTTTGGATTCAATGAAGAAACTGAATTAATGCAAGCAGTATCTGATTTAACAGAAGTTCCCCTGTCAACTATACGTACAATAGCCAAGAATTGGCCCTATGAACGTAAGAAGTGATGTGATAAGGGACTGGTCAAACCGTTAGATGTGTCTGTAATAAAATTATTAAAAGCCACTATATATTACTGTTACAAAAGTAAATAATTACACTGTTACAAAAGTAAATAATTACAATAAATTGACAAATGCCGACCGTAATGTAAATGGCTGTAAGAAAATTATTGAAAACTGGATTAACAAATTGGGAATCAAATTCAAAACTATGTATTAATAAACGTCAAACAGTCATGGAAAGCACAAGAATAATGGATATGCGGTATACATACTTGGAACAAGTAACTAAGTATAGAAAAGAAAACCGGCCAATTGTTTATTTGGACGAAACTTGGTATGATACACAGGACACGGTTAACAAAGGATGGGCAGATGGGTCAAACATTTGTATACCAACAATGCCTGCAAACAAAGGATCCAAACTTATTATTGTACATTGCGGTGGGAATGAAGGAATGCCTTAAAAATATGTGGAAAAAAGATGGAAGTTTGCAACGTTGACTATCATAAGAACATGGTTTGAACTAACATTGATCCTAAACTTACAGCCAAATAGTGTTGTAGCTCTTGACAACGCTTCTTATCATTCACGAATGCTCAACAATTACATAACAAATTGGTAAGTAATCAAAATAATAATACCTTTCAGAGTTTAGCTCCGCAACATAACTTGCAGGGGATATACGATTACATTGCTTCACTATATGTTTTCCGCCCCTTATAATTTACCACGACTCCGAATGTTTTGGAAAATGGATATCAGGGTACCAATAGTTTCAGACAACATGACAAGAAATCGTTTTTTTTTGCCATTCGGACACGACTCAAACTTGCTGACGATGATTCTGTAACCAAGGAGACTAGAGAAAATGATAGATCCTGGAGAATTCGACCATTCGTACACTATATGTTTTACGCCAACTAAACGCATACAATATTCGTCACCTCTTACAGGCAATGGCATTATCAGACTTCTATTTATGATCATACAAAGAACTGGTAAAACAATTAAAGGTTTTTCAAATAGTTTTACAAAAAAATACTACTTTGCGGCGATATGGCGGCCATTTGGAACCGTCGGAAAAGAATGACAAGGCGATTTTCGAGAACATCTTCTCGACGATAATTAGCTGTGCAAAAATTAGCTTGGTAGAAAAGGTTGAATTGCATACATATGGACTGTGCTGTATAGTCTATATGTATATTGAATTTGGTTCATAGATTCCGACACGAATCACCCTAACCAAAATATTATATCTTTTGAGCAACATAATACCTTTCATTCATATTTTGAGAAAGATTATGGCACACTTAGTTTTTAAGGCACGGACTTAATTTTGTATCCAACAATAAACAATTTCTAGTTTGGCAAAAAATTTTGAACTTTAGAATGTCTAAAACTAAAATATCTAATATTACTTAGAAAACACAAATGCAATTTTTTTTATTTAATTATTTTGTGTGTATAATTTATTTATTTTTTATCTAAAAATACTTCAAGTATTTTAATAGTTATTTTTATTCAGAAAAATATAGGATATTGTTTATTAGCACAGTTTGAAATATGAAAAATGAAGATTGCTGACTGGCAAAAAATATAAGAAAAATAATTTTTTAACGTTATGAAACATGTGTAACAAGCCGATCGCCTGTTACGATTTCTATCGGACTATGCGATTTTAATTTCGTCGTACTAATGTTTCGAAATTAAAAAAAAACTTGTTTCTTTAACAAAATTCGTGTATTTAAACGATATCGTACATTGGAAAAGTCTCTTCCTATCAGTAAAATTCATGAGTTAGTACCTACATCGTTGTGGTTTCACATATTTGCTGCTCTGCAGCCCCTGGGTAGGCCCTATGAAAACACCACCCATAGAAGACAACAGAAAACCGGCCGGAATGGATTGAAGACCATATCTCCATCGACTAAAACCTAGCTGAGAGCTGAATAATTCCAGAACCTCTCCAAAGATAAGTCCTTTGTCTTATATTCAATTCATGGAAATCTAGAATTGGAGATTTTTATTGTATAACGACGTTCGTATTCGTCTTGTATTTTGGATATGCAGTTAATGTGAATTATCTATTGAGTTATTAATAAATATAATTTGCTGAACATTTGATATTTGATTTTCAGCAATTTATATTAACTTGGACCATCTCGTTAAAATATTTTTAGTATTTCGTTTGTTAAGTTAAAGTAAATATAAGGTTTTCCAGCTTTTAACCTTTTTAGTATTTTGTTTAATTTAAGTATCGCTTAAAAAGCTGGTGGCGTCCAATTTAATATCGATTGTTCACCCCATCCCAGTGATTGCTATAAAGAAACATTAACTGGAGTCGAATACCACAATCTGAGGAAGAGTCTCAAGCCGGGGGAGAAAATATGTTACACATGTATGTTTACAAATTTTTCATTAAAAACAACAAACTAGTGTGATAAAATGTCATAACTTTCGTCATTAGAGATAAAAATTGATTTGGTTTTTGTCCCTGTATTCATTATTAAATCTTGAGTAATTGTATAACAGTTAGTTCATATTTGAATCATATGTAACTTAAATATGATGTATCGTTTTGCAATTTTTAGTTCAAAATAAAATATATGTAACATTATTTCTTTCAATGTAATGTCTTAGTTGATGTGGTAGTGTTGTCGAAATAATTTTTTAAGCTTGTGAACAGTTCTCCGGCATTAAAAAATGCTACTTTCGTCACTAGTTGAGCAATATACCATTTGTCATTTTCTAATATGGCAAAGTATCGTCATTTTCTAATATGGCAAAGTATTAATTTTTAACTTTGCATCCTCGTTTTATAGAGTACAAATAAGGGACCCAATTGGTTTTTTACACTATAAAAATTAACTTATTCTATTCAAAACCAGTAAATTTAAGTGACCTACACAAATAAAATAACAAAATAGATTGAAATATAATCTAGATCAGTCATAATTTTCTAAATCACTCACGTCGTTTGTTCTTTGCCCGACAGATTTCCTATGTCGAACACGCGGACTATATACGGAAGACCGAACTTGCTTAGATAAATATGGAAGAGTCAAAACTTTCAGATCGGAGTACTAGACCTTCCGTATATCAAAATATTGAATGAATATATGGAGGATGTAAGTACTTCAAATTTAATGAAATAGGACAACACTGCACGTATAACCTAGGTGCTGTAAATTTGATAATCTTAATATACTCGGAAGACATAAAAATAGCATTTAAGTCAGAAGATTCAATGTAATAAAAATGGCTAGAAAGAAAATAAGCTCCATTATTTTTTTATCGGATAATAATACTACAGTATGCAAAATGCTACAATATACTTCAGTCAGAATATATATTCCTGCTCCTTCTGGTGGATGAGTATTTATTTGTTAGCATCTAATTTGAAAGTGCCTTCGTCCCGGAATAATCTGGACTTATACCTTTACAGATTATGGACCCTAGTAGGAAAGAACCTGCTGAAAATTATAAAAAAAATGAGCAAAACTAAAAAACATGTAAAAGAGAAGTAAAAAGAAAAATTTTCCAGTATCAACCAGAGCAAGTTAAAAATACTTTAAGCGCTATTCGTGGAGGGATGAAAATTAGCACAGCGTGCAATTTATATGGAGTCCCCCGTACCACAATTCGAAATAAATTAAGTGGAAGAGCTCCCGAAGCTACAGGCAAAATTGGACGGAGTCCGGTATTAGGCAAGGCAGTAGAAGACCAGTTGGTAACCTGGATTAAAACCACAGCCAAAATGGGATTTCCAATATGCCAATTAAAGACACCATTCAAAGCAAATACACCGGGTAGAAAATGGTTTAAGTTAATCCAACGTAGATGTCCACAAATATCTTTAAGACAATCCGAATACATTAACAGAGCTTGATCATTAATCACCGAAGAAAAAATTAAACATTGGTTTCAAGAAACACTTGATCTACTAGGAAATGACCGAGATGTTCTAGAATACCCGGAAAGAATATGGAACGGATGAGACTTCATTCTATTTGTGCCCCAAGGGTGGACTAGTTCTGGCTGAGGTCACCCCATGTACAATACTTCTTCAAGCTCCGACAAAGAAAACATAACAACATTGATTACAGCAAATGCATTAGGACATTTGGCTCCTACTTTAACTCTTTTTAAATACGATCGTCTCCCTGAAAGGGTTTTTAATAATGTGCCAGCTGAATGGGGAATCGGGAAATCCCCAAAAGGATGGATGAAGTCCAAATGCTTCTTTGAATATTTTTATAACGTTTTCATACCGTTTATCAAAAACAATAAAACTGAGTTGCCTATTATAGTGTTTTTGGACGGTCACTCTTCTCATTTAAGCCTTCCTTTAAGTCGCATGTGCATAGAAAATAAGATAATTGTTGTATGCCTACATCCTAATACAACGCACATACTTCAGTGCCATTAGACGTAAGTTTCTTTTTTCCATTGAAGAGCAAGTGGAAAACGGAAGTCAAGATGTTCAGATTTCATAACGGTAGGGATATTAAGAAATTTGACATACCTTTACTGCTTCAAAAAATCATGGACAATACTGATTTTAAGAAATCTCTTCAAAACGGATTCAAGACATGTGGTCTATATCCATTTTTTGCAAATAATGTAGATTATTCTAAAATTACGTTGAAAGAATCACGTATATTATGCTAGTGTAGCCATTTTACAGGGCACCCTTCGGACCAGGCTCATAATTTGTTGCTAATTTGTAACGCTGAACTTGATTTTGTTGCTAATGCCGTTTCCAAGAAAACACAACTATGGTAGCGTAATATTAAGCTAGCGTAGCCACACGCTCTAACTATAAAAATAAGTAATATTGAAAAAAACTAAAAGCACATGAATTTGTTGCTAAAAGATGACACTAACCGATACTTCAAAATATCATCCCTTACCCCGATTTTCCCACCCCTCACTATTATTTGATATTAAGCTAGCGTAGCCACAAGCTATAACTATAAAAATAAGTAATATTGATAAAACTAAAAGCACATGAATTTGTTGCTAAAAGATGACACCAACCGATACTTCAAAATATCATCACTTACCCCGATTTTCGAACCCCTCACTATTATTTGATATTAAGCTAGCGTAACCACACGCTATAACTATAAAAATAAGTAATATTGAATAGAAATAAATGCACAGGAATTTGTTGCTAGAAGATTACACTAGCCGATACTGCGGAAAAATCATGCCTTATCTCATATTAATTGAAATTCATCGTGTTTTAGTAGCCATAGCCTAGCAACAAATTGCCCTACTGATTTTAAAGCGATATAATCGATATTTGGTCAGTAATACGCCAGCAAAAAATTCCTCGAGTATTTTTTTATCGAAATTCATTGTGTTTTAGTAGCCATAGACTAGCACTACATTGCCCTACTGATTTTAAAGGGATATAGTCGATATTTGGACAGTAATACTGTTCAATATTATTATTGCATCGCCTAATTTATGAATACCCCTTGTAATATTTATTTCTAACGTTAAACACACATGCGCGAAACCAGTGCCCAGCGTTCGTGAAGAGGAGAGAGGGTTCAAGTGAAACCGCATGCGCCACGAGTAGTAGCTACAATAATGTAAAAAGAGAAAGATGTATTAGGTGATATGTATGACAATTGCAACAATAAATTATGTTTTTTGAAAAGTAATAAGTGTTTATAAATATACAGTCCATGAAGATAACTTGCTGTTGTGTACATATTTATGATCCTTTCAAGCCGGATTGTTGATCCTGAGTATAATATGCTACTAGAAGTGTCAGACAATAAAGAATAAAAAGTGACAAAATAGGCAGAACTCCCGGAAAGCCGCTGTAAGTACCTACATACTAATCCTTTATCATAATTTTGTTGAGTTTAAATATAATAAAATACCTCGACCTCTGTAGTATGGCGGGAAACCTAGAACTGTTGAGGGGCCAAGTAAAAAGTAAGGTTAGCAGATTCAAAAGTTATTTCGAGAGTCTCAATAAAGACAATTTAACAGAGTCGGAGGTTTCTCAGTTAATTGTTCGTTTAGGCAGATTGGAACCTACGTTAGATCAATTTGAAAATATTAACGAACAATTGATTCAAGAGAATCCTGACGAAGTTAACTCAACGGACCAGGAGAAATTTGAGACCATTTATTATGAACTTGTGGCTAACGCCAGACATGTACTGAAAAAATATGATACGAATAATATTGTTGTTGATGATAGTGGATCTGTAGCGTCGAGAAATATTTCTAATTCTAGTACAAATAATAGATCTACTTATAAGTTGCCGCCAATAAAGTTGCCAACATTCGACGGAAAATACCAGGATTGGGCCGAGTACAAAGATACATTTCTTGCGGTCGTCGATGGGGATTCGTCTCTGACGGATTCGCAAAAATTTTACTATTTAAGATCAACCCTGGGTAAAGAGGTTTTAGAAGTAATTAAATCTCTTGAAATAAGCGGAAATAATTACGCTACAGCTTGGAAATTGCTCCAAGAAAGGTACGAAAATAAGTCACTAATAATTCATAATCACATTCAATCAATAGTTGAATACCCACCGCTGAAGAGCGAGTCATACAAAGAATTACGCACGTTGTATGATACGTTCAAGCGCCATTTGAGGTCTCTAGAGGCCCTAGGGCAAAGTGTAAATTCGTGGGACAGATTGATAATTTACATTTTAGCAAATAAATTCTATACCAATACCAGAAAGGATTGGGAGATTTTTAAGTGTGATGGGGACTTGCCAAATATGACAGATATGCACAAATTCCTTAAGAATAAATGTGAAATTCTCGAAGAAAAGTTAGAAGGTCATTTAAGCGAAAATAAAAATTTACAGAATAAAAATAAAAATAATTTTGCTCATAACAGAGGACCTTCTAGCCACAGTTTAGTAGTTAGTAATAGAGAAATATTATGTTATTTTTGTGAAGAACCGAATCACACTGTATATAATTGTAACAAATTTTTAAAACTTTCAGTGTCAGATAGAATTCAAGAATTAAAACGAAAAAAATTATGTTTAAATTGTTTTAAAGACTCGCACATTTCAGTGAATTGTAGGGCACAAAGATGCATTAAATGCAGAAAACCACATAATGTTTTAATTCACATTGCGGATAATAACGCTAAAAATAACAATAATAACGCACCACCTGCGACCGTAGAGCAAGGTCAAATGGCGGGCGAAGCCTCACCGACGTCGAGTGGTGTGGTAAAAATATATAATGAAAATGACAACATAAACTCGATGCAAAATAGAAATTTGTCAACTTCTGCTTTAATGACCGAATGCAATGTTAGTCCGCGACCGTCACAAGTACTTCTTTCGACAGCGATAATTAATATTTTAGTAAACGGAAAATTAGTACCGGCTAGGGCATTATTAGACAGTGGTTCGGCAAGTAATTTTATTCGGGAGGATTTTTGCAATAATTTGAACTTGTCGAAGGGTAAAACGAATTATACAGTAAATGGAATCGGTCAAAATACGGTTAAAATAAATGCGCAAACTAATATTACTATTTTGTCGTGCAATAATAGTTTTTCGACGAATATAGATTGTTTGGTAATTCCAAAAATTACTGATAAATTACCGTGGGTCAGCTTTAATCCTAATATGATGAACATTCATAGTTCTGTCCAACTTGCGGACCCCGATTACTATGTATCCTCGGAAATAGATCTTTTATTAGGATCGCATGTGTTTTGGTCTATTGTAGGTCAAGGTAAAATAAAGTTAGGAGAGGGTATGCCAATACTGCAAAACACCGCGTTAGGGTAGATAATTGCAGGAAATGTTATGTTTCCAAATTTCCACAAACTTACAGAAAATAACTCGGTGAGTTACACCTGTACCAATATTGATGAACAAATTATGAAATTTTGGACAATCGAGGAAATTTCCAATAAAAATAAATTACTTTCGGACGCGAAAAAATTCTGTGAATTGCATTTTCAAAATACGACAAAACGAAATGATGAGGGTAGATTTGTAGTCAATATCCCTTTTAAAGAATCTTTACCGAAGTTAGGTAATTCCCGCGAGGTTGCCTTGAAAAGATTTTTGAATTTAGAAAAGAAATTTTTAAAGAACGAATTCTTACGCCAAGAATATGTGTCATTTATGGAAGAATACAAGAATTTGGGCCATATGACGGAAATAATACAAAATTCTGTTACTCAAAATACTGGATATTTTTTACCCCATCATGCTGTAATAAAATCTACCAGTTTAACAACAAAATATCGGGTGGTGTTCGACGCTTCGGCGAAGACAGATTCGGGATTGTCGATAAATGATGTACAATTTGTTGGCCCTGCGCTACAAAATGACATATTTTCTATATTAGTCAGATTTCGGCAATTTAAATATGTTATGACGGCGGATATCTCTAAGATGTACCGTCAAATTTTAATAGATCAAAATCAGCGGTGTTACCAAAAAATTTTTTTTGAGGGGCAATACGAATGAGTCAATTAAATTATTTCAACTTAATACAGTTAGCTACGGTTACGCGTCAGCTCCCTTTCTAGCAGTCCGATGTATTTTGCAGCTGGCCAGAGAATGTGAAAATGATTATCCGAAAATAAGTAAAATAATTTCTAATAGTTTTTATATCGACGATTTATTAACGGGTGCTGACTCTATCGCTGAATTAGTTCAATTGCAAAAAGATATTTCTAAAATTTTATTGGATGCGGGTTTTGAACTCAGAAAATGGATGTGCAACGATCCTTCGGTTCTGAGTCAATTCAGTTTAAATAAAGATTTGCCTGTCAGTGTTCTGGAAATAGGTCCAGACGAAAATAATAAAACTTTAGGTGTGCTTTGGAACGCCACGTCTGACATGATCGAATATAAAATTAAAGATTTTAATGATAATATCTCAAAAATATCCAAAAGACAAATTCTGTCTATGATTTGTCAGATATATGATCCATTGGGATTACTAGTACCCATAATCATTGTAGCTAAGGTCATTATCCAAGATTTATGGAAGATAGAAAGCCCTTGGGACGCTAATGTACCGGACTTAATTTTTAAAAGATGGCTAACTTTTCAAAGGGATTTAGATTCAATAAATAACATAAAAATTCCCAGGCAGGTGTGTTTTTTAGCGAATTTATTTCAATAGAATTGCACGGATTTGCCGACGCTTCTGAGTATGCCTATGGTGCCTGTGTTTATGTTAGATGTGTCAATACATTTTGTGTCGGTAAGTTTACTTTGTTCGAAAACACGGGTGGCTCCTATTCATCCGGTGACGATATCGCGTTTAGAATTATCGGCGTGTGTTTTATTAGCGAATTTAGTTAAAAAGGTAACATGTTCTCTTGAAATTAATTTTGAAAAACAATATTTTTGGACCGACTCCTCGGTAACGTTGGCCTGGCTGGAGGGCGATATAACGCGGTGGAAAACTTACGTAGCCAATCGCGTTAGCGAAGTTTTAAGTTTGACAGATAAACACGACTGGTATCACATACGCGGTGAAGAAAACCCAGCGGACCTTGGTTCGCGTGGGTGTTTAGCAAGAGAGCTGTGTGAAAATAACTTGTGGTGGCATGGGCCGGACTGGCTTCAATTGCCTGCTAGCGAATGGAATTTAAGTGACATTAATAATTTAAGTCTAGATATCCCAGAACAAAAATCTACCATTGCGCTTACAGTAAATGTAAACGATGACAATATTTTATTGCAATTAATAAACAAGTTTTCTAAGTTTACAAAATTATTGAGAGTAGTGTCTTACGTGTTCAGATTTATTAAAAACATGAAACTTAAAAATAAAAATAAATTCAATGAGTCTTTAGTTTTAGAACCAATCGAAATTGAGAATTCGCTATTAACGTTAGTTAAAACGGTACAACTTCAATGTTTCCCCAAAGAATACAATAATTTGCTAGAAAATAAGAGTTTAGATAAGAAAAGTAATATCTCATTAAACCCATTCATGCACAATTTGATAATGAGGGTTGGGGGAAGGTTAAAAAATGCTAATTTAGATTTTAATCAAAAACATCAACTGATCTTACCAAAAGGTCATAATCTTGTCAAGCTAATTCTGAAAAGTGAACACGAAAGACTACTGCATTGTGGGGTACAACAATTGCTCTGCTCTATAAGAGACAAATTTTGGATTTTGTCGGCACGCAATACATGTAAAAAAATTGTGAGGGAATGTATACGCTGCTTTCGTGCTAAACCTAGGGACCTAACTTATTTGATGGGTAATTTACCCAGCTGCCGGGTTAAATCAAGTTTTCCTTTTCTTAACGTAGGTTTGGACTATGGTGGTCCATTTCTGTTAAAAGACCGCTACACTAGAAATCCTAAAGTTATAAAGGGTATATCTGTCTAATCGTTTGTATGAGTACAAAGGCTGTCCATCTGGAAGCTGTGAGCGATTTAACAATGGCAGCATTTTTAAATACACTTAAAAGGTTCATTAGTAGAAGAGGTAAGCCTGCAAACATTTACTCCGACAATGGCGGTAACTTTATTGGTGCAAATTCGGAAAAAAAAACTTTATGATTTTCTGGAAAAGGAATCAGAATATATTGGAAATAATATTTCTAATGAGCGAATAAAATGGCATCATATTCCACCTAGGGCCCCTTCTTTTGGTGGTCTATGGGAAAGTGGGATAAAAAGCGTAAAATATCATTTACACAGAATTTTGGGTAATAGTTCCTTGACTTTTGAAGGTTTTTCGACCGTGCTAACTGAGATTGAGGGTATTTTAAACTCACGTCCCCTTTGTCCTATGAACTCCGATCCCGATGATTTAAACGCCCTCACTCCAGCACATTTTATTATGGGAAGAACCTTAACAGCTCTGCCTGAAGCAAATGTTTTGCACCTACCAGAAAACCGATTAAATAAATATCAGCGACTGCAAGCCATTCTACAAAATTTCTGGCGCCGCTGGCATAAAGAATATTTAAATGAGTTACAAACAAGAACTCGATGGAAGACGACTACTAACAATCTAAAGGTCGGTACTATGGTGTTGTTAAAAAACGACAACGCTCCACCGCTCCAGTGGTCCTTGGGAAGAATAACTGCCCTTTATCCTGGAACTGATAACGTTGTGCGCGTTGTGGACGTTAAAATACTCAATGGTGTTTTTCGTCGTGCGGTTACAAAGCTGTGTCCACTCCCAATTGAGTGATAAGCGTGTAATTAGAACGTTCTTTGGAACCGGTCTAAGAGGTTATGTAAAATCGAGCATTTAAGAGGCCATGTAAATAAGTTATAGTGTGGTTTTTTCAGTTTTCATTTCTATAACCAAAATGTTAAAATGTTTATTTCTTTCAATATTTTTATGTGCTTTTGTATAGCTTTGCCAAATTTTGTTGTGTTGAAACTTATTAGTTTCAAGGCGGGCGATTATGTTCAATATTATTATTGCATCGCCTAATTTATGAATACCCCTTGTAATATTTATTTCTAACGTTAAACACACATGCGCGAAACCAGTGCCCAGCGTTCGTGAAGAGGAGAGAGGGTTCAAGTGAAACCGCATGCACCACGAGTAGTAGCTACAATAATGTAATAAGAAAAAGATGTATTAGGTGATATGTATGACAATTGCAACAATAAATTATGTGTTTTGAAAAGTAATAAGTGTTTATAAATATACAGTCCATGAAGATAACTTGCTGTTGTGTACAAATACACCAGCAACAAATTCCTCGAGTAATTTTTGATCGAAGTTCATCGTGTTTTAGTAGCCATAGCTTAGCAACAAATTGCCCTACTGATTTTAAAGCGATATAGTCGATATTTGGTCAGTAATACGCCAGCAACAAATTCCTCGAGTATTTTTTTATCGAAATTCATCGTGTTTTAGTAGCCATAGCCTAGCAACACATTGCCCTACTGATTTTAAAGAGATATAGTCCATACTTGGTCAGTAATACACCAGCAACAAATTCCTTTGAGTATTTTTTGATCGAAATTCATCGTGTTTTAGTAGCCATAGCCTAGCAACAAATTGCTCTACTGATTTTAAAACCTCTGTGAACACGATGAATTTCGATCAAAAAATACTCGAGTAATTTGTTGCTTGTGTATTACTGACCAAATATGGACTATATCACTTTAAAATCAGTAGGGCAATTTGTTGCTAGGCTATTGCGGCTAAAACACAATGAATTTCAATTAAAAATCAGTCGGGGAATTTGTTGCTGGTGTAATACTGACCAAATATCAACTATATCGCTTTAAAATCAGTAGGGCAATTTGTTGCTTGTCTATTGCGGCTAAAACACAACGAATTTCAATTAAAAATCAGTCGGGGAATTTGTTGCTGGTGTATTACTGAAGAAATATGGACTATATTGCTTTAAAACCAATAGGGCAACCTGTTGTTAGGCTATGACTACTAGAACATGATGAATTTCGATCAAAAAATACTCGAGGAATTTGTTGCTTGTGTATTACTGACCAAATATGGACTATATCACTTTAAAATCAGTAGGGCAATTTGTTGCTAGGCTATTGCGGCTAAAACACAATGAATTTCAATTAAAAATCAGTCGGGGAATTTGTTGCTGGTGTAATACTGACCAAATATCGACTATATCGCTTTAAAATCAGTAGGGCAATTTGATGCTAGGCTATTGCGGCTTAAACACAACGAATTTCAATTAAAAATCAGTCGGGGAATTTGTTGCTGGTGTATTACAGACCAAATATCGACTATATCGCTTTAAAATAAATAGGGCAATTTGTTGCTAGGCTATTGCGGCTAAAACAAAATGAATTTCAATTGAAAATCAGTCGGGGAATTTGTTGCTGGTGTATTACTGACCAAATATCGCTTTAAAATCAGTAGGGCAATTTGTTGCTAGGCTATGGCTACTAAACCACAATGACTTTCAATTAATATGAGATAAGAGATGATTTTTTCTCAGTATTGGTTAGTGTAATCTTTTAGCAACAAATTCCTCTGCATTTATTTTCATTCAATGTTACTTATTTTTATAGTTATAGCGTGTGGCTACGGTAGCTTAATATCAAATAATAGTGATGGGTGGGAAAATCGGGGTAAGGGATGATTTTTTCCAGTATCGGTTAGTGTCATCTTTTAGCAACAAATTTCTGTGCATTTAGTTTTTTACAATATTACTTATTTTTATAGTAATAGCGTGTGGCTACGCTAGCTTAATATCAATTAATATTCAGGGGTGGGAACTCAGGGGTGGGAACATCGGGGTAAGGGATGATTTTTTCCAGTATCGGTTAGTGTAGCTTGGTCAAGTCAGCAGAGCTAAAATAGCAAACACGAATAAGAACTAATAGAAATTTAAGTGCTCTTTACGTGCTAATTACAGCCTTTAATTAAAAATTTCGTGCTCTTTTAGTTTCTCTAATAATTGTTGTTTAAATGTTGCCCTTGAGAGAGAGAGAGAGAGAATATATGTTTATTGTCCAAGAACAAGTCTTATTGACAAACACTTTGTAAAATAAGTTAAAAATTAATTTACCAACAAATCATTAAACATTACTAGATAAAAGATATAAAAAAAATACATTCACACACAAATTTTACATATTATATACATACAACATAACTTATATGTATTGTCAATAAATAACTAAATTATAATACAATAATGAAATTGACTGTCTCGACCCTTACTTCGTGGAATATGCTCATATTAGTGTTTTTAAATGAAACTCAAGGTCTCTAGTTAATTCCACAATATAATACAAGTTATTGAAAATTCTAAAAAAATTCATTTAAAAACACTAATAATACAATAATTAAAAGCACTCTAAAATATTTTAATTTCATTTTCTTTACTTGTTTATATACACTGTTGACAAGAATAATATTATAGAGAATGCATATGAGAAAAGCATTCATTTAAATTATAGTACGCCTCGTCTATCAACTTTTCTTTCATTACTTGCCGAAATTTATTTAAGTGCTCTATATTCTTTATATATGCTGGCAACAAATTATATAATTTGACTCCATTGTAAATAAATGAGGCTTTCATCAAGGAAGTTTTAGGTATAAGTAGCGACAGATTGCCACTTTGTCTTGTATTATAATGACTCTCTGAAATATACTGCTCTTTGTTCTTATGAATGAGGGATGTTACTTCTAGTACATAGAGTGATGTAAGAGTCAGTATTTTATGTTTCACGAAATATGTTTTACATGAAGTTCTTTTATTTATTTTACATAAGAATCGTATAGCTTGTTTCTGCAATAAAAAAAAATACTTTCGAATAGTTCCCCATTACAAGAGCCCCAAAATTGTAAGGAATACCTTAATTGCGATTCCACTAAAGCGTAATATACATCTTTAGCTACCGAGAATCCCAATTCACACGAAGATGATCTAACAGCGTAACAGCCTGAGGATATTTTCTTTTCTAAGATATTAATGTGTCCTTTAAACATCAGGTTACTATCAATGTTGAGTCCTAAAAATTTTGCTTCTTCAAACACTCTCCACAGTGTCATTTCCAAGTTGAACAGGCGGTAATCTGCATTTAAATGTCATTATTTTTGTTTTACTTATATTTAGTGTTAGGTAGTTTGCACTACACCATTCCTTAACCGTTTGTAAGTCACTGGATACAACGTTATGAAGCCTCTGTTCATTGGACTCATGCCAAGTTAATGTGGTATCATCGGCAAACATAGTAAAATTACCATGAATATTTAAATTTGTAAGATCATTGACATAGAGAAGAAACAAGATTAGACCCAATAGTGAACCCTGTGGAACTCCCCATTTACCAGATCTGGCATTTGAATTTGAATGTGGTGTTCTAACAAATTGCTTACGTTCAGATAGATACGAGTTCACCCATCCCTAATCCCATAATGATTTAATTTTCTCAGCAGTAATTCATGTTTAACACAGTCAAAAGCTTTTGTCAAATCACAAAAAACTGCTGCGACCGGTATACCAGCGTTAATAATTTTATATATATTTTCTAGACTGGTAAATATGGCATCAGATGTATTTTTACCTTCCTGAAACCCAAATTGTCTGCTATCAATTATACTATTTATTTCTAAAAATTCTGTTAGTCGATGTTTTACAAGTTTTTCAATTATTTTTGCCAATGTTGGAATCAGAGATATTGGCCTAAAATTAGATGGATCCCCACCATATCCCCCCTTATGAATACAATTTTATACTCGCCTACTATTGTACTTTTGACAATATTTTTTACAAAAATAAAAGTATTAAGGTTTTTGGAATGTATATTTTTTTTTGAAAAAATTTAATGATAGTTAATTTGGCTCTTAATGAATAGTTACAATGTACAAGAAATCAGCATAACGTAAGTACGTATTGTAATAAAAAACGTTTTTTTAAGAAAATATTTATTATAAAGTAATGGTATAAAACAATGCAAGTTAGATTTCAAGATTGAAAAAAGTTTTTTTTTAAATTAGTTATATCGGGGCATCTTAAAATATTTCATGTGAACAAGGTGGGTATGTACATGCAGCAGCCTTATGTATACGACTCTGAAAATCTTGAACAAGCTGGCCAATATATATCGTTAATTTAGAAAATTAATTTTCACACATACGATAATTCCTTAAGACTGTAAAAATAAATATTGTAATATAACGGTACATAACAGTGATAAAACAACAAAAAATATAAAAATATAATTATTGAAACTTTACAAGTAAAACAAAAACTTTGCCATTCTTCAACTTAAAACAAATTGAATGAAATACATCATTTATAATAATACTGAGCTACCTATAAAAACTGCAATATTCAGACACCTAATGTTAATAGTTATTAATTAATGTTCATACGAATCAATTAGGATGGACGCATTGCCTGCTTTCAGCAATTGGTAAAAGGTATGATATTGGGGGCGGATGATTTCCATTTCACAAAGAGATTGTAAGTCGTTATACTTCTCCAGTGAAATTGTCTGTGACCCACGGTAAGCTTGGAGAATGATTATGTCATTGATAGAATCTCTCCCACCTCTTCTGATAACTTGAATGGATTTAAAGGTCTCCTCTTCAAGATCGTATTTAAAATATATTAATCCTGGCGTGTCTTTTCTGAATTGAATGTGTCTTATTTAGCTAGTTTACCCTATTACCTTCAGTCTATAACTTTATTTTTTATTAATATTTTTCTGAGAGCTGCTATGTTCAAAAAATCATCAATATCCATTTACATACCATTAAAAGGTTGCTTTCTGCTAGCTCATTTAAAAATAGCATAGAACGATGCCGGGTGAAAAATTTCAACATTTTTTTGCATGTTCTATTACAGCGTGAATATCATCCACCTCCATTTGACTATGTCCAGGTTCAAAATATTTTTGGTTGATCACAGGAATATTGAATTTTTCCACATAATACAGAAATAGTGCAGCCAAATTAACATTTCTATTTTGTCTGCTACAGGTGTCGAACATAATGGTAATTTCTTTACCGTGGTTATGATTAATTATGTATTGGTATATGGCTGATCCCATCTCTATTGCACCTTTTTAGCTATGCCCTCATGCCAGCAATTACAATAAACATGGTAATTATATTACCAGATCATACGAATAAGTTTTGAATTGTTAAAACTCAAAATAATAAATTTTGTTTTGAAAAATTAATTTCTTCCAAACTTTTATTTTTCCTATGCGTATACTTGTTTACATACTTTCAATGAACCTTCTAATAAGTAGTAGTAATATTGCGTTTCTATTTCAATTTTTATCAATTTACGCAAAATTATTATAGGTAGGCTGTTGCAGCAGTATTGTCGCCTAATGTCATTTGCAAAATTTTCTTCCCCCTGTCCATGCTAATAATATAGGTAATTAATCTGAATGATTGCGGCTAATAGTAACAACTGTTTCACTAGCTCGCACAGACTTGTTTACTGCAGCACGTGGATACAAACAATACTATGCAATACAGCATTACAATGAGCAAACGGCGCGAATTGGTGGAGAAAACAGAAAAACGTAAATAACGTATCACTGTAGTCTCGTATATTAGTACCTTGTGAAACGAAAATAAAATTAGGAGACAACTAACGTATCATACTGATACATCAATTAGGCCTTGTTAATAATTTCTAATTGAACGTAACACTCTGTTACGTTAAATGAAATCTTACTATATTACATTTTTAAAAATGTATTTAACGTAAAAACTGATTAGTTATTTTGGCTCTCAAGAAATACAATAGAATAATTTTACGTCAAGCACGTGGCATCAGCCTACTGTTACGTTGTTCTGCAACAAAGTTTTTGATGTAATTTGACGTAACTTAGTGCTAATAACTCATTATTGCATTTTTTTCTGTTACATCGTTCTGGTTCTTACCCCTCGATATAATCTACCATATTTAAAAGACTTTTTTTCCAACCTACATTTGACTGGTATCATAGTATATACAGCTTCATGATCAGACAAGTTACTTGAAATTATATTACATGTCACTTTAGTTTCATCATATGTACTACAAAAGTAGTCAATAATTGTTGCAAAGTCTCTATTTATTCTTGTTGACTGTTTAACATGCATTTTGAGATTGAAGGATATCAATAGACTATTTAATTTGTTAACATTATTTTCATGCTCATCGTCAAAATTAATGTTGAAGTCACCTGTTAATATCACCTGTATAGATGATGTTAATTTGGACAGCAAAATTTCCAGTTTGTCTAGGAAGACTGAGACACTGGTTGTTGGAGAACGGTATATGCAAAGTATTACAGTATTAATAGACCTAATATGTATGCCCGATAATTCAAATTGTTTTTCTTCTGCAATATTTTCAATTATGAATTCTTTGACTTGCCAATTTTCCGTCACAGAAGTATGTACTAATATAACTGTGCCTCCATGCATATACTGTTCTCTACAAAAAACTGAATCCACAGTGTAGCTTGGAATATAAACGTTTTCAGATTCTTTGAGCCAATGCTCAGTTAACAATATTACTTTAGGATATTTTAAATTTTCTATTATGATAAAAAGGTCATCAACTTTATTTCTTACCGACTGTATGTTAAGAAGTAGAAATGTTAAAGAGTCAAATTGATTTCTATTTCTACGTTTTCCCTAAAAAAGAACTAGAAGAAGAGTTACTATCTTTTTGTTGAAGTGAATTTTGTGATTGTAATACATTTATGGATTCCCGTTCCTTCGCATCAGTATCTAATTTCTGTAAAATTTGGTGTTCACTACTACTAGTATTTTCTTTTGTACTTACCTTATCAGACTTGTTATTGTTATATGTGTCATTGTTATGTCTCATTTTGATAGAGTGTTCCTTGGAGTTTTCCTCTCATTTTTACAAAAATTAAACTTGTATGTGTTTTTTTCAAGCTTATTTGTTTTTTGATTAGCCAAGATATATTAAAGTTATTTAGTTTATAGCCCTTATTATTGCAAATATTTAGGTAGGAAATATTATATTCATTATATCTGTCAACAGTGTTTATATATTGATTTAATCTAATGTTAAAATTGGCAGTAGAACTATAGTTAATTTTACTAGTCTTAAAAGTGGACAAAAATATAAAATTAGTGTTAGAACATATGTTTAATTAAGAGTTTATATCTCGCATGCTAGGATATTTCAACTGTAACAGATCATTAGTTCCTGCCATAACAATTACATAATCATTGGAACTCAAATTTTTTGTGACATTTTCTAAATCTTCAATTACCCCACTTAACATTGCACCGGGTTTTATTAAAGTTTGTATTTGAATATTTTCCTGTTTATACCTACGACGCAGTTCTTTATCCAAGTCTCTTCCATATTCATCAGTTAGGATGAGGATTTTTTGAATATTTTTACCAGTTTTCTCATTTGATTCAGTTATTATAGTTTCTATTTTATTTTTATTTATATTAATTTTTTGTAGTTCTTCCAAACATCTATTGTTTTCGTCCTGTAGTGTTTTTATTGAATGTTCCATATTATTTTTTTCCAGTAGTAGCCTTTCAATTTTTTCTTTAAAATCATTCTCTTCTTTTCATATCCTCTTTGTCCAGTTGTAAAGCAGTAATTTCTTCCCTTAGTTCAGCAATAAGTTTATTTGTCCTTTCCTTTCCTACATCGATTTTAACAAGGTTGTTTTTGTAAAATAATTTTTCATTTTCAATTACCTTAATTGTGGTAATCATGTTTTTCCTATACTATCTAATTCTTCAATATATTTAGTTAGCTTTAATATTTGTCTGTCCTTGTCATTTATTACCTCTGTTTGTTCCGCGTTTGTAGTCTTAAGTGACGTATTTTCTTTGTGGAAAGATTCTATTCTTTCTTCTTGATTTTTAAGTTTTTCAATGAGGTTTGATTCAGCCTCTATCACTAGGGCTTCGTAATTGTGTGTGCTTTTTTGCATGAGTTCTATAAATCTGCCCTTCTCATTGAGTGCTTGATTAAGACGTCTTATTTCATTTTTTAATAAGAGCACTTAATTGTTGTGCAACAGCTTTTTCAATTACTTACCAATTATTGATAGTACTCTGCTAACTTTCGTTCAAGCTAGCGGGCAACATTTAAACAACAATTATTAGAAAAACTAAAAGAGAAAGAAATTTTTAATTAAAGGCAATAATTAGCACTTAAAGAGCACTTAATTGGTATGCAAAAGTTTTTTTAATTACTTACCAATTATTGATAGTGCTCTGCTAACTTTCGTTCAAGCTAGTGGGCAACATTTAAGCAACAATTATTAGAGAAACTAAAAGAGCATGAAATTTCTATTAGTTCTTATTTGTGTTTGCTATTTTAGCTCTGCTGACTTGACCAAGCTGGTTAGTGTCATCTTTTAGCAACAAATTAGCAACAAATTCATGTGCTTTTATTTTTATCAATATTATTTATTTTTATAGTTAGAGCGTGTGGCTATGCTAGCTTAATATTACGCTAGCATAGTTTGCATTTTCTTGGAAACGGCATTAGCAACAAAATCAAGCTCAGCGTTACAAATTAGCAACAAATTATTAGCATGGTCCGAAGGGTGCCCTGAAAATGGCTACGCTAGCATAATATACATGAAAGAATTGCCAAATGTTATATCAAATAAGACGAAATCCAAGCTTACACATTGCAATACTTAGAATCTAAAATTGAAGTTGAAACCTTGAAACAATTTAAAATAAGGAAGGAAGAAATTTATTCATCATTGAAAATTCTACAACTGCATTACATACATTTATAAAATTTTATCAGACTAGTCAAGGATACTAACCTATGTACAGACACAAACAGTTGAAAATATATGTAAAATTTGATTATTGTTATTATTATTGTTTTTTTTAATTATTTAATTTTTCTATGGTATATACACCCAACAAACATCAGTAAAAACAAAACATGTACGTAAGTACTTACAAAGATACCACTAAGGATATGTACAAAATACAATTAAACAGATAAAGGATTCCAGGAGACACAATGCTTACACTGGAAAAGACTTATTTCAAATATATACATAAGGAATATAAACTTTTTTTGGAACCACCATTTATTTATGTAGATAAATCAGAAAGTCATTATGATAATAGAACTTCCTCAACAGAGTAAAAAGCATTTTGGATGAGATGATTGTATAAAGCTGACTTGAAGCTTACTAAGCTACATGTGTGTCCAAATAATTTGAGTGCATGGTTGTAGCAGATGATACCTTGATAACTAGCAGAGTCTTGTCCCAGAGCCAGACGAGAGTAGGGTAGTCGTAGTTCATTACCTCTTCTAGTATTATAGTTGTGAATCAAATTATTTTTGGTGTAGTGTGTTTCATTTTTTTTACATTCATGGTTATTATGTAAATGTATAAGCTGGGTAAAGTCAATATGGTTAACTCAGTGAATGTGCTCTTACAAGATTCTTTATAATGTAGTCCTGCTAGACATCTTCACTTTTTTTGTTGCTTAAAAACTTTTATTGTATGGACTGAGTTCCCCCAGAGAGGTAGTCCATAAGATAGGATGGATTGTACAAGTCCATAGTAGATAAGCTTAAGCACATGTAGTGAGACTGTTCCACATATTTGCTTTATTACAAAACACATACAGCTCATTTTTGTAACGAGGTTTACTATGTGTGCCTCCCATATTAATTTTTGATCTATAGTCAGGCCTAGATACTTGAACATGTTCACTTGCTCTATGGATTTGTTTTTAACCCTTATTAGGGGGCAATAGTCATAAGAAATGTTTTTTTGTTGGAAGACCATGAAGACTGTTTTACTGATGTTAATTGCTAAACCACTATTTTCACACCATCTGGCGAATTCCTCTGCAGCTGAGTTGGCATACATACACATTAGAAAATAAATGTTTGTATGATTTATGGATGCAATTTAAGGATGATGATATTGTATTACAGGATTATTTAAACAATGGCAGTGAAAACCAATTGGACCTTGATTGTAAGAAGAACCTATTAATCGAAGAAAAATCCATTGATTGTGCCGCCGAGAATATTATACTAGAATAAATTAAACTTGATAATGAGTTTGTAGAGTTTGATTTTCCGGAATTTGATCAATTGTCCTTTAATGAAAATAGCTGTCTCTTAGATCAGACGACAGAAATTTTAATTGATCAAGAGATAGCTAAACAATCAGAAGAAACTATAACTCAGGTTACCACACCAGCTATACTAAACAACAGTATCTTAGTCAACAGATTACTCTCCTTCTGTTTCAAATTCTACACCTACTGATAACTGTGTCCTTTTTACACCCAAGAGAAAACCATTAGAAATTTTGAGTAACATTCTCATATATCCATATTTCAAAAAATAAAAGGAAGAGGGAAATTTTGCCTTCCGTTCTAACATCTGAAAAGTGGTTGGAACTTGCGGAGGTTAAAGAGAAACAAAAAGAATTAGAGAAAAAAGAAAAGAATCGTAAAAGACAAGACCGGAAGATAAAGAAATCGATCAGTGAAAATGAAAATAAATGTAAATGTAGAAAGAAAAAAATTAGAAGTGAAAAACAATGAGACACATCCAAAAACGCAAAATAAAGAAGAAGATATTAATAAGGATCAAACTACTGTAAAAAGTCAATGTGACGAAGTGGAGTTTCGAAAAGTACAATCAAATATTGAAGATATTGACACGGACGAAATTGAAAAAGACAAAAAACTGCCAGAAAACAAGTGCAAAGAAGAGCTTATTACGGAGTCTTATGAAGTAAACAATAATTTTTTTATTGTCCAATACGAAGATCAATTTTTCCCGGGAATAATTACAAATCGGAAGAAAAATCATGTATTAGTTAATGCAATGGAAAGTTGTGGAAACAACTGGAGAAGGCCTGAAAGAAAGGATGAAATTTGGTATGATGAAATTGAAATTATGGAGAATATTCAACCTCCCGTAAAAAAAATTCGAGAGGTTACTTTTCCGTCATCAAGATCCATAAATATCGGGGTTTTAAATAAAAATTGTTTATTCTATTATGAATAAAATAATAAATATTACCTAGTTATGTACTTTTGATCTGTCTTTTGTTTTCTAAATCATTAGTGGCCAAAAACAGGTCCTTAAAAGACCACATTAGGACCAATGCGACCACAAATGGTACAAGAGGATTATTTCCACAGGTTCACTTTTATCGGCAAATCCAAATATATTCTCATAGTTAAGGCTAGAAAATCTAAAGTATTTAAAAAAAATACTACAACCCTTAGCTCTGTTCAATCTTCACCGCAAATTATCTATTCAGCGTTTTTGTATGATTTTCTAATTTTCTAATTTTTAAACACGCCTTAAACTGGCCACAAATGGTGCTTCTAGCCTATATATATATATATATATATATATATATATATATATATATATATATATATATATATATTGTTATGTATTTGTTACCCTTTAAGTAGATTAGATATAACAAACCATATTATTGTTGTTAGAC
The DNA here is from genome assembly GCA_963921935.1 of Galeruca laticollis. Classification (NCBI taxonomy): domain Eukaryota; kingdom Metazoa; phylum Arthropoda; class Insecta; order Coleoptera; family Chrysomelidae; genus Galeruca; species Galeruca laticollis. Next base: position 28,101,135 of record OY998180.1, read on the forward strand.
GCTGTATATAAGACAAAGAGGTATTACTTATATTCATTCACATAATCCATAAGTTGAATTATTAATAATCATCTTTAGTTAATTAGACCATTAATTTCAGTATCAAATAATATGAATTCATATTATATTTTGTTAAGTAAATAAGTTAGAATGTAATAAATGAGTTGTACCTTTATAAAAACAAGTATGACTAAGCGCATATAAGTTCGATAACAGAGAGAAATAATGTATTGGATATTTTTAAGCATCCATTCTATTGAGTTACGGCGAGAGGAACAGTGGTAGAATTATTAAATAGTGATTTTGAAGAAATAGTGTAATTATTTCAATACCCGTGTAACAACTCACAAGTGGGATAGACAGTACAGTTTTCTTTGTTTTTTTTTTGCTTAAAAGTAACTTTCAACAACAACAAAAATGAGTGAAATTGGAGAAATTGACGAAGAAGTGCAACGAAATCAAGTATATGATGATTTAATTGAAAGATATATACAAAAACAAATCACAGCTGCGTTGAAAAGAAAATTCGACACAAATCCGAGACTACCAACTGCAGGTTTGGGAGATTTAAACTTGGAACAAAATGAGATTGCTGCTATGGATGTTAATGCTGGAAAATTAACTGTCAAAGGAGACATAATTCCACCTTTCGATCCCGATGATCGTCATCGTACAGTGGTTTCGTGGCTGAATAAAATAGACCAACTATCTCAGATTCACGGATGGACTTTTTTTATTTATTGTGCTATAGAAAATACAATATACATAATTTCCAATAATAATGGTAATAATACTTATAAATGATATAAAAAGTACAAAGCTGTGCAATTCACACTATAACACCAGTTGTGTATAATGCACCTAAGTGACTTAACACTTGTATGTGCAGTTGTAATAAATAAATTTCAAACGAAATGTAACCATTAAATTGCCTTACAATAAATAATATCCAAATTGAAAAAAAAGATCATTCACCACCATATACTACAACAGTCCATCTAGGTACTCTCTATTTTCATATATGTATTTCTTACACAGACTGACAAATGTCTTATATTTGGTTGTTGTTTTTATTGTGATTGGTAACGAATTGAAAATTTTTGGTGCCAAAACGGTAGCAAACCTTTGGTTAGCATCATATCTTCTAAATGGTACGAAGATCATATCACTTGTATTATGTCTTGTTTGGTATTGATGGTTTAAGAAATTTTTTGTTTTTAATTTAAAATAAAATATACAGTTACTTACGTAATATAAACATCGAACATTCAAGATATTTTCATTATATAATACACTGGTTGAATAAAGCCTATCTTTAAAGAAGATTATACGCAGAATATAATTCTGTATGACATTTAATTGTTTTAGTGCATTGTTATATAGCCCTCCCCAAACAATGTTACCATATCTCAAGAGTGACTCCACTAAAGACTTATAAACTTGCAGAAGCAGTTTTTGAGGTAAAATTCTGCGAATTATATAAAATTTATGTATCAAACGCCTAATTTTATTCGTTAAATCTTGAATATGTTCTGATTACGAAAAATCGGGATACATGCAAATGAAATTAAAGGGAGCCGCTCGTGAGTGGTTCTTTCGTTTAGACAACTACGATAAGACTTGGACAGAATGGAAAACGGCCCTATCCAGAGCGTTTCCCAGATGTGTGGATTATGCCGTACTTTTGGAAGAATTAGTGGAACGAAAGAAGAAACCCGACGAAAGCATGACGCATTATTACCATGTCAAATTGAATTTAACCCAACAATGCAGGATCGACAACGAAGCCGTGATTTCCTGCATCATTCGGGGGCTCCCTCAGGAATTGCAACCCAATGCCCGTGCCTTTCAGTGTTCCACGCCGGATGAGTTATATGCTGGGTTTATTGCTCCTATGGACAATTACCAAAGCCCCTCAAAAAGCGCAGTGCAGTCCCAGCTGGGAAAACGAACAAAGATTGAGTGCTACGTCTGTGGAAAGTTAGGACACGTTGCTAAGGACTGTTGGAGCCGCAGTAAACCAAGCACTTCAAGACAGGGAGGATCATCAGGTCTATCACGATGTGCAGTATGTCGCCTTACAAATCATGCCACCAAGGATTGTTTCAAACGGCAAAGTGGATCAAACCAGAGAAAAGGCCAACAGCGATGCGATGTGTGCAAAAAAACGGGACACCGTACAGAAGATTGTTGGCGTATAAACAAAAATGTCGAAGAAGTCAATACTCTAGGGCAAGTACAGAATAATTACGGGTGTGAAAACAGCCACGGTTTCGATGTGGCAACACCGCGCACACTTACCTATCATTCTATAAAAAAATAACAATGCGATGGCACGCATTGGGAGTAGATGGATAATATTCATATTCAATAGAATCATCATTGTGAACTGTCAAAAGTCATTGTCGGGTCGTAGGAGGGGGTACAGGTCGATATAAATATTAATTAATTTTATAAAAAAATAACAGAACGATGGCACGCATTCAGACTCGATGGATAATGTTCTTATTCAATAGAATAATAGTTGTGAACTGTCAAAAGTCATTGTCGGGCCGTAGGAGGCGGTACAGGTCGATATAAATATTAATTAATTCTATAAAAAAATAAACAAAGCGACGGCACGCATTCTGACTCGATGGATAATGTTCATATTCAATAGAATAATGGTTGTGGACTGTCAAAAGTCATTGTTGGGCCGTAGGAAGGAGTACAGGTCGATATAAAAATCAATTAATTCTATAAAAAAATAACAAAGCGATGGCACGCATTCAGACCCGATGGATAATGTTCATATTCAATAGAATAATGGTTGTGAACAGTCAAAAGTCATTGTCGGGCCGTAGGAGGGGGTACAGGTCGATATAAAAATCAATTAATTCTATAAAAAAATAACAGAGCGATGGCACGCATTCACACTCGATGGATAATGTTCATATTCAATAGAATCATCATTGTGAACTGTCAAAAGTCGTTGTCGGGTCGTAGGAGGGGGTACAGGTCGATATAAATATTAATTAATTCTATAAAAAAATAACAAAGCGATGGCACGCATTCTGACTCGATGGATAATATTCATATTCAATAGAATAATGGTTGTGAACTGTCAAAAGTCATTGTCGGGCCGTAGAAGCGGATACAGGTCGATATAAAAATCAATTAATTCTATAAAAAATTAACATAGCGATGGCACGCATTCACACTCGGTGGATAATGTTCATATTGAATAGAATCATCATTGTGAACTGTCAAAAGTCATTGTTGGGCCGTAGAAGGGGGTACAGATCGGTTTAAATAATAATTAAAGATCTGTTTAAATACTAATTAATTATATAAAAAAATAACAAAGCGATGGCACGCATTCAGACTCAATGGATAATGTTAATATTCAATAGAATAATAGTTGTGAACTGTCAAAAGTCATTGTCGGGCCGTAGGAGGGGGTACAGGTCGATATAAATATTAATTAATTTTATAAAAAAATAACAGAGCGATGGCACGCATTCAGGCTCGATGGATATTATTCATATTCAATAGAATCATCATTGTGAACTATCTAAAGTCATTGTCGGGCCGTAGGAGGGGGTACAGATCGATAGCAATATTAATTAATTTTTTAAAAAAATAAGAGAGCGATGGCACGCATTCTGACTCGATGGATAATGTTCATATTCAATAGAATAATGGTTGTGAACTGTCAAAAGTCATTGTCGGGTCGTAGGATAATTCCATTAAAAAGAATAACAGTTCGATTTCTGAAAATAGCAATTTCATAATAATATAACGATGTCCTAGCAATACGGTAAAAATTCTATTATATGTCGTTATGTTTTACTCCTTCATACACTACCTTGCGGTAAAGTCATGAGCACGTTTTTTTGTGTGATATCTCATGAGGCCTATTCCACAACAGGTGTGAATTTAGTGTAGCCATTTTCTAGCGACCGAATTTTATCTGGCGGCCAATTATGGAACGTGTATATGATAAAAGCAATAACAATAATATGTAATATTAATAACTAATTCACAGTCAGCAAATGTTTCCTTTTAGATTTTGTATATTTTTTATTTAGAATATTAGACTTGAACTTGTAAAGAAGGTGTATTATATATTTTTGTTTAATTATTTTTGAAAACCAAATTCAAACATTGTCAAATCACCAGTGGCGTCGGTGAAAATATTATTGCTGAAATGGTCAATTCCAAGTAGGTTTTTAACTTAATCAATGATGAACGGCTTGTACACATATCATCTGAATAAATAACTGAAGTGTTACTACAATTTTCTTCAAGATTATCGATATTTACGCTGCCTGAATAGCAGTATTCCACCACATGGCTAAACATCTATGACGAGTAATTATGAATTTTTCAAAGTTATGGGTTGTAGGAACTACCCCTTAGATGGCCTGCAAATCAATCGCCTTCGAGTATGTCATACTAGAGTTGAATACTGTCTCTGCAAAAAATCAACTTGGCTAAACCATTTCTCACGGCTGATGTTTTTTTTCTTGCTATGTGGTGGAATACTGCCATTCAGGTGACGTAAATATTAGTGTTGCGAAATACGGTGATTTTCCTGTAACAGGTGAAACGGCGACAGTGATTTGAATCACCGCAGTAACTGAGTATAAATTTATTTATTATTAATGCATCTCTTATCGGTTTATTTTAAAACATTAAATTTTATCCTGGTTGCAAATTAGCAATAATACAAAATCGAGATTGACTCGTAACTCGAATAAAGATTAATATATAGGGTGTAACATAAAAATTGCAGCTAGTTTAATAATATTCAATTGATTATTTCAAATGAACATGTTGCTATATTATATGTGAAAATTATATCAATTTTTAGGGTCTATTCATTCCTTTAAAAATAAACATTTTTTATCAATGGAACCCCATTATAACATTTGTAACTAATAATAATATAAAATTAAAACTGTTTAAAAGCAGATCCAAACTACATTAAAAAAAAATAAGAAGTTCAACTCTTATAATGAATAGATAAGAATGAAACGAAACTGAAACAAAAGATAAACTTACTTTTTTTCAAATGAAGAATTAGCATTAAGAATATTAGTTTTTCTGCTTTGGTAGCACTTAATTTATTTCTACGATCCGTTAATATTGACCCGGCTTTAGAAAACAGTCTTTCACACGGAACTGATGTTGCAGTAACACAAGGTCGCTCAGTTTGGGGAAATTAAAATTCTGTTCCTTCCAAAATTTTAACGGATCTGTATGTCTTGGCAAAACATCAAGTTCTAAAAATCGCTGCACCTGGTTACATTATGTTGGTGCTGTGATCTTTCACCAGTACCACGTTGTAAATGTCCCCATATGGAAAATTCGTCTTCATCTTCTTCGTCGACTGGGTTTATATCAACGCATGTGTTTTCAGTTTTTAAATGCTTTTGTTTTGTATCGATTTTAGCAGCATCCAAAGATATTACCTGTTTTTTTGTAGTGTCCGCTATTGTACTGTTTTGGAATGCCAGTAATTTAAATCGTGGATCTAGAAATGCTGCCATGGCCAAAGTATTATTTTCGATTTGGCCTAATCTGGAATATAATCCTTCTTTCAACTTAGCGATCTCGCGAATAAAAATATCGTCAATTTTTTTTTCATAGGGTTGGCACAAACAGTAGATAGGCCATAAACTAAAGGAATGACGTATGAGCCTGTTATGTAATTTTTGTCCGCTTATTGTTTTTCCTGTTTTTTCAAATGTGCGCAACACTTTTGAAAGCTCTTTACACAGATTCCATTCAATCGGAGTTAACACCGGCACATTTCCGTGGTCTAAAATTGCTATTGTGCTTTTTACAGCATTTTCTAAAGTTTCAAAGCGGTCAAGCATATAAAATGTAGAATTCCACCGAGTGGCTACGTCATGAATTAATTTTAGTGGGTCGGCAGATGGATTAACGGCCCGACATTGACTTTTGACAGTTCACAATGATGATTCTATTGAATATGAACATTATCCACCGAGTGTGAATGCATGCCATCGCTTTATTTTTTTAAAAATTAATTAATATTTATATCGACCTGTACCCCCTCCTACGGCCCGACAATCACTTTTGACAGTTCACAATGATGATTCTATTGAATATGAACATTATCCATCGAGTCAGAATGCGTGCCATCACTTTGTTATTTTTTTATAGAATTAATTAATATTTATATCGACCTGTAACCCCTCCTACGGCCCGACAATCACTTTTGACAGTTCGCAATGATGATTCTATTGAATATGAACATTATCCATCGAGTCAGAATGCATGCCATCACTTTGTTATTTTTTTATAGAATTAATTAATATTTAAACCGATCTGTACCCCCTTCTACGGCCCGACAATGACTTTTGACAGTTCACAATGATGATTTTATTGAATATGAAGATTATCCACCGAGTGTGTATGCGTGCCATCGCTCTGTTATTTTTTATAAAATTAATTAATATTTATGTCGACCTGTACCCCCTCCTACGGCCCGACAATGACTTTTTATAGTTCACAACCATTATTCCACTGAATATGAACATTATCCATCGAGTGTGAATGCGTGCCATCGCTCTGTAATTTTATTATAAAATTAATTAATATTTATATCGATCTGTACCCCCTCCTACGGCCCGACAATGACTTTTGACAGTTTACAACTATTATTCTATTGAATATGAACATTATCCACCGAGTGTGAATGCGTGCCATCGCTCTGTTATTTTTTTATAAAATTAATTAATATTTATATCGATCTGTGCCCCCTCCTACGGCCCGACAATGACTTTTGACAGTTCACAATGATGATTCTATTGAGTATGAACATTATCCATCGAGTCTGAATGCGTGCCATCGTTCTGTTAATTTTTTATGGAATTAATTGATTTTTATATCGACCTGTACCCTCTTCTACGGCCCGACAATGACTTTTGACAGTCCACAACCATTATTCTACTGAATATGAACAGTATCCATCGAGTCTGAATGCGTGCCATCGCTCTGTTATTTTTTTATAGAATTAATTGATTTTTATATCTACCTGTACCCCCTCCTACGGCCCGACAATTACTTTTGACAGTTCACAACTATTATTCTACTGAATATGAACATTATCCATCGAGTCAGAATGCGTGCCATCGCTTTGTTTATTTTTTTATAGAATTAATTGATTTTTATATCGACCTGTACCCCTTCCTACGGCTCGACAATGACTTTTGACTGTTCACAACCATTATTCTATTGAATATGAACATTATCCATCGAGTCTGAATGCGTGCCATCGCTCTGTTTTTTTATAGATTTGATTGATTTTTATATCGACCTGTACCCCCTCCTACGGCCCGACAATGACTTTTGACAGTCCACAACCATTATTCTATTGAATATGAATGCGTGCCATCGCTTTGTTAGTTTTTTATAGAACGAATTAATATTTAAATAAGAAATAAATAAACGTATCACACAAGCTAGACGGATAATTGGGTGTTTGAATGGGATATTTTGGAGTAAGGAAATCGGAAAACATAGAAAATATAATATCTACGAAACCCTCATAAAGAGCAGCCTATTATATGGGTCAGAAACGTGGCGAATAACAGAAAACAAAAGACGATTAGAAGCTGTAGAAATGGATGTATTCAGAAGATCGTTAGGAATCAGCAGAAGACAAAGAATACGAAATGAGGACGTACGTCTCCAAATGGGGATAGAAGGCTCCTTAATAACGGACATCGAGAGAAAACAATTAGTGTGGTACGGGCATGTTCAGAGGATGGAAGAGAAAAGACTTCCCAAGAAAGTAATGAACTGGATGCCGCCTAATCGTCGAAAACGCGGAAGACCTAGGAAAACATGGAAAGAAGGAATAGCGAAGGCGATGAGCTCACGAGACCTGAGAGAGGGCCAATGGGACGATAGGAAGAGATGGAAGTTAGACATCGGACAACGTCGAAAGACGTTTTAAAACCGATATATATATATATATATATATATATATATATATATATATATATATATATATATATTAATATTTAAATCGACCTGTACCCCCTCCTATGCCCCGACAGTGACTTTTGACAGTTCACAATGATGATTCTATTGAATATGAATGTTATCCATCTACTCCCAATGCGTGCCATCGCATTGTTATTCTTTTATTGAATGATAGGTACGTGTGCGCGCTGTTGCCACATCGAAACCGTGGCTGGAAAAGCCGTGGCTGTTTTCACACCCGTAGAATAATTTATATAAAATATGCATTAAGATAAATAATATACCGTTTAGAGGGTATTTAGATACAGGAAGTTCAGTAAATGTGGCAAATATGAAAGTTTTAAATAAAACGAAACTACAATTAATGCCCTCTAATACGGTTATTAAAGGTTTTGGTGGGTCTTTAGTTATGCCAAAAGGCACGATAAAAACTGAGGTAGTAATTAATGATGACATACGAATTTTTTCAGAAATAATAATAGTAAATACACCTATGAATGACATTGATATTATTATAGGACAACCTATATTAATTCAACCAAATTTAATGCTAGAAATAAAGCTAAATCAGGTAACTATATCAAAATACGAAAATAAAAATAATTGTGAAATCAAAGAACTAAATAATATTGAGTCATCTCTGATAAAACATGGTGATCTAACTACCGAAAATGTTGATGAATTATTTAAACTACTAAACCTAAAACAATCATGCTTTGCTCAATCTCTAAATGAATTATTAACTGCAGGTATTATACAAAATTCCAGTTCATCATATGCTAGCCCCGCGATTTTAGTAAAAAAACCAAATGGAGATTACCGGCTTTGTGTTGACTATAGAAAACTAAATGCAATTACTGTAAAAGACCGCTATCCATTGCCAAATATTGAAGATCTTATAAACAAATTAGGCGGAAATAAATATTTTTGTAGTCTAGATATGAAGCAGGGTTATTATCAAATTCCATTGACAAAAGATTCTATTGATAAAACCGCATTTATAATTCCGGATGGACAATACGAATTCCTTCGTCTACCATTTGGTTTATGTAACGCACGCGCAGCTTTTCAAAGGTGGGTAAATAATATCATGGGTTCACTCCGTCATTCAGAAATTTTAGTCTATCTTGATGACATTTTAATACCGTCAAAATCAATATCGCAAGGCATGGAAAAACTTAACACTATCTTAAAAAAATGCGACGAAAATAATTTAAAATTAAACTTAGAGAAATGCTATTTTTTCAAAACTAAAATTGATTTTCTAGGGTATGAAATTAGTGAGAACCAAATAAAACCTGATTCAAAGAAAGTAAATGCTATACAAAATTTTAAAACCTCTTCAAATATTCATGAAATAAGACAATTTCTGGGCCTAAGTTCATATTTTACGAAATTTATTAATAATCATGCAGAAATAGTTGCACCATTAACAAAATTACTTAGAAAAGATGTAAATTGGGAATGGGGTGAAAATGAAAGTAAAGCGGTTTCAAAAATAAAATTCATTCTAACAAACGAACCTGTTTTAACGATTTACAATCCGGAAACAAAAAAAGAATTACACACTGACGCTAGTTCAAAAGGCATTGCAGGTATTCTATTTCAAGAATTAAATGACGGATTAAAGCCAATAGCTTATTATAGCAGAACGACAACCGTGGATGAACCTTTTTACCATTCATATGAATTGGAAACCTTAGCAGTCGTAGAATCAATAAAACTATTTAGAATTTACCTTCATGGTACTCATTTTAAAATAGTTACGGATTGTAGCGCTGTGCAAAGCACATTTGTAAAAAAAGAATTGGTGCCAAGAATAGCCCGTTGGTGGCTAGCTATCCAAGATTACGATTTTGAGATTGAGCATCGCCCAGGGTGCAAAATGTCACATGTAGACGCTTTAAGCCGAAACTCTGAAAATATTTTAAGAATTGAAATTGATGATTGGGCACTAACAGTACAAATGCAAGACGAACAAATTCGAAAAATTAAAATCGAACTCAGCAGACCAGCAGATAAAATACACATATTGTCTTAAAAATGACAGGGTTTATAGGAAAATATTAAATCATGAATTAGGACTTGTAATTCCAAAAGTATGTAGGTTTAATATAATGAGAAAATACCATGACGAAATAGGCCATATTGGCTTGAAACGTTGTGAAAATTTAATAAAAAGTAAGTTTTGGTTTCCTAAAATGATTTATAAAAAAATATGTTTATGCGTGTATTGACTGCGCATATAAAAAAAGTCAATACGGTAAAAAGGAAGGTTTCCTCCATCCTATACCTAAATCGAAGGAACCCCTTTGTACATGGCATATTGATCATTTGGGACCTTTCTGTAAAACAAACAAAAATTAGCATACATTTTTATGATCGTCGATTCATTTTCTAAATACTTGTTTGCCAGGCCAACTAAAACGACAAATTCAAAAGAAGTCATTTATTGTTTAAAAGATTTATTTAGTATGTATGGAGTACCAAAGCGAATTATTGCAGATCGTGGCAAAGCTTTTAAATCCAAAACATTCAAAGAGTTTTGCGACGAAAGAAAAATTAAATTAGTTCTAAATGCAGTATCTTCACCTCGTTCAAATGGTCAAGTTGAACGTTATAATCGTACTCTTTTAGACAGTATAAATACAAGCATAGAAAATGAAAACGAATGGAATGATAAGCTACCGGATGTTGTCTGGGGAATGAATAATACCATTAGTGAAAGTACAGGGTACACCCCTCATACACTAATGTTTGGTTTTAGTAAGGACCATCACGGAAATTTATATCAAGATGACATCATTCCCGAAAATAGGGAACAAATTGCAGAAAATGCTAAACAAACAATGGACTTACAAAGTAAGAAAATGAAAAAGTGGTTTGATAAAAAACGAAAAGAAAGTACCAAATACAATATAGGAGATTTAGTTCTTTGGAGCGGAGCTAAAAAAGACCCCAAAGATGCCAGCCGTAAGACAGGGGTAAAATATGGAGGGCCTTACAAAATATCCAAAGTTTTTGAAAACGATCGATATGAAATTGTCGCCCTCAAAGGAATGAAAGGCTACCGACGATACTCGGCAGTAGTGGCTGCAGATACAATAAGAAAATTTAAATCCGGCGCTATTATCAAATCTGATACGTCTTCAGATTCTGATGTGAATAGCACAGATGAATTAATTGATTTATTAGAGTCGTAATAAATTAAACAAAAATAAAAAAAAATAAAAATGGAACACCATGTAAAACAAGATGATCGTTTTGAAAAATATGGAACACCATACCGAAACATGTTCACAAGATATAACCCTAGAGTGAATAATTACTTGTGAGTAATGTGTTTTAAAAAAAAATATGTATATATGTTTATATGTGTATATATGGATATTCAACAATTATTTGATATATATTATACTAGTTGATAATGGATCACCTTATCAATGAAGTTGAATAATAATAACAATGGAAAAAGTTGATTTAAATATTTTGTGTGAATTTTTATACCTACAAATTCTTCTATATTTCAGAAACAAGAAGAAACAATAAAAATATTATAAAAACCTAACCACCCAGTCGACTCGCGAGGACGCTCAGTGAATAGGATGGCCGAATGTTATGTATTTGTTACCCTTTAAGTAGATTAGATATACCAAACCATATTATTGTTAGACACTGTATATAAGACAAAGAGGTATTACTTATATTCATTCACATAATCCATAAGTTGAATTATTAATAATCCTCTTTAGTTAATTAGACAATTAATTTCAGTATCAAATAATATGAATTCATATTATATTTTGTTAAGTAAATAAGTTAGTGGAAAATATTTAGAATGTAATAAATGAGTTGTACCTTTATAAAAACAAGTATGACTAAGGGCATATAAGTTCGATAACAGAGAGAAATAATGTATTGGATATTTTTAAGCATTCATTCTATTGAGTTACGGCGAGAGGAACAGTGGTAGAATTACTAAATAGTGATTTTGAAGAAATAGTGTAATTATTTCAACACCCGTGTAACAATATATATATATATATATATATATATATATATATATATATATATATATATATATATATATATATATATATAACAAAGAACAGATTAGTGGGTATTGCACGCAAATAGAAGAAGGGGCTACTGAAAAGAGTGGTAACCGCAGACATGCATGTTTCTGGCTCATTAGCCTTCATCGGTACGGCATAACCAAGAAAAGGTGTACAACTTGGGAGCAAGGATGTTAATTGAAACATGAGAAAACACAAACAACCTTTTCTTGGTTATGCCGTACCGATGAAGGCTAATGAGCCAGAAACATGCATGTCTGCAGTTACCACTCTTTTCAGTAGCCCCTTCTTCTATTTGCGTGCAATACCCACTAATCTGTTCTTTGTTATTGTTCATATGTCACGCACTATTCGTACATCTTTTTATATATATATATATATATATATATATATATATATATATATATATAAAATGAATATAATTTCATAAAATACTAGGTGTCTATATGAAACATAAATTTCAATTTTCTACTACACCTGCCTTCAATCGAAATTTCAATAATTTCGACGTATTGGCCTGACTGTTCTGCTTCGAAGGAGAAAACAACTACATTCCTGGCAAATACCGCGCAGAATATTGGATTACATCCCCTTCGAAAACCGTGACGTCGATCAGCCATTTTGCCGATACGGACATCTGTGGTGATTCACAAGTGATAGCGGAATGGCATAGTACACTGACGCGTTTCGACCTTCTTGGGTCTCTTCAAGAGTGCCGTAATGCCTTGCAGTTCTGAATCTCTAATCCGAACTGAAGATACCGCCCTCCGACAACTTCACTTGGCTCGTGTAGTTACACACAAGCGAGAAGCAGTCAGCTGGCGCCATCTTCACTTTCAGTTGCGAACCAACACCTCAGATGAATGCAACCGTATTAGTCGTATGAAATAAAATGAATATAATTTCATAAAATACTAGGTGTCTATATGAAACATAAATTTCGATTTTCTACTACACCTGCCTTCAGTCGAAATTTCAATAATTTCGACGTATTGGCCTGACCGTTCTTTGAAGGAAAAAACAACTACATTCCTGGCAAATACCACGCAGAATATTGGATTACATCCCTTATCTTCAGTTCGGATTAGAGATTCGGAATTGGAAGGCATTACGGCACTCTAGAAGAGACCCAAGAAGGTCGAAACGCGTCAGTATAATATGCCATTCCGCTATCAGTTGCGAATCACCACAGATGCCCGTATCGGCAAAATGGCTGATCGACGTCAAGGTTTTCGAAGGGGATGTAATCCGATATTCTGCGTGGAATTTGCCATGAATGTAGTTGTTTTTTCCTTCCAAGAACGGACAGGCCAATACGTCGAAATTATTGAAATTTCGACTGTAGGCAGGTGTAGTAGAAAATCGAAATTTATGTTATAATATATATATATATATATATATATATATATATATATATATATATATATATATAAATGTGACTGTAATTGTTTATAAATGTTGTTACACATTGAAATTCACTTTTAATGGAGTATAGAATTATTTTAAATTTAAATGTCAAATAATATCAAAATTGATTAGGACAAATTTACAATCAGTGAATTGTATATTAATCAGAAAAGATATGGTTCTATTCATTTCATACAATTCAAAACCAAATAAAATTATAGTAATAAAAGTCAGGCACTTCCTAAACAAAATTATTGTTTTAGTTCCAATATCCCAAAATTATGTGAAATTAAGAAAAAATCGGCATACCTATCGTTAAAACAATTGGTAGTTTGGTAACAAATCATAAAAATGTTAAATAGAAAGTGGGAATCAGCATACAAAAATATAAAATAAATCAGAGTAGTTTTATTTAATTTAAAAATACTGTGCCAAAAATGCACTGCATTCTATAGCTTGAATTTGTGGCACATAAGAAACACCTAGGATTTTTTCCACCACGATTTTCTAAAAATATATAAGATAACTAAGATTGATAAATTCATGTGGGGGGAGATAGGTAATTTTAAGAAATGAAAGATACCTACTTTTTGGTTTATTTTTATCCATGATCATTACGCGTTCTTGCTTGTGCCACGCCATGGACAGTAGAAAATGGAGAAAAATTATTGTTGTTTCCTCTTGTTTTTCTCAACCCTCGGCTGATTGTATGATGCAGCCGGGGTTAACATATAATAATCCACCTTAATAACAACCAGCTCCCATGCTGTCACTTGGTAAACAATCCCGCGTGCTTAAGGCCACTAACCTCCCGATTTCCAAGGCCAGCCGATATTATGCTTTCACAGACACAGGCACTTCCGTTTCGAGAGAGACGAAGATGGAAAAACAACAACCAGTCAATCTGACGAGCACAACATTCTTCGATTATAGGATTCTCTTGAGTATTCCGGAAATATTGTGGCACGATTAGGGTAAACTTGGTAGGCCGCATGATATAGACATTTTCAATTAATTATGAACTGAAAATAAGCGGACTAAACACAATATAATATTTTAAAGTTCACTCCCCTTGTCTTCTGAAATGGACTGATCGCTCTCGATTGACGACAAGACAGTCACAGAACTTCACTGTACACAAGAAAAAACTCTGAAGCACTATTGAGCAAAACAATAACAAGTGTGCACACATAGCACATTCATAAATTAAACCGAATTTAGGTTAAATTAATGCCTAACAATAAATCACTCTTATAGTTAAACTCTTAGAATTACTGTCTTCAGGCCCACATGTAGGTATTTGGATCATTCACCTTTATTGCTGTTTTCCACTCCACGTGTGTTAAATTCTCACTTCCCGACAGCTTAAAGATAACACTAACAGTTAAATATGTAAACTAACTTGTATAAAACTCTAGAATTCTCACAAACTTGCCTCTTATTACTTTCAAATCAATTAAATAATTTTATTTTGATGGTGTAGCACACCCCTAAAACTCAACAACATGGCAACTCTTAACTAAGTAGAACCAGTGTTGCCAATGTTCGTAGCGTCTACCCGACTTAATAATCCGTATTAAATACTATTCCTAATTACTCCTTCTAATAATTTGAAAGGTGATTTTTCTTAATAATCCTTGTTTACAAACTGCATAAACACATGATAAACTCACAAAAAAATATTCTTAATTATTACAAAACATGGCAACATAACCCTAGTGCTGCTATCTACCGATAAAGGGTAAAATACTAATAGAAATGTCTGTGGATATGGTGTACACACTAGATGTAAATTGAGTGAATGAAAACGACGAATACTCAGTGTGTATTAGTTTATTAATTTTCAGCTAAGCGCTTTCGGCTATTAAGCCATTATCAAAGCTGTCGTCATTTAAAAAGTAGGTGTCAAAGCCATCAAGTTTATTAAGAACAACTACTTTGAGCTTTGTTGACAAAAAAAAATTGTTTTATAAACTATTGTCTTCTAAAACATAAAGAAATATGGTAGTTTCTTTTACATTAAAGAAATTAACTAGGTTTTAACAATTGCGTGTACCAAAATATATCAATTTTGACAACGTTGTAATTGGAAAAATAACCATAAGCATAAAAACCTTCTTACGGTATTTCTCCGTAAATAACGAAGTCCGTTATCGTTATTAAAATTAAGGTCTCCAAGTTTTCATACTGCGCATTCTCAGAATAACGATAACCATACCGTAAGAAGGTTTTTATGCTTATGGTTATTTTTCCAATTACAACGTCAAAATTGATATATTTTGGTACACGCAATTGTTAAAACCTACTTAATTTCTTTAATGTAAAGAAAACTACTATATTTCTTTATGTTTTAGAAGACAGTAGTTTATAAAACAATCTTTTTTTTTTGTCAACAAAGCTGTTATATATTTTCTCTGAGAAAATCTAACAACATTATGAATTTATTGTGCCAAACATAAAACCTAACCTTCATTATTATTATCCATGATTAATTATTTTCCAATATGTAAGGATTCTTCTAACAATAACATGTTATAAAGCTACTTCCATTGTTAAATTTATGAAATATTGATCCATTTACTATTTAAATAACATGGAGTTATAATATTTCCAATTCGTCAACTGTCATTATAATTAATCTGTAACTGTTAAACAGAATACGTTAGGGATATTTCCTCGAGACTAACCCACAAATCAAGGTGATTTGTGGACTAACCACGCTAACCTGGTTAGAAAAAAGTTAACTACTCAAATTTCCTCCATACATATTCCAAACAATGACGTCACATTTTACCAACATCTCAAACCACCTGGCCATGGTAGTTAACATGTGGTTTGAAGCAATGATCTGTCAGTTTGTCTGTGGTTTATCGTTGTTATTGAGGTTAAATGTTAATAACAACGGGACTTTCGTTGAAAAAGTAAGTCAGAATAATGAGTGTATACAAAGTATTTGTAAACGAAGAGTTATACAGTATCAATGATACAGTAGAAATTATTAATCTTCTACAAAAAGGTAAAGAATTCCAAATTGTGAATAGATATTCTTTTCTCTACCTATAACTGATGAACATTTTATACACAGAAAACAGACCAGATGATAGAATGAAAAGTGCCCTCTTGTAGAGTATGAAATCTAATGCGACAATTACTGCAGCGGCTGTTATATGTAAATAGGTCGATGATGTAGATTTCTTAAAAAAAAGATTTACAGTTTCCATTTTTCGATACTGCCGCCATCTGGCGGCAAATAGAAGCCAATATTTATTCTACTGCCAGTACCTCGAAGGCAGTAAATTACATTAGATTTAAATTCTGAAGCTCAAACCACAGAACATGGTTCGAACTTTCAGAATTTGAATCAATGTAATTTACTACCTGCAAGGTACAACAGAAATATAGGTAGGTCTCAATTATACAATCAAAATTAAGAAAAAATGCAATAAACTGCTATCCAATTAAATGCATGTTATTAACTGCCTTATTTTTGAATGTATAATAAATTTACAAGCAAAGTGTAGATGAAATAAAAAACGTTTATTTATAAATACAAATTTGTGTTTTTTATTACAGATACATTAAAAAATTTACATCAATTACATTAAAAATTATAGATACATATATTTTATTTTCTACCTAATCTTAAAAGAATTATTACATTAACTGTTTTAAATCGAGGGGTAAGAACCACAACGACGTAACAGAAAAAATGCCATAATGAGTTATTAGCACTAAGTTACTTCAAATTACATCAAAAACTTTGTAGCAGAACAACGTAACAATAGGCTGATGCCACGTGCTAATTCATGTTTAACGTAAAATTATTCTATTGTATTTCTTGAGAGCCAAAATAACGAATCAGTTTTTACGTTAAACACATTTTTAAAAATGTAATATAGTAATATCTCATTTGACGTAACAGAGTGTATCGTTCAATTAGAAATTATCAACAAGTACGATTGAGGGCCTAATTGATGTATCAGTATGATACGTTAGTTGTCTCCTAATTTTATTTTCGTTTTACATGGTACTAATATACGAGACTACAGTGATACGTTATGTACGTTTTTATGATTTCTCCACCAATTCGTTCATTGTAATGCTGTATTGCATAGTATTGTTTGTATCCACGTGCTGCATTAAACAAGCCTGTGCGAGCTAGTGAAACAGTTGTTACTATTAGCTGCAATCATTCAGATTGATTACCTATATTATTAGCATGGACAGGGCGGAGAAAATTTTGCAAATGACATTAGGCGACAATACTGCTGCAACAGCCTACCTATAATAATTTTGCGTAAATTAATAAAAATTGAAGTAGAAAAGCTATATTACTACTACTTATTAGAAAGTTCATTGAGACTATGTAAACAAGTAAACGCCTAGGAAAAATAAAAGTTGGGAAGAAATTAATTTTTCAAAACAAAATTTGTTATTTTGAGTTTTAACAATTATTCGTATGATCTGGTAACATAGTTACCATGTTTATTGTAATTGCTGACATGAGGGCATAGCTAAAAAGGCTCAATAGAGATGGGATCAGCCATATACCAATACATAATTAATCATAACTACGGTAAAGAAATTACCATTATGTTCGACACCTGTAGCGAACAAAATAGAAATTATAATTTGGCTGCACTATTTCTGTATTGTGTGGAAAAATTCAATATTCCTGTGATCAACCAAAAATATTTTGAACCAGGACATATGAACAGAGGTAGTAGGTACATCTAAAAAAAGTGTTAATTAGATAGATGTTAATATTTTTTGATTTGTGTACAATTCGCTTCCAAGTAAATTCTTTATTTGCTTATTATTAATAAATGGGAGCACCCCTTATATAAATACATTCATGAATAAAGTATGTCACTAGTTTACTAACAATCTATTAATACAAAAAAGAAAACTTTTGTTTCTGACACCCAATAACATTCTGTATAGTATTTAAATATCTACCTTTTCTCCAGCTTGATCCAGGCGTAGGATCCAAATATATATCTTCCATATGAACAGAGGTAGTAGGTACATCTAAAAAAGTGTTAATTAGATAGATGTTAAAATTTTTAGATTTGTGTACAATTCGCTTCCAAGTAAATTCTTTATTTGCTTATTATTAATAAATGGAAGCACCCCTTATATAAATACATTCATGAATAAAGTATGTCACTAGTTTACTGGTTCAAAATATGTTCTGGTTTACATACACAGATACTATATTTTTTTTTTAGTTCCAACCTACATTATAAAATAGAGTTCGTATTTAATCACTATAATTGTAATTATCAAAAGTAATAGTAATAGTAATTATGCAAAATGATACAGAAGAGGTTAGTTAATGATAACTTGAAACAGATTTAATTTATAGAAGTTATGTACTTAAAAACTGACAACTTATGAATGCTTACTGTACTTTTTTAGTCACTGCAAATACCCCAATTATATATACTTATCTATGGTTATTAAAAACATCTCTTATATTCTGTTAAATTGGGTTCCGGTAGATCTTCAAATAGATATAGATTTTCAATTGAACGGAGTTTAGATGCACAACCTAAAAAATATAACATGATAAACACTTTTGATAGCCAAAATTTATCGACTCAAAAACCTTACAAAAATTATAGGAAGGGTTTAGGTGTCTGCATCGATTTAAAATGGAGTATGACATTTGTCCTGACCCACTGCGACCTTTGCAAAATATGTACAGTGTAGCTCTAAGGGTCAGCCACAATAGTCAGCATGTTGCTCACAGTGGAGGGACGGAAGCTTCTTACTCACATTGAACCTAACCATCCTACATCAAATATGAGATACTTACTGGCAAGATGTAGCGTTGGCAGTGCGTCATAAGTAAGGCCCCTTTTCGTACCTGCAACTTTACAACTTTTTTCAAAGTGTTCTTCACACACCAAGTACTTTTTATATACAACGGAATACGTATCAGAATTCAGCGGACGTATATTTTCTAGCCACATTCCATATACTTTCGGATTATTTTTTGGAAAGCGATGCATTTTACCCATGCGTTTGTCACAACCCGGTACACAACATTTTCTTGTAGAGGGTTTATAGTTTTCATCCATATTTCAAAAAACACTATATAATTTGTCTATTCAAATAAATTAACACAGCAAACACAGATCATATAACTACTATTAAAAAATACTGCAAACACATGTGCTGTAAAAATGATTATATATTTAAGTGAATCTTTGTTCCAACCGAAGTAAATACCGTTTTATTACCGTACAATCTCAGTAACGCAGCAAATTTGATGTAAATTACACAGCCTTATTATATTCACTAATCAGCAGGTCAACTGGGTTTGTATCGTAATTGTACGGTTTTTGTGTTGGTTGGAACAGACCTTTTTACTTCTATTTCTATTAAATCGTAATTCATGTCGTCACAAATTAGTGCCCAGCTGAATGCTCTTTCACACTGCCATCTTTACGATAATAGAGAAAAGAACAAACTATTATTTAAAGTTTTCTTTATTTTATAGGGCACTCTCTACTATAAAAAATAGTATAAGTACAACTGCATTCAGCGCGCGGTGGCTGTTATTCCAAGTTTTTAGGTTTCAGCGGGAACGCCTAGCTTTTCATTCTATCATTGTCCGTATTTTGTGATTTTATATTTTATTAGTGATATAAATAAAAAATAATATAGAATGACGATATTGACATTTGACATCCCCCTATCAAAATGATGATGACATATGCAGATCCAAACTACGTTAACCACTGACGTCATAGTTTTGTTAACCTGGTTAAGCTAGTTAGTCTCGAGGAAATTCGCCTGTTATTTTTAGATGGCTTAAAACACCTTCTTTTCTTGTTCAATGTAATCGTTATTGTTGATAAAGTTAACCATAACTACACCTAAAATCTCCGTTATATTTGTAGGCTTAAAAACTCTCTATATTTACTCTTTCCACAATAGTCCACACTGTCCACAGAACACCCCCAAGGCAATAGCCTGTTTTTAAAGAACTGTCCAAACAAGTGTATCTTCAGACTTTGAAATTTCAAAGTAATGATTTACACATTCTCTAATTCACTATTTTAGTAAACCTTGCCTATTAAAAATTTGTATTACTTTTTTCTATATTATCTAAAATTGTGCAACATCCATGCTTTAATATTTTAATTAAACAATTCACAGTTTAATAAAGCCATTGTAATTACAGATTCTCTGAGTGTGCTACAGTCCTTAATAAATATATATTAATCAATTCTGCTGAACACATAATAAAGGACTATATAAATCCCAGACCACTGGCTAACAAATCATATTGATCTTGATCCCTCTCATGTAGGAATCCTTGAATGCTAAAATGGGGATAAAAATGGGCAAGAGAAGTTAACATTGCACATTCCATTCAAATACCAGATATTTTAGTAGCGATCAACCGAAAAGCACCAGTGTTAATATCTTGTATTAGACTAAGATATACAATATTAAAACATTCGTAATTTTTCAATTATCACGAAGGAAGAAAATGTGTAATAATTAACTGTTTAACATTTAACCATATCTCAAATACTCTCAAATTTAAAATAGCTTCTAAATTGAACACCATTGGGAAAACTGTAAAAAATTAAGATCACAGAATACTAGAGTTTCGTCATAATAAAATTTCTATTGACATGTTGAAATCTAGATCTGACAATATCCAAGAATTGGCATTACCTATCTGATACAGAGTACGAGTATGCGATTATTCATCAAACAAACTGCAAATTGAAAAACTGTTAAGAGCAAATGTGTCATTATAATCCATAACGAACCGATGCCCATCCAACAATTGATTACCCCAAGTGAAAGATTATTACTTTATAATGCGTGCCCAACAATATCTCACAATTTGCAAACAACAAGGGCATACAACCCCAATTGTCCTAACATGCCTTCTACAAACCAAAATGAAATTAAACAACAATCAGCTTATGAAATAACCTATTCAGAGCGAGTAAATAATAATCAAGAAAAATAGTATATTGTGCAACAAGTGCGGAAAGTTACACTTTTCTCAAGAGTGTTGCACATTATACTTTTTCTACAATTGCACAAATTTAAAGAATACTAGTAAATAGTTATTCAGAGAAAGTCTAGACATCGAGGATCCCCTTACTGAAAAATTTGGGCATCGAGGCTCCCATAATGGAAAGTCTAGATATCGAGGATCTCCCTACTGGAAAAAATGTTGATTGACCATATAAATATATGCGATGTGGGCAAAGTGGAGTGAGAAAGGGTGAATTTCTCACACTATGAGCAATATATGGTTTTGAAATTAGGTAAGCTATCAGAAATACACTACTTTTCATAGCAGTTGTAGAAATAGTATATTGTGCAATAAGTGGGAAAAGTACTTTTCCCCACATGTTGCACACTATACTTTTTCTACAACGGCACACATTTCAAGAATACAAGTAAATAGTTGTGTAGAAAAAGTATGGTCATCGAAGATCCTTGCTGAAAAAAAGCCTAAGCATCGAGGATTCCCTTCCTGGATTCTCCATATAAATGTATGCTGTGTGGGCAAAGTGCCGTGAGAAAGAGCAATATATGGTTTTAAAATGAAGTAAACTATAAGAAATATGCTACCTTTCATAGCAGTTGTAGTAAAAAGCTTTTTCCAACACCCCACCTTTATTTACTAACTCACTACATCTAATCAGAAACTCCCAAACATGACAGCAATGAATGTTACTATAGAAAAACTCAACACAAAACGAACAGCTAAAGAAATAATCCATTGATCACAACCATTACTGAGAATATATTCAACAAACCAATTGTACCTATACACAAAAAAGCTTAAAAGGATAGCAAGAATTCAACCACCAACATTAGTTGTTCTGTACTGAAGAAAAATTAAGATTCAACAAAGCAATTTTGTTCTCTGGAAACTTGATGGTAACAAAATACCCTCTAAGTATATCTGAAATAAACACTGAAAATACCCAGTAATTAGTTGCAGTCACAGGACATGTAGATGGCCACAATTAATATTTTGGAATATTCTAAACTTGTGCATTGACAATAGTTAGGTAAGACATTGCCAAAAGCCATTGAAATGCAGAGAACTTGTTCAACATCTGACGGTTGCTCTTACCGAGCCATGATTATGTGAGCAACTATCAAAAATATTTTGAAAATTGAAGATGTTCCGGCGAGTACTTCTCAAGTAGAGTCAAAGTAACGCAAAATTTGCGCATTTTGTTCCTACCAGAAGCACATAATGACAAAATACTCATGTTAGTACAGTCAAGTCATTTGAGGAGAAAATTATATTTCGGTTTGTAATGAATGTAAAGAATAATGTTTTTCCAATGTTTGCTTGCATGAATATTCTCAATTTAAAAAATATTGAAGTTCTATTTTGTTAGTCTCAGAGAATAATATTTACCAACATTGTGATAGATGGAAAATATTAGGACACAAATAGGAGAAAGGAGAAAAATTACAGTCCAAGTAAATTAAAACTCAACAGTAATACTGCAAGCATTAAGAGACTCGAGACAATCATGTAAAGATGAAAATGTTTCTTTGAATTATGTAGTAGATGGAGTAAAATAATAACAAATTTTAAAACAATTTTGAATTAAGTCATTTTCTAGAATACATTTTTTTTAAAAATACTTGCTAACAAAATGTGGAATCTTTCTTCCAGTGAATATACTATTGGTGTATACTATCTACTTACTGTAGTATTTCAAATCTCTAATAACTCTTTGTAGTTGATACTATTTTTTGAAAATAATAAAGATATTTTTCTACCATATAGTTGTTTTTGATTTATTGATGTTTATTTAATAAGACAAAGAATTATTTTTTCAATTTATATCAGAAAAACTAAGATATAGTTAATTTAAATCAGTTATTTAAAAGTCCAATGTAAAAAAAATAAATTCAGTTACCATCTGGTGTTAAATATGAGCTTTATTTTTAAATGATGAAAGGCTAAGCAGGAATAAGCACAAATATTTAAATATATATGCAACCATAATGCAAGAGCAAGTGTATATAAGCTCTATAAAAGGTAAATGAAGCATTTGAATCATATGCCCATTTTGTTTTGATAACAGTTTGAAGCAGATTTAAAATTTCAACTACTATCTTTTATAATTCAGACTGGTCCATTCATTTTTTATGTAGTATAAACATTCTGGTTTGGATTTTTATAGTCATTTTAATTTTATAGCTGTAGATGGTATAGTGTTTTTAAGTAGTGCATATTTTGAAAACTTTACTTCCAACTTTCACTAAGTATAATTTTCACACATAAGAAATCAAATAAACCAAACATGATCAACAATTTGCATATTTAATTATTTTATATTATCATTCTTAAATTTTTTTATTGCTTCACAATTTTGCCTGTCATCCTTGTGTTTAAGATTTTTAATCATCCCATAATGAATTGTTATTCGAGCCTACAAATGGTTTCTTTCAACAGTTAATTTCAATTTTTCATGATTCTGTTTAAAGAATTCTTAAGATACTACTTTTTGCTAATTACTTGAGAGTTTGTTTAATTGAAAGTATTATCTTTTATAGTACACATACATGTAAATATTATTTCATTCTATGTCCATTTTAATTTAGTCTATAAACATTTTTTGACATTGAACATTATCAAGAATTGGAATACCTAAATAATAAATATTAAATTTTCCCAAGAATGTCTTTAGCTTTTCAAGATTTTTCTACACTGTTAATTGCTTCAGTAACTGGAGGTGATGCTTCAGAATTACTTTCATAAGCTGATTTATTCTTCATCAAAAATGACGCTAAGGCAACAATGGGTTCATCAGGTCTTTCTTTAGCAAGGTATGAGAGGGCACTCATCAATATTGGCACTATAGTTTGATCTAAATATTGCCTTGTTGGCAATGAAGATAAATCAACACGGGATTTTTTAATTGAATCTAGATTCTCCATTTTATGATCTGAAACAAAGTATATTTATGAGAATTATACATACCAAATTTTACATAATGCACAACTTTATGAAGCTAATCAAATATGGAAAAGTAAATATAAAACATATTCACATACCTAGCTAAAATGAATTATTTTTGTGGATATCAAGATTTTGTCACTTTTGAAAAAATGGTATCTAGATAATGTTCTAGCCAAGTGAATGTTCTAAATCAAAATGCATGATTGTACAATCCATAATACATTGAATCTTTTTGCATGTTTCAGTTTGCTTTTGAATTAATCATTTATTTATTTGTACAGCACATTAAACTGTACACATTTGCATACATAAGTGATTAGAACAAAATGTATATACTTAATGCCTCCTTAAATCAAATATCATCATACAGTTTTAGGGATATACTATTTACTATATTTTGGTATTGTTCAAAACTTACCAAATAATTGTATAAACTACTTATAGCAGGAGAAGTAATATTTTCAATATTATAAAGACAAGAGATTTCTGTTTACAATGATGTTGTTCTATGTGTTTGACCTGCCTTTTTTTAATTCCATAAGTTAAATTCCTCAGTATATTATTACAATGGAGGCTAAAAGCTTTGTTTTTAGTAAATATGATCTGTGTGTAGGTGTAGAAGCAGAAGAAGTAAGGATTGGATTTTATCGTAGATGATTTTTTTTAATCTATGGTAAGTAAGGAAGGACATGGAGGTTAGAGAGAACAAAAACAGTCTCTACACTCTCTACCATAGAGAAATTAATATATAGTTATTTTCGAGTAGCACATACTGGACGCATTCGGAGACTTCGCATGCGCACTTAAAAATTTGGACAAACTGAGTTCTCCATACCATCGATACAAAATTTACTTTTTCTACTTCCGCTACTAAAACCGCACTTTGAACACGGGTTTGACATGCACAAAACGACTCTTTAAACTCTAGTGTTTAAAATGCGAAAAGTCACATCTCGTATATTTTTTGTTTTTTAAACGTCAAATCAAGTGTATCTTTTGTATGATAAATTTCATGCTCCTTGATAATTTTGTTATTCTGCGTCATTTGATTTATCAGTCAGCTGTCAGTCATCGTCCGTCATGTAATGAATATAATTCAAATATAATATAATGTTTTCCTTCTCGCGGGCGAAGAAAAAGTATAGTAAGCACCTCGTGTTGTCTTTAGTCACTCGTTTCACAAGGAACTCGTTCCGCTTCGCTCCACTCGTGCCTAGTAAAACTCGTCACTAAAGTAACCGTTTTGACACTTGGTACTATACTATTTTCTACTTCCGTTACTAAAACCATATTTTAAACATGGATTTGAGATACACAAAACGACTCTTTAAACACTAGTGTTTAAAATGCGAAAAGTCACATCTCGTTTATCTTTTGTTTTTTAAACGTCACATCAAGTGTATCTTTTGCATGTTAAATTTCATGTTCCGTGATAATTTTGTTGTTCTGTGTCATTTGATTTCAGTCATTTCTAAGGGCGAAGACCTCTTGTTAAAAACGTCTTTTGCTTAATACTCACTTAGGCGAAATGCGCGTTTTTTTGACATAATGTGTCAAATCAAGACTGTTGTCGCACATTCGCGTTTTTCATCCATACTCACAAATGCGAAATTCGCCAACGCGAAAGTGCGGATAAATCGCGAAAAAGTTGAAATGATTTTAACTATTTTGTGATTTTCTGTCATTACTGTCATTTATAGTGTCATTTTTTGATGATTTGTGCAGATCATAAATTTATTCTTGAGAGATATTAGGTTTGTGTACATACTACACTATAATATCTTCGTAAATCATTGGGAGCGTTCACCAGATCAAGCGTTTGTATTCTACTGTTTCAAACGTTTGTAGTTAAACTGTTGATTCGGGTAGCCGGTCGTCCAAATCAACAACGTTGGGATTTTAGATTGAGGTTATGTGATTATCTACTATCTGTCATACGTCAACGATTTAAATGGTTTTAATTCGTTTATAAACAATATGGCACGAGACATTGCAGTACGAAATATTTTACTATTTGATGATAATATTCATATCAATGCTCTTGTAAACATAGCTGTAGAATTGGCCGACCCTTTATTCCAAGAACAGTTGTATCCCGAAGAAAGAAATGTTGCAGCGAGAAACGAAAACTATGTTGAAGTTACTATCCCTAGATATACAATTTTTCAATTTCGAGAACATTATAGTATGTCCAAGGAAACGTTTCAGGTAAGTGTGGAGTGAGGATGACAAAAAATCAAAAAATAGATGTATTTTTGTTATGTAGGTTTTGTTGAATCGTTTAAGTGAAGAACAAGACCATCAAAGACATATTGTCATACCTTTAGAGAAAAAACTTTTATTTACTGTATAGACTCTAAGTAAACCAGAGAGTTTTTAGCGGCAGGTGACCGGTTTGGCATAGCAAAAAGTTCAGCTCATAAAGTTTTCCGGGAGATTATTGAGCAACTTTGTCGGTTATTACCGGAATACATCAGATGGCCGAATATACAAAATCATTTACAAACTGCAGCAGTAATATAACATGAAATCACTTCTTTCAGCTTTTATTCACATAATATTGTTCACAGGTATTCGAGGGTCGTTCTCACGGTATCCCTGGAGTGGTGGGAGCAATAGATGGCTGCCATATACCAATTAAACAACCTACTGGAAATGCACATGACTTTTACAACAGAAAAGGTTTTCATTCTGTCATTCTTAAAGGTAAATCAATTGTGTTGTATATATATGTATAAAAAAATTAGTTATTGTTTATTGAGTTTTTATATATCAACTGTTTAAATCTATATCAGTTTTACAAGTTTTTAATTTAACAACAATCTCATTTAGAATATATATAGTTTTAGTAGTACTTACATTATTTTTAGGTGTATGAAATGATTCGGCAGCTTTTATAGATATATCTGTTGGAAGCCCAGGCAGAATGCATGATGCCCGAGTATTTAGACTCAGCCCTCTATACCAATGTTTAACAAGAAACGAAAATCCTCTTTTACCACCAAATTTACATATTATTGGAGATTCAGCATATCCATTGATGAATAATCTTATGAAACCCTACCAGGATAATGGTCACTTGACCAATGAACAGCACAGATATAATACAAAATTATCATCAATTCGAGCAGTAATTGAAAGGGCCTTCGGGCTCCTCAAAGGCAAATTTCGTAGACTTAAGTATTTGGATGTCTCAGATCCTAATACAGCAATTTACATAATTGTTGCCTCATGTGTGCTGCATAATTTCTTAATTTTTCAAGGAAATCATCTGGATGATTACAATATTGAAGATGTTCCAGGGCACAATCTAAATATTAATCACTTCAATGGAAATGAAGAAATGGCAGACGAAGCGGAACAAGAGGAGGCAGAACAAAAAAGAAGACGTATTTTACTTATATGCAATGCACTCTAACTAATTCATTTGAATAAAAAATTATAACATTCAGGCGTTTATTTATTGAAAATAGATGAAAGCAAGAAGCCAGACATAGGCTATTTTTAAGTTGAATCATTTCCATTGCATTTAATTAGTTACACAAAGAAAAAAAATTCTACACAAGTATCGCAGTTTTATTGTATATTAGTAGTTCGCACGAGACCAACCAGACGAGATTTTCACAAAGTCTTGTCTCGTCTCGCCGATGCAATGACAAGTCTCGTCTCGCAGCCTCCAGTCTCGTCTCGTTTCTCGTACGAGAGTCTCGTAAAAGTATCGAAATCTCATCATTTATAATCTTATTGTTTCAGTGCAATAAGGAATACTTGCTATAATATAAGAGTCGGAAGAGAAAATTACAATTGTTGAAAAATAACATGTATTTGAAAGTAATACAACTAGAGATAATAAAAACATAACATTATTTTATAAATGAAATAACTGAAAAAATCAAAGGTAAAAAACAGCCCTTAGCCCTCACGGTTGCAAATGTTTTTGTTTTTCACCCAGTCGTTTAGACATAACAAACATCGTGCAGATTCATTGTTGAGGCGATTTCGATGTTTTCTTATAGTTAATGCAGCACGTGAGAGTAATCTTTCCGCCGGGACTGAAGTAGCCGGTATGCTTAAGAGATCTCCTGCCATTAAACTAAGAATAGGAAATTCAGAAGCATACATTTTTCACCATTGTAGTACTCTACAGTAAATACCATATTCAAATATTCCCTCACTTAGCTACTCACAACCATAAGATTCAACTCTTGAAAACAGTAAGCATAATAGATCGCCGCTTCCAAAAATGGCGACCGCTTACCAAACAATCCAAACACGTTCAAGAAATAAATGTACCGTCTATCAGATAAATTGCAAACGTTTGTATCTGGTGAACGCGCCCATTGTTGTAATGACAACCATCCATGACTGTTTTCTTTTTATAAAAATTGCTCAAACACAAACAAATAATAATAAAAATGCTAGGTTATGTTATTTTTCTTGATTTGTGACAAACGATAATTGTAAAAATTGCAGAATAGTTAAAATTTCTCGCCGTGAATATTTTTAAATCTGGATTTGACACATCATGTCAAAAAAACGCGAATTTCGCCTAAGTGAGTATTAAGCTTTATTAGGCACTCGTTTCACAAGGCACTCGTTCCGCTTCGCTCCACTCGTGACTAGTAAAACTCGTGACTAAAGTAACCTTTTTGACACTTGGTACTTTATTAATATACTATTCCAACACACAAATTTTAATCGTTCCGGAATCGTTCTTAAGGATCTGATATGCAGGCTCCAAGTGTTTACCGTTCTAATAACGGTTCCAAAATAGGGACCCAGAAAGATGACGTTTATGCCATCTGCCGTGAAAAAACACAAACAATGTGATGTAAACACTATATAGTAGTATTAAGTAGTTTTGTATAATCAGCGTTTTTAAATGTTCATTTTTTAAAACTCATATTAAATGTTTGTGATGTCGTCATCAAAAGTATCTTTCTGTATTCATGGCTGTTCAAATATGCTGTAAAAAAATACTACGCAGTTGAAATTTTATAGTTTCCCGAAAGTCCATTGAACACTGCGTGGATAACCTTAAAACGTCAAAAATGGATATATGCAGTAAAAACCCATATGTAATTAAAATGTTCGAATTAAAACATTTTATTAACTATTTTTTGTGTATAATCAGTATGACACTACAATTGGCAGCTATTAGAAAAGTTCTAAATGTTTTTTTACATAAATAAAAGATTATTATCGACAGAACAACATGTTGTTTTCTGTACGATTTCATTGATTATATAAAATAAAAAACTAGTTATGTGCTTGTTGACTTTAATATTATATAATAAGTTCAAATCATTTTTTTTTATTTATTTAGTGTCTCGACATCTGATGGTCATTGACACATTTACTTTACAACCGTAATATATCAATATAAATTTACATTAAATGAAACAATTGAATGTCTTTTAAGAAATCAATCACTGAGGTGCTATTGTCCGGACACAGAATATGCTTAAGATCGTCATTCAGATGATGGCGTTGTCTTGCTGTGACATGGTGAGGACAGTCTATCAAGATGTGTTTCACCGTAAGAAAGGTATTATGACAGTGAGCACAGTATGGTCGTTGCTTATCAGATTCCATTAAGTATCCATGGGTTCCGCGAGTATGTCCAATTCTGAATCTTCTAAAAACGAGTTTTTCTTCCCTCTGGACGAATGGCAATATGCTGGAGTTAGGTGTTCGTTGAACTTCTGACAATTTGCTAGTGGATGTGCTTAACATATTTGCCCATTTATTTCTGATGGTCCTTTTAAAGAAAGTTTTAAGATCACTGTAGAGCCGGATACGTTGTTTGGGTAGCTGTGACGATGCCGCAGCTTTAGCGGACTTATCAGCAGTTTCATTTCCAGTAATACCAACATGTGAAGGGACCCAGATAAGGAAGACGTGAATTCCTTTCAAGTGAAGGCATTGGATGCTTTCTTGAATTTGTTGGGCTACATAATTTTTGGAGTATATGTCCCTTATTGAGAGGGTGGATGACAGAGAATCGGTGCATATTGCAACTTTTTAATGGGTGTCCTCAATAGATTTGACAGCTGAGAGTATACTGAAAAGTTGGCCTGTATGTACACTACAATAGGGAGGGAGTTGATGTGCGATGATTGAATAATTTGTTGTAGTAGCGGAGCAGCCCACTCCATTCTCCTGCTTTGATGCGTCGGTGTATAAAATTTCGTCAGGATTTTCCAGATCTATCAGTTCGAGGAAGGCTTGGTGAAGAAAAGAGCTCGATACTTCATGTTTATTGTATTTAATTAAAGTTGTGTTCGCATATGGAGCTATTATAATCCAGGGTGGTGAGTCCGAGTGAAAACTGTTGGCCGTTTGTTTGAGGTCTATATTTTCGAGTAAAGGTTGTAACAGGTGTTGTATTCTATGATAGCTAGTTACGGTGTTTTGGGTTTCGGTTTGGTTTGAGTTTATAAGTAAGTAATGTTTATTTATTTTGAAAGAAAGAAAAAAAATTTACAATTACAGTTACAAATTAAATATACATAAATAATCACCGAAGCTCTAATAGGAAAGAATCAGGTTCTTGTGTGTGATGCATTTATGTGTGCAGCTATGGTCAATCTATACATAAGTTCTA
The DNA here is from genome assembly GCA_963921935.1 of Galeruca laticollis. Taxonomy (NCBI): domain Eukaryota; kingdom Metazoa; phylum Arthropoda; class Insecta; order Coleoptera; family Chrysomelidae; genus Galeruca; species Galeruca laticollis. The sequence continues at coordinate 28,132,204 of OY998180.1, forward strand.
AAATCTAATATTTAAAATAAACGTAAAGTTTAATATTTATAATCCAAACCAAAAACTAGAGTAAAAAAAATAACTGTAATATAGAGGTATAAGTATCTTTCAGAGATTATTTACTGTATTTCTAAATATGTGTCGCTCTTTACTAAGAATCCATTTCTTAATTTTTATTCTGAATATATGTAATTTTTTTATTTGTTTCAGAGAATGTGGAATTAAGTTGTATAGTTTTGCTCATATGTAATCAAAGAATCGCCGTTTAATATTTTTTTCGCATTTGGGTATTTTTACAATATTTTGGTCTCTAGTCCGCGTATTGTATTGATGTTCAATTTCTTCTAATTCTATTTTCCTGTTAAAAATAGCTAGAAGTATTCGTTGACAGTAAAGCTGTCTTATATCAAGATTTTTGATGATATCAAACAGACGTTCGCTAGAGAAGGTGCGCTTTTTACCATGGATTATTTTCAGTATCCACGTTTGTAAAATATTAATTTTTTCTAGATGGTTATCATACACACCCCTACCCCCCCCCCCCCAACCCAGGATGCCATAGGATAACTGTGACTGAACGAGTGCAAAATACACTGTTTTTAGATGAGGTATGCTTAAAAATCCTTTTAGAAATTTAAACCTACTAATGAGACCTCTTAATTTCTTTGCAATATTATTTATTTGCAGATCCCAACGAAGATTCTTATCGATAATTATCCCAAGATATTTAGCATATTGCGCCTCTGGTATTTCCGTCATGTCGTCGATTTTGAGATTTCCCATGTCAGGCAGGGTACTCGAGTAGGATGAAAATGGCAAATAGTAGGTTTTGTCGATGTTGAGGGTAAGTTTATTACAGGCAAACCATTTTTTAATCAAAGAGAAATCGGTTTCAGCCATTCGTTTTAGATTTGCCCAAGAGTCTGATTTGTAGAATATCACAGTGTCATCAGCGAAACTCGTTATTGTACCCTTCAAGTCCATATTCAATAAACTATTTATATAAATTGTAAACAAAAGCGGTCCGAGAACAGAACCTTGTGGTACCCCATAGGTTACTGTCCTCGGTTGACATCGCCGATTTTTACCTGTTGCTGTCGGTCTTTCAGGTAACTGCTTAATAAGTGGAAGATTTTGCCTTTAAGTCCATATTTCTGCAACTTATACAATAGTATGTCGTGCGATACAGCATGTATCGAAGGCTTTAGAGAGGTCAACAAATATAGCTAAAGCGGGTGTTTTTGAGTCAACAGCCTCATAAACTGTTTTTGTAAGAGAACAAATAGCATCTTCTGTTGATTTGCCTTCTCTAAAGCCGAACTGATTGTCTGAGATTACGTGATATTTATTTATGAATTTTACGATTCGGCTTTTTAGGATTTTTTCGATGATTTTTGACACCGAAGAGATCAAAGATATTGGACGGTAATTTCCTACTTTTAATTTAGATCCTAACTTAAATAAAGGTTTTATCATACCAGTTTTCAGGCACCCTTGTAAAAGCATATATTTATTATAGTAGATAGAGGTTTACATATTAAGTGTGATAATTTTTTCAAAGTTTCCGCTCGCAAACCATCAACACCTGGAGATTTTTTATTTTTTAGTGATTTTATCATATTTTGTACTTCAATTTCATTTGTATTATATAGAAACATCCCAGACAGCACAAGTACGTACATAATACGTACTCATGAGACGTAAGGTACGTATTATGTACGTACTTTTCTGTACATAGTACGTACATGGTACGTATTAAATACGTACATTTTCCAATAAAATGTACGTACCAAATACGTACTGCTTTTATGTATTTGGTACGTACCATCTGTACGTACTTGTTACGTACCATTTTGTACGTACTTGATACGTACCATTTTGTACGTACTTGGTACGTATCATTTTGTACATACCTGGTACGTACCATTTGTACGTACATGGTACGTACCATATGTACGTACTTGGTACGTATAGTTTGAACGTACTTGGTATGTATCGATAGTACGTACTTTGTAAACAGACTACAGAGCTGAAAGCTCACAATTTAGTTCCAAGAAGCTTTATTATTAAAATTTTGAAGGTAATTTGAGTTTCCTTGTCACAGTGTTAATAACGTTGCTAGAATAAAGTTCCTTATCACTCAATTGTGAGTTCAACTGTATGGTCTTATAAATTAAAGTACACGTCAGAAAGCCCACACTAGATTATATTAAAATATTATACTTTAAAAACAACTTGAAAGCAAATTTAATTAAAGTTACTTTTGACTATTAACTAGTTAGGAAAATATAATATAATAAATAGTAGGTATTTATTATTTATTTATAACGAGACTCCTCCTATTCACAATACCTACCTCCTATGCTCCTTTAGATGTCAGATTGCCCTGTAGAACAACCTGTGCTCGCCAGTCGACTAGCTTCGAGTCGAAGAAGGGGTGGATTTTTCAATATTTATTTAGAATTCAAAATAAGGCACCAGAGAAATTTAGGTAAGCACCCAAGACTCCTTTAAACTCACACCCAACTCCTCGGAGGGTTAATACACTTTTTCCACACTTAAAAAGGTTTTTTAGGTAAGTTTTATAATGAAAAACTGCAAATATCCCATGTCTGTGGTTTATTGTTGGACCTTAAGTCCCTTTTCCAATAACTTCAAATTACAGATTTATAAGTTTCATAAAAAAAACAACTAAATTTGATGGCTGGACCTAGCTGAAGGCTCACATTCTTTAGTACTCAAAACTGCCTCTCGGCTTTGTTCCACGTGGCTCATTTCGGGCTCTGCAGTATCTAAAATATTAACACAGTGATCAAGTACCTCAATTTTTGGTCTATAATTTTTTACACAAAAGTACTATTTTTCAATGGTGGACATGAAATAATAATTGAAAAACTCACAAAACAAAGAAATATTTTTGGGGAAGGTCAAAATCATTATTTTTATATCAATTACCTATTATGATTGTGCGAGCAGCTTTTAGTGGTGATGACAGTCTAGACCCCTTCTTTTGCCTTACAAGTTCTTTACCCTCACTGTCGGACTTTGAAGAAGAATGGAACCTCGTTTTAAATTCCCTTATTTTTGGATGTGATTCGTCCACATATGTGGTATTGAGGTCTCCACATCCGCCTTTCTGCACTTTAGGCGAGCAGTTTCATATGAATCTAGAAATGAATATTAATATTTAGTTTGCAATTTATACAGAATTTGTAGATATTACCGTAAGTCCCATCCCTAAACAACTTCACCTCAAGTGAAGATCAACACGAATTTAATTGATGTGACCTTATAGCAGCGATAAGTTTCTCTGGTGGCCACAAACAATTGTTTACATTAATCCATCTTGTGGATGGGCACCACTGCTACCGACGTGTCATTGATAAACTGCATTTTTATCCAAGTCTTTTTAGAAAACTCACGAATATTATTATTTTCCATTTTTTCTGAAAAGTTGAATCCAAAAAAAAATATAAACACTTAAAAACTTGTTTCAAAAATTCTATCACTAAAAAATGGGTAAATATATTGAACATCTCTCAAAGCAAGTTGTTCGATATATTCAGCACACAGCCAACTCTTAATATATTGTTAGATTATGTATAATAAATACCAACAAGTTGTCTCAAAAACTATGTAACAACGGAAGAGTAACAAATTTGTTAGTGAATGTTAACATGACATGACATTTAAATGAAACATTTTGTATTTTCCATGCTTTTCATTGACTAGTCATTTTCCAACTAAACATATATTTAATATTGATGACTTGCATGGCCTAAGGTGAAAAATTTCTTTTTCTGTATATTCTATCCTAAAATTAGGATTTGTCCGTTATCTTCGAATTACTGATTGCTATTATTTCTCGACCGGATAAACAACAACTATCAGGTTCTTTAGGCAATAAATCAAAGTTTTTGCAATTCACTTGTTTAAATTGATCTGTTATTGGATAATTTTTTAGCACAGGTCCATTGTAGTGAGGTTTGTGGAGTATCGGAAAATTTTGAGAATATTCACTTTGTTCAATATGTTCACTTTGTTTTGCATTATCTAGTTCTGTTTTTCTATTAATCATTGTTGTAGAGGGTTGTCTTGTTTTCTAAGCAACTTCTTTATTGTTTGCATATACTTTTCGAAATCAAAAGCACTATAACTATTAAGATGTCCAAATATTCAAACATCTTCAGCTAAATGTAGTAGATTATGTATATTATCTGAGGCATAATTTTCACCATGAATTAAAATAAACATTTCTACAAAATATGTTGAAAGTTTGTTAGCATAATAAGTGTATTTTAAAAACTGTGGGTATGATAATATTGTTATTGCATAGTATAAAACAATGACATGTTCAAAATTTTCCTTTGATAATAATTAACTAAAACAACTGGTCCTGTATAGTGCAGAAATTGCCTGAATTATGCTGCTTTCCACCTTTTTTACTTTCACTGACACTACGGGGTTTTCGATTGAATTCTGTTGGAATGTTACAAGACTGTTCAATTAAACATTTTGATAATGTTTCTATTTTACTATATGGAATTTTTGCTGAAGGCTTTCCAGTTAACCACAAACATACTAGTAACATTTTTACAACCCCTAAACAACCAAGATGCATGTAATCAAGAGGGAAAGATTTGACCATATCTAGACTTGAAGTAAGTACCTGGATGGTGATGTTTTGGAGTCTTTGCTCTGAAATCAATATCAGTATGTAAATGAAGGTTTGACATATCAGGAAAATAAACTCAATCATCATAAGATCCCGCTGCATGACACTTAGAGCGTGACATATAACCTAAATAACCTTTAGCATATGTAATATAAGCTTTTGCTGGAGTATCACACACAAATATTTCTATTTTAACAGCATAAAATTGGAGCCATTGCACTGAATTGGATTATTTATAATATTAGTGGCATCTTCAATAAAATCTGACAAAAACAATTTAGGTTCATTGGGTTTTGCACAGCCATAATATACACCCACAATCTCAACAAATCCCCGGTTTTGATTGATACTTCATTAAACTGGATAGAATTGACTTGTAGAGCTTTTTGTTAGTGGAAGTCCATCAATGTTAATTAAAATTTCAATAACACTATCGTCACTTAATTTAGGATGTTGTGAAAGTACCTTTTGCAAACATTTATCTAATCCAAAATGAATATAGTGTTGCTTTTTTGTAATGTTTACTAACTTTATAAGATATCTTTTACTAGTAGATTAATGTAATAATAAATAATAGGTGGGTATACTTGTCTTTATAAACTGCAAATAGACAGATTGTAACAAAAAAACTGCTTACAAAAGGTCCCAACACTACAAACTATAATAAAACAACTATGGAAAGTACCTAATATTACTTTATACTAGTCTAACTGTTACTTTAAAAAATATAAATTAAATAAACACTAGACTGAATAAAATTGAAAGATGATGTTATAGAAATTAGTTAATAGCTTACCAATTAATCATGGGTATACACAAAAGTAACAAGCACAATCGGTATGTGTGGAATATTGAGATAAATACCTCCAAATATTTCTCTATTGCACTCTCTAAACTAAATAAAAACACCAATGCTACAGATACTCCTAGAATTTATATATAATTTCTATTCAGATACCATAGACATCTGGTTAGCATAACATCAAAACACATGTTTAAAAATTATAAAGAGATGGTTGATTTGTTTGTTTCTTTACAAACAACTGACACAAGGACACAACTACAAAATACATTTCTGACAATTCACGAAGTTGAGTAACACTTATAGGCGCGAATTTTAAATTTTATTTATCCGGCGGCTGTATATTCTTGAATCTCGATCGATTATGTCCGATGCGAGATGACAAAAATATTTCATAAGAAATCTAAATATTGTCAAAAAATTAAAATTAGTAACAGGAAAACAATCTTCTTACAGAATACGTCTTAGAATAGAATATTGAAAATTTACAATTCCCGCCTAACATGTCAATCTTCCTTCTGCATGTGTGGTAAATGAACGCAATAGGGCCGAAGACCCTTACACCTTACCAGAAATCGATTTACTTACCACTTTCAAAATATTTGTGTACATCCAGAGGAAGACAGAATTATTCAACTTTCGGTTATTTGACAAGGACAGGATGAGAAACAAAATTGTTATCTTCGTTTTCATTTTATCGAATGAAACTTTGTGAAAAACTCCATATGCACAGTATCAATCAATTATTGTGTAATACAATAAATTTAAGTCAAATTATTATTATTATTGTTTAGAATGTGATAAACATATTACAAGTGCACACTTCCAGTCACAGTCTAAACTTACTAATAATTTATTTTCCCAACAAAATGAACTTAAACTGAGAAAAAATTTGGAATGTTTTTGTAAAGATGTAGGCACAAATCACCCACCTGATGTAGGTCGAATTTTGTGCTAATTTTGCGACAAAATGTATACCTGTTTAAAAATATTATTGATGAACAAACCATCGCTAACAACAAATAGATGTTATTTTTGAAATGAATATACCTCTATATACTATATATTATAAAAATATGTACCTACACAATTTTTTCGTATAACAAATTACGTACAGCTGATACGTATTAAGTACGTACATAATACGTATCAGAAAATACGTACATACGATACGTATTAAGTACGTACATACGATACGTATTAAGTACGTACATTATACGTATCAGAAAATACGTACAGCCGATACGTATTGAGTACGTACATGGTACGTGCCTAAAAGTACGTACCGTTTAGGAATCATAATGTACGTATTAAATACGTACATTTTAGGTACTGTACGTACAGGACGTATATAAGACCTAATATGTACGTATTTAATACGTACAGCGCTGTTTGGGATAGTATTATGTAGTTGAGAAATATGTTCGTTAAAATCATCAGGTGCTTCTATTTTGCCAGCGTAAACTTTTCCTACTGAACTAAAAAAATTGTTGAATGCATTCACTATATCAGACTTTTCAGTTACAATTTCATTGTGTCTATTGACTGCTGTTATTTTTGTTTCAAATTTAACCTTACCGCACAATTTATTAATACACGTCCACATATTTTGGGACGTATTTTGATTTTGTTCTATCATTAGTTGTGTATACTCCTTTTTGGATTTTTGAATTAACTTCATAAGTTTGTTTTTAAATGTTTTGTAATAATCTTTTAGGGCATCATCTGTGGGATTTTTCTTTAACTTTTTGTATAGTTGCTTTTTTTGTGTAATTTCATTTAATAAATGTTTAGTTATCCAAGGTTTTTTAATTTTTTTACTTGCAGCCATTTTCACAACAAGGGTATTTTTTTCAATACATGTATTTAGAGTAGATATAAAAGATTCAGTCATTTCATCTATATCATTATTTATATTGATCATGCTCCAATCTTGTGCTTTCACCTCATTTCTCAAACTTTTGAAATTTATAAATTTTTTATATATAGGTAAACTTTTTACAGGTTGCTGAGAATTCGAAAACTTTAATGTTAAAACTATTGGATCATGATCTGTTGGATCATACATAAGAATGAATGATTGTATTTTACTGAATGTGGAAATTCCGTTTTTTACATAAAAGTGGTCTATACAGGACCCACTCCGTCGTCTAGTTGTTTGGTTAATATATGAAACATAATCAAACGTACTTAATATTGTTTTATATTCATCTACATAATCGTCATTTTCGAGTAATAGATTAATATTAATATCCCCAGTAATAATGTGGGTTTTGAATTTACAATTCCCTTAGTATCCATGAAGAGCAAAATTGAAATTATCAGGGGAAGAGCTGGGAGATCTGTAGATTGAAGTTACTGTTATTTTTTCTTGTAAATTTAAAATTGTAAGCTCGATAACATTTGAGGGTCCTAATGGTATTAGTTTGTAATCATAGTTATAGTGACTTTTAACATACACAATTACCCCATCGTTTTGGTTGAAATTTCCATTGTTGTATATAATATCGTATTCTGGAATGTTATATAATTCTAAATCATATACTACAAGTTTCTGTGAATACGATTACATCAAATTCACAATTTAATTCAGTTAACAGCAATAACATTTCATCATAGTTTTTTTGAATACTTTCTTATATTTTTATGGAATACTTTAAATTGCGAGTTTTTTACATAATATGCATCACCAAAATCTGCGACACTATTTATTATTTTCGCGTTGATTGTTTCAATATCGTAGTTTGTTTGAGGTCTATATTTTCGAGTAAAGGTTGTAAAAGGTGTTGTATTGTATGATAGCTAGTTACGGTGTTTTGGGTTTCGGTTTGGTTTGAGTTTATGATATGATATACTGGATTTGTAGGGTTAGATGATACCCGTGCTGAGTCTGACAGTAGAAGCTGTTGTCTACGGAGATATAGGGGTATTTCATTCGCTTCGCAGCAGAGTGATTCCGCAGGACTGGATCTGAAGGCTCCTAAACAGATGCGGATTGAAGTATTCTGTATTGAGTTTAACTTATTTAGAGTAGATCTGCTTGCATTACCATACACAATACTGCCATATTCTAGTTTTGATCTGATTAAATCTCTATAGATTTTTAGTAGTTGTTGTTCATCAGCTCCCCATGTGCGATGTGATAGTGTCTTGATCAGATTTATGCGTTTTAAACAATTACCCTTGACATCGTCTATGTAGTGCTTCCACGTAAGTTTATTATCGAAGGTTATTCCCAGGAATTTATAGTGGTCTACTACATCTAAACTTCTCTCGTTCAGTTTAATATCAGGCGGCATTTGTTCGTTCCGTTTCCTGCTGAATTTGATTACTTTCGATTTTGTTGGAGAGAAATTGAATCCTACTGTAACAGCCCAGTCGGAGATTTTGTCTACGGCATTTTGGAGTAATGTTGATGTGGTTAATGAGGATTTACCGGGACAGTACAAGAAAAGATTGTCGGCATAAATAGTATATTTTATTGGGGGTCTAATAGAGGAGCATACGTCATTTAAGACTAAAATGAATAAGGTTGGGCTTAATACCGAGCCTTGGGAGACCCCATTTTCTAGGTTAAATGGTTTGGAAAAATGACCGTTGACGGATACTTTGGAAGATCGATTACTTAGAAAATTTGTTAAAAAGTTTAGGATATTACCTTCTAGATTTATTACTTTTAATTTATTGGTAATAGCGGGTCTCCATACACTTGATCAAACGCACTTTGTATATCAATCGTCACTTCTTTTTTCTCTGCAAAAGCGTTGGAAATCTCTGCATACATAGATACCAAACTGTCTGGTACTAATTTTAAATTGACTGTAAGATAAACGATTTGTTGCTATTTACAATTTATTTACACTATATACATTTTTTACACTATACACAACATACTTATTGAATTATTACAAACACTGTTGTCTATTGTACTTCTCGTTAGCAACTGCCTACTCCTAAATATCACCGCTAGAGGTACTGAAGTGCTGAAGTACGTTTTGGTGGGGAATATCGTCCCCAACATGCTGGGGGCCCCTAAGGACTAGGGTAACCTTTATTCACATAGTTCACCCTTTTCACAATTTTTTTTAATTATCACTACACTCACTTAACACATTTACAGGTAAATTTATAATTAGGAAATATGAACAGGATCAACAGTTGTTACATTTTTACATTAAATACCGTTTTTTACAAGACCAAAATGAAATATGAACTTATTAACATTTTTACATTAAATGCAGTTGTTTTTACAAGACCAAAATGAAATATGAACATATTAACCAATTGGCAGAACTGCTATTTTACTTAGCGACCTCAGATAATTACCCTTCTGGGTTCTCACCTCTACTACTCTGACCTTATTATCATTACCCTTTATTATTCGAATTATGCGTCCCATTGGCCAATATGTAATGGTGGGACATTGTCTTCTTTTAGAATGACTAACATATTTTCAGTTAAATTAGGCAAGCCTTGTTGCCATTTAGGCCTACTTTGTAATGAGGTTAAATAACTTTTATGCCATTTTTCTCAAAAATGTTGCTGCATTTTAGTGCACCGTTCCCAAAATTTTATTTTATTTTCTGGAATTTTTGTTAGGTCTCGTTGAGGATAACTTGTTATTGGTGCACCCATTAGAAAGTGACCGGGAGTCAAATATGACAGGTCTGAAGGATCATTGGTGATTTGAGTTATCGGTCTGGAATTTAAAATTCCTTCTATTTCAATAATGACAGTGTTCAATTGTTCATATGTTGGAAAGGCATTACCTGCAATTCTTTTGAGATGAAATTTAGTACTTTTTACCCCTGCTTCCCACAGCCCCCCCCAACACATGCGAATAGTTAGGGATGAATTTAAATTCTATGCCTTCATTAGACATTAGCTGCGTAATCTATTATTTCATTTTTAGATTGAACGTTGCAATATTTTTTAAGCTCTGCATTTGCCCCCTTAAAGGTGCCTCCGTTATCACAATACAATGTCGAAGGCTTACCTCATCTTGAGATAAATCTTTTCAAGGCAGCTAAGAAATTTTGAGTTGTCATGTCCGATAGTAATTCCAAATGTATCGCTTTAACAGCAAATCAAACAAATACTAGAATATATGCTTTAGTTTCAATAGATTTTCTAATTCTACTCTGTTTTATATTAAATGGACCGCAAAAGCCAATTCCGGTGTTATTAAATATTCTATTGCAGGTTACACGATCTTGTGGTAGAGAGCCCATAAGTTGCTGAGATATTTTTGCTTTTAGTCTGAAACAGAACAAGAATGTATGTTTTTTTATCACTGTGTTTCCATTGATTACCCAAAATTTTAAATTTAAACTGCTAAGCATCTGTTTCTGTCCCGCCTGCCCAAGCCTTATACGTTCTCTTCTTATTACTAGATCAGTGATTCTACTATTTTTTGCTAAAATAATTGGGCGTTTTTGCGAGTAGGGGATATTTGCCTCTGCAAGCCTGCCACCTACACGAATGAGTCCAGAATTATCAATAAAGGGATATAGACTTTTCAAGTGTGTTTTAATTTCTAATTTGGAATTTAAATGTTTTAATTCAGATGCAATATGTTCTTGCTGATCAATTTTTATTATTATTCCTAGATTAGATTAGATTTTAACGGGGTTACAGTGCACTGAAACCAAATGTTTATTGTGCCCCCCCTATCAGAGTTGTTCTCGCTACTAGTACAGCTCGCCTTCCAGTTCTAAGGTTCTAATGAACTCTAGTATTTGTTATTCTTGCCTAATTCATCAAGTTTTCTTCGGCACTCCCATGCCAACTTTGAGTCAATGACTATCAGAATGGATCGATATGTCACATTTCTGGTAGTTTCTTTCTAAGTTCATTTCCACGCATCTTTCGATCGCAAGTATTTCTGCCTGAAAGACGCTCGGGAAGGAGCCTAACGATAATGAGTATCTGGTGCCAGGCCCAAATACTCCAGCGCCTGCTCCAATGGTGGTTTTTGAACCATCCGTATACCATCTAATGGTGTTTTCTTTGAGAGTTTGGGTGGTGTATTCCCTTTCCCAGTCTCTCCTCGTATTTATCATCGTGGTGAAATTCTTTTCGATGCTTACTTTCCTGATCATTTCGTCACTGGGAAGATTCGCTAATGAGGTGTATCTTGTCAGAGAGGACCAAGCTCCCTTATTTTTAATACTCTCATTGCCTGAACCTTCCTTAGATATTCTAAGAAATGCCTCTTGGGCAGATCTTTCTATCACCAGATGTAGAGGTGTGAGATCTGTAATGATCTCAAGTGCCCTAGTTGGACACGTTCTCATAGCTCCAGTGATGCACACACAGACAAGCCTTTGAACTTTATCGAGGGTTTTCCTCGTGCTGTACTGACTTGCTTTTGTGAGCCAAACTATTGCCCCATACATAATTGCTGGCCTCACAATCATGGCGTACATCCATCGCAGTATTTTTAGGTTACAGCCCCACCTCTTACCAGCTAGATTTCTGCACGCCATCAAAGCTCTTATTGCTTTACTAGCAGTTATTTCAACATGCTTATTCCACAGAAGCTTACTGTCTAGGGTATCCCTAGATATTTAACCTCTGATTTCCATTCTATGATTTCCCCGTTTAAGCATATGGGTTTCATGGCTGGAAGTGTTCTTTTCCGGGTAAATGGAATTACTATGGTCTTGCTTGGGTTAATGTGTAGCCCCACTGACAAGCACCATTGCTCACAATGATTCTGAGGCCCTTTTGTAATAAATCACACAAGGTGCTCTCGAACTTGCCTCTGACTATTAAAACAATGTCATCGGCGTAGCCCATACATTCGAAGCCAAGCTCCGTTAGCCTGTAGAACAACTATTATTCCTAACGCGTGGTCTAATTCCGCTGGACTTAAATGACCAACTATCCTATTTTTGTTTTTGATGTTACTAAAAAATCGAAATATATAAGCTGTAACATAGTATTTGTTTTAACTACAATAGCAAGGATATGTTCTCCTTTTTGTTCTGGTAAAGGTTCTGTTAACTGTGGTACATTGTTGACATTCTATGCAACGTTTTTTACTTGTAAATATTCTGGTCCACCACATTGTATGGGAGTTTAATGCTTGAAAATCTAGTCCACAACTTAAGCAGTCAGCAGGATTGTTTTTTGAATCAATGTAATCCCAAATAAAATGTTTACTGTTTTCTTGAATTTTTAGCACCCGATTTGCTACATATGGATTTAATGTAATTGGATAAGTCTTTATCCATGACAATGCTATTGTCGAGTCTGAGTGCAGATATACTCTCTGAATTTTATCTTTCAACAAACCATGTATTTTAATGGTTAAATTTGACAGGAGTAGAGCACTATTTAGCTCTAACCTAGGTATTGTTAACTTTTTGTTAATTGGAACTATTCTTGACTTTGAACATAGTAACGTGACATCCACTTTTTTATTGAATATAGACCGTATATATAAAACAGCTCCATAGGCATACATTGATGTGTCGCAGTACCCAACTAATTCTACTTTTTCAGCATCTGTTATATTCACATTTCTTGGAATTTCTAAATTTAGCCTCAAACTAATGTTTTTTACAAAGTCTCGCCATGATTGTAATAGTTCATTTGAAAGTAAATCATCCCATTTAAATTTTTGTACCCAAGTTTTTGAATAAACACCTTGGTATGTACTAAAGCAGGACCTATGAGACCTAAGAGATCATAAAACTTACAAATGCAACTAAGTATTTGTCGTTTAGTCATACATTCATTAAAATTACATTTGGGAATAGATACCTCAAAATTATCAGATATAACATTGTAAGTGAGACCTAACGTTTTGATGGTATTGCTATTTTTATCTATATCTAGTTTTTCTAAATGCAGTTTTTCTTTTGGCATGTCTCTTAAAACAACCTCCGAGTTTGAGCACCATTTATGTAAATCAAATGAACCCAACTTTAAAATATTAATTAACTGATTTTTTGTTTCAATTAACTCCTCAATAGTATCACCTCCTGTTAAAATATCATCGACATATGTATCATGTAAAAGAACCTTAGCTCCTAGTGGAAATGCTTGCTTCTCTTGTTTAGCCAACCCTACCAAGCAACGTGTTGCTAGAAATGGAGAACTTCGTAAACCATAAGTTACTGTCAAAAGACTAACACATTGGATAGGAAGTTCAGGTTTTACTCTCCATAATATATTGAGCAACTTTGTGTGTTCTGGATTAATAAGAATTTGTCTATACATGTGTCTAATATCTGTTATTAAAACAAACTTGTGTGTTCGAAAACAAATCAAAATATCAAAAAGTTGCGGTTGTACAACTTCTCCATTGTACATGCAGTCATTTAAAGAAATTTTATTTTTTGTCTTCATAGAACCATCGAACACGCAACGAACTTTAGTTGTGACCTTATTCTGTGTATATAATCATTTCGAATGATTGGGTGATGTGCCATGAAGTAGGTTGACCTCAGGGTCCCTATTCTGTAACTCAAGCGAGAGATCGTGCACGACTATTCACTCCTCACTCACATAATTCTTAAAACCGTATTCACGATGAATCGGCGACTCCACTACATTTGGCTCAGCGTTGCCAAATGAAACGGCCAGTTTTGACCTACTATTTAGTAGTTTAAATGTACTTTAGGTTATATGAGGATAATAAACGAAGAAATATTTTTAGATTCTGTTGTTGTCCAGCGTTGTTATTTGTGGGTGATTTGAGTTGTGTGTATATTTCAGTTTTGTGTATTAGTTATTTACTATATTCAAAAAAGACGATAATAATGTTGTGTAAAGCACAAAAAACATTGTTAATAGAATTTATGAACAATCATCCAGAATTGCGTAATGGAAAATTTACGCCAAATTAAAAACCACAAAAACTAAAGTGTTAACTCTTCTCTAAAAATAAATAACAACTAAAAACTAAGTCTGTACTGTGAACTAAACCACTTGTTCAATTAAAATTAAACCTGTTTACTGTTTTAATTACAACAATCCAACAACATTCAACATAGAAAACTCGTTGATTATGATTAATATTTGATTTTTGAGGTTTAGTTAAAGAACAAAAATAAAACGGTCCTTGTCATCATTTTATTGGCCTCTTATTTATATTTATTCTGTGACTAAAGATATGCGCAAGTCCGCTCTCTTACTCCCCTGCTTTTACCCAGTAGAGTAGTCGCATAGGAGTATGTGAGCACTCTCCTACCTTAGAGAATACGGATTTATGATATTTAGGAGAGTGGCATGCGCAGTAACGTTAAATTGTGAACGAGAACTCGTGCACGAGCTCTCGCTTGAGTTACAGAATAGGGGGCCAGGGATGCGCACGATGTATCGATGTTTTGAAAATATCGATTTTTATGTTTCGATTTTCGATGTTTATGTCGATGTTTTTCCATTCGACTTTATTAGTTAACATCGATATTTTTTGCGATGTTTTTTTGAATTAAACGAAAAATAATAGCTTTGTTCGCGGGTCAATCCCGAATCCCGAATCAATTCCGAACGGGGTCTAGCCAATTAAATAAAATAAATTTAGTTCTAAAACAGTTCAGGATTTTACAAACCAAATATTTTGCTTCAAAATAAATCGGGATTTTACCGCGAAGCCGCGAACAAAGCTAATATTAAAAATAAAATTGACCTATCAAGAATTTCTACAATATACTATACATAAAATTAGTGATATAATAAACTAAACATTTTTAGAATTAATCATATTATATCTAACTTTCTTGTGTGTTCTTTTAAATGTGCGGCCACGGCCTTCTTTTAAATGTGCGGCCGCGGCCTATTCCTATCTCGGCAAGCGGCACGCGGAATCGGTTTAAAGGTAAAGACGGCCGCCTTTAACCTTTGACTTTGATCAGGCGGCCGCCGCCGCTTTTGTCGGCTAAATCTTCTGGAATTTAATTTCGTAGAAATTATTTTGGCGTTTCTATATAAAAGATAATAGTTTCGTGTTCAGTTAAGTGTGTGTAGTCAGCCAAGTGGAGTTGGTGGTTGCATGGGTTGCATTGTTTTACGTCCAGTGCGCGTTTTAATTTTTAATTTATTTTTAAATGAATTTGTCTGTTCTGTTAGTAGTATTCTAAAATGGCTCCTCCAAAAAGTGATGTGTGGAAACATTTTTTTAAAAATAATGATGGGACAGCTACGTGTCGGTATTGTAACAAAAAGCTAAAAACTGGAAATACTACGAATTTAATGGGACACATTTTGTGCGATTGCATAAGTTGTTAGTAGCTCAAAAAAGTTCGGCAAAAATAAAGTTACATGAAAAAACCTGTGCCAAAAGTTCCGAGACTGCTGGGCCGTCACAAGAACAAGAAAGTGAGATGTTAAGCCCAGCTTCGGAGATAACACAGATATCGGATCCGGATACTGATGACGATACAGACACTGTCGCTGAAAATGCAAGTATTGCAAGTTCAAGTACTTCAAGTTCAGTTTTTAGCGAGGCCGTGACTCCAACGACTGCATCAGGCTCAGTAAGTAGAAGTAATTCAGCTTTAAGTACATTATTCCAGCCATCGGTAAAAAAATATTTCAAAATATAACATCTTACGGAGAAGGAGGTAGAAAATTTGAGGATATTACTAACGCAATTCTATTTATCATTTGCAAGATATGCAGCTGTTAAACATAGTTGAAAATGAAGGGTTTCGACACCTTATGAAAATCGTTGTACCTCAAGATAAAGTTACCGAGCAGAGACACCTTAAGCCGTAGACTGGATACCAAATATGAAGTAGTATCACAAAAAATCAAAGAAAAATTATCACTTATTGACTCGCTTACCATTACGACTGATATCTGGAGCGATACAATGCAGACACGAAGTTTCTTAGGCGTCACAGTGCATTATGCAGACCAAATGAAAGTTTGTTCATTTACACTAGGAGTATTCGACCTAAACGAGAGGCATACATCGGCTTATTTATCTGAAAAGTTGTTAGAAATTTGCGACCTATGGCACATACCTAAGGAAAAAATTACAGCTGTTGTAACGGATAGTGGCAGGAATATTGTAAAAGCAGTGGATTTATCTTTTGGAAAAAATTTACACATACCATGTTGCGCTCACACATTGAATTTAGTAAACGAAAAATCAATCAGCTCTGTACCAAATTTGTTGGACATTATCAGTAAAGTGAAGAGCATCGTCACTTGGTTCAAGCAGAGTGTAGTAGCCAGTGATGAATTAAGAAAACACACATCTAAAAAATTAATCCAAGAAGTCTAAACACGTTGGAACTCCAAATATTATATGTTAGAACGTTTTATAGAACTACGAGTTGAGATTAACAATATTATAATCCGACACACTACAACACCAGCGATGGTCAGCGCCCTAGAAATTCAACAAATAAAAGAAATTTTAAAACTATTACGAACCTTGAAAGCAGCTACTAAAGAGTTATGCGGTGAAAAATACGTCACGGCAAGCAAAATCATTATCATGATTTATTGCCTTAAAAATAACATTCAAAGTATCGATTGCAATCTAGAAATGGGCGTTAACTTGAAAGAAGTATTACAGACCGAATTACAAAAACGATTTGGCCACATGGAGGAAGTACGCTTACTAGCAGTAGCTACTTTACTCGACCCAAGATTTAAGCGAATCCATTAGCCTGTTCCCGAGCCGTATCATATTTAAGCACGGACTACTATTGTATATTCGGTTTGACTCCTCTACGGTGGTCGCCATGTTGTGCTAATTTTAAGTTGGCCGGCCTGAGTCACGTGATTCGTACAGGACCGGTTTAAACAATAAATCAGAAATCATTTATAAGATAGGAAAATACGAAACGGTGAGAGAAAAAAGTATACCTACTTTATTATTTATATTAGCTAATGCGTATTGTGTATCTACCTAAGTTGGGATTATGGAAAACATTTTCATAAATTTTAAGAAGTGTTTATTTATAAATTATATTATTATATATTCTTATTCAAATTCAATTAATCAGGAAATAAATAAAATAACTGTTAATTTTAATTTAATCACGGTCAAGTCCAATTCACATTAATACAATATGGAAATATAAAAAAATGCTAAGATAACAAAAAAAGAAAAATATATAAAACTAGAACAAGATAGAACAATTGACACATGCATTAAACTTGTCTATAAAACAAAAGGAAAAACTTAAAGTATAGTATACATCACAAGAAAAAAGCAAGTAAAGTAAGAGGAGTGATAACACATCAAACCAGCAATAAAAGATGTATGCTCTAAAGTGGAAGCTCCAGTAAATGTTTTTTAAACTTGAAAGTGGACACATCAAAAATTAAAATTCCATCGACAGAATTTGCTAATCTAAGTGTCCTAGGTAGAAAACTATCCATTGCATAGTTGTACCTATGAAATGCGACATGATACGTTTGTACCTGCCTAGAAAGACGAGAAGAGACAACTAAATATATTTTAGAGAGAAGCTTGGGACTATCACAAATACCATTTACTATGTTGAACAGCTGTATCAGATCCCTTTGCCTTCAGCGAACCACCAGAGTAGGAATGTTTAAAAAACGTTCTAAGAAATCATAACAAAGGTAAATGTGTATCTTAAAAGCAATGTATCTTGAAAAATTGTGCTGAACAGCTTCATGTCATATAATGAGGAGACCATACTGGTAAACAATAATCAAGATAATTTCTGACCAGTGAGCAATATAGAGATCTAATAGCAGTGATGTTAGTAAAATTAGAAGTGGTTCTCTTTATAAAACCCAACATCTTCATAGATTTTTGAACAACAGTGGTAACATGAGACTTATAATTAAGTGTGGAGTCCAATATAACACCCAAGCCCTTAGTTTGAGAAGCACATTTTAGAGTTCATTATTAATATTGTAATCAAAAGCTATTGGGTGGTGTATTCCATGAAAACGCATTACATGACATTTGGATGCATTTAGATTCACACCATTAAGTGTACACCAATTTGATAGACTATCTAAATCAGATTGTAATATTAGAGCATCATCCATGCCACTAATCACACTAAAACATGTCAGGTGGTCATCAGCAAATAACAAGGCTTTGCTACCTTGAAAACAATGGATTATATCATTCATAAATATGTTAAATAATAATGGTCCTAAATGAGACCCTTTGGGAACTCCAGAGGTTACTGGAAAAGTATGAGAATATTCATGAGTAACTCTGACCATTTGTAAACTATTCGTAAGATAATCACTTATCCATTGTAATACAAGACCGTCAACACCATAATGAAAAAGTTTATGTAGCAAGAGCTCATGATTAACCCTGTCAAAAGCTTTAGAGAAATCAGTGTACACATAATCAATCTGCAGACCCCCTTCCAAACCATCAGACAAAAAGTCAACATATGTGAGTAAACCCAATTCTGCAGACCTTTTAGAAGTGAAGCCAAATTGTTGTGATGTCATTATACTCGAACAGTCATAGGTGAGATAATCTAAAATAATACTATCAAAGACTTTGGGAATTATGCTAAGGATTGATATAGGACGATAGTTTGAGATGTCTGATTTTCTACCCAATTTATACACTGATGTGACATATGAAGTTTTCCAATGATCTGGAAATTCGCCTGTAACAAGAGACTTATATATGAAAGAGCGGACGAGATAAAAGGAAGCTAAATTCCCTAAGAATGGAAGGTATTCCGTCAGGACCTGGGCGTTTTTTAATATCAAGTTTAGATAACTTTGCATAGATGTTCGAAGCCAGAGGTTGATTTGAGTAAACTGATGAGAAATGTTTAGCAAATAGATTTGCAATATCATTCCCGTTACCAGCAGTAAGGTCCCCAAGAGTCATTTCAGAAGGTATAGTGTTATTCCCACTCCTACTGTTTACACACTTCCAAAAAACTTAACATTATCTGTAACACAATTTCAGTATATTTTACATAATTTCGGTAGCACTCTCGTGATAAAAGTTTACACTGAGCCCTTAATCTACTAAATTCCATTTAGTTTACAGGACACCTAGTAATTTTGTGAGCCATTTCTTTCTCCCACAAATGCCTCTTCAACTCGGGAGTATAGCAACATGGAAACCTCTTCTTGCAAACCTTTTTCAGCGGAACAAAGCAATTTATTATAGTGTACATTATATCGTAAAATATGAACACCATCTCAGTCAATTGATTCCAAGGAACGGCACATTGCTTCATAATTTGTACGATTAAAATCGTAGTTTTCGCCTCCTGCTTGTTTTTACACAAATTTTTAGTTTGTTTCTGCATACTCTTAATTGCCTCTTCAAAAAGCGAATCTTTTCTCTCAATTTTATATTGGTATCTTCTGTGGAAGGTTTGCTGAAAATAGAACATTTCTTTAGACTAGTTAAACTTTGGTAATAAGGCATTATATAAATGCTACGTAAAATTTATATAAATAAAATACATTACATTTTGATTTTATAGAAAATTTGATATTAAAATTACCTATACGGATGAAAGAATTGTACTATCGGTACTATATCAGAAGAATGAGCAGATGGAGACGAGTCTGAATCACTCTGTTTTATTGGAGAAAGTTATGTCGGTGATTTTGGTGAACTACTTTGAGGTGAATCAACACTTTCCAGCTGGCTGCTACGATTAAAAAATATTTTTTTATTCTTTGTGAGTACTAAGTGAAAATTAACATACCATGTAGGTGGAGGTGAGCTAGGTAAATAACTTTTCTCCAAGTGATCAACTTCAAAACATTGAGGTAGTTTTAGGGTTGGAATTGACCCTATTCTTAAACGTTTCTGTTCGCCTGCCACTTCAAAATTGATTTGTCCAAAATGTTCGGAGCACACCCTTTCATAGGCAATATTATAAGCTGGATCTTTTCCAACTGCTACCAACCAGGACCTTTTAAGCGTATTGTCACTGGGAAATCTACAAATTGGAGAAAAAGGAAAATGTAAGTTAACTTACATACAAAAAAAATCATATAACTTACTTATGAAATGTTACACCCTCTTTCAAACGAGAAATGTAAGTAGCATTAGAGCAACCTGGTACAAAACAGGAAGGCATTTTAGCAGTTTGTAGCTAGTCTCCATAATCCCAATGGAGGCGTTTAAGTTCAACAACCTTATCCAATCTGAGGATCAGTCTATTGACCAATATAAAAAAAGGCGGGGTTGGCTGTCTTTGCTCATTGTTGCACTGCTTTAACTACTGCTTGCTGCTTTTGCATGTATGTTAGTTTTGGTTATGGGATGGTGGACAAATTCAGCTATCGGGATGTCTGCTTCCACGTTAGCACCCCTGGTAATGGGAATAACAGGATCATTTATGGTGCTGTTATTCTTTGACTAAATGACATCCCAACGGTTTTGTTTTACGGCTTAATCCTAAGGTGTGCGTATCCGTGCCGAGGGGATGCATGACAGTGAGCCTATCATCTGTCACTAACGGAACCTTCGGGATACTAGGCGCCCTCCCGTCGTAAGTCAGCCTTGTCATGGTAATGCAGGGCTCTGCCGTGATGGACCTCTTTTTCCCTAGCTACTCGTGGGACTTTTATGGAAGAAGTAACTAAAAATATAAATACCACAGAGGAGATGGAAGTCGAACTATCGACTCCAACTGACCTCCCTGTAACTTCGGATCAGGAACGAGACCTACTCAGGTCTCCAACTCCTGAAAATAAACCTAGGAAACTAGGTGGTGCAGCCAGGAAACGACTTAGTCGTCTCCTTAAGAGTGGGGTTCCTTACGAATCCGCCTTGCACCAAATACTAGAGCAGCGAGAGCGGGATCAGCCGCAAGAGAGGAAACATACTCCCTCTGTGGCTGGTACCAGCAAGCGCTTACGCTCTAATGATGACTCACCTGAACAAGAGGCAAAGAAGCCCTGCTCAGCTGAATCAGTGGTAACGTCAGGTGAAACTGACTTACAAAAGCCCTCTTATGGGCAGGCTGTATCCGGCATCAAGGTGGGAATTTTACATCTTGAACATCCGACAGCCTCGATTACGACCAAACAAATGGAGTCCCTTCAGTATGCCATTATGGCCGCTGTAGAGGATATACCTGATGGTGGTCCACAAGTACAGTTCCAGAGCTGTACTTTCCGGCCTGGATGGTTACAGGTTACCTGTGTAAATCAGGAGAGTGTCTCGTGGTTGACTGGAGTAGTCAATACACTTCAATCATGGGACGGTGCCTCCCTGAAATGTGTTTCAGGTGACCAACTCCCGAAGCCACACATCTGTGTGGCTTACATACCTGACGAAGGCAGTCGTAGACTGATTTCAGAACAGGTCCTCACCAGACTGAGGAAAATGAACCATGGTCTGTTTACCTTGGAGTGGACTGTCCTACACAAGGAAATTACAGGCCCTGGTCAAACATGGACTTTTGCCATTGACGATCGATCCATGGCCACGTTGGAGAGGATCGGATTTAAACCATATTTCGGTTTTGGACAGGTTGTTTTCCGACCCAAAACTCGCCCCTCCCAACTGACATCAAAACCGGGTCCCTCGAAGAGATCCGAAAAAAGCCGCGGCCCGGGGCCGAGTGGAAAACCTCCTGTTACAGTGAGGAGGACCGACCCTCCTCACAAGAGCAGGGGGAGTGTACCACCGGCACGTAGCCGGGGCACTAGCCATCCCAAAGGGAGAGCTGGTTTCCCCAAAAAGAAGACGGGTAACGTCTCTTCAACGGAACGGGAAAAAGGAACTGGACCTGCTGTCCTGAAATCGAAGACCAGTACGACCTCGACTAAAGGACCAAAGCAATCAGCTGGATCTGCCATGGCGAAAGGTGACCAAGCCTCGTCAATGGCACCAACTACAGCCTCACCCCTGGGAGGATCAGATGGTGGCGCCTCAATTGACCCACCGTGTGATCTCCCCTAGGGATCTGAGGAGACACAAGTTTGCCTGCGGCTACCGTATTCGTCACTTTCAACTGTTTACAGGCAAACTTACAGCATGCCAAGGCCGCTTCATACATTCTTGGCAAAAGGTTCAAAGACGAATCAATCGACCTTGCCTTCCTGCAAGAACCATGGACAGGAAACACAGACCGAGTAACTGGTCTCAGCAATATTCCTGGCGAGGTAGTAGTCTGTCCTGGGGTGAAACCCAGGGCTTGTCTCCTCATTAGGAAAAATATTAATTATTTTTTGCTTACAGGCTTTTGCACTCCTGATGTAGTAGCCATCCAAGTGTCCCTACCGGAGAAGAATGGTATGACTAACATAGTCGCCTGCTCAGCATACTTCCCAGGGGACATGGATACTGTACCTCCTCTCGCTATACGTCGGCTAGTCGACTATAGCAAGAAGAACAGACTCCAGTTAGTCATGGGCTGTGACGCCAATTCACACCATACATCGTGGGGTAGCACGGATATAAATCAAAGAGGTGAGTTACTTTTTGATTATATACTAGGGGAAGGGCTATCTGTTATTAATAAGGGCTCCGAACCAACTTTTGTAACTAGAAATAGATCAGAGGTGTTAGATTTAACAATCAGCTCAAACTTTTTGAGCAATAAGATACGGCATTGGGCAGTATCTACTGAACCTTCGTGTTCAGATCACAGACACATTCAATTCAACATTGAAATAGGTCCACGGCCAGTAGTGGAATATCGCGACTCAAAAGCTACTGACTGGAGAGGATACAGAAATTCCCTTCAACGGTACATTGAGGAAGGCTTCACTACAATAAACAGTTGTGATGGGATAGATAATGCGGCGGACAAGCTTCGGGAAGCAGTGATCTTCTCCTATCATGAAAACTGTCCACTCAAGACAAAAAGAGACAATCGCAACTCTACTTGGTGGAACAAAAGCCTAGACAAGCGAAGAAAAGAAGTTCGACGACTATTCAATCGATCTAAAGAGTCAGGCAACTGGGAACATTATAGAACTGCTCTAACAACTTATAACAAAGAAATTAGAAAGGCGAAACGGGAGTCTTGGAAGAAGTTCTGTGAGAGTATATCCGACATACCTCGCAGTACTAGAATACACAAGATTCTCTCTAAAGAGCCGATTGCCGAGATAGGGTCGATGAAACGACCAGATGGCACTTTTACGACCTCTAGAAAAGAAACGTTATAGCTTTTGATTAAAAACCACTTTCCTGGAAGTTTGACTCTGGATAACAACCGACCTCCCCACTTTGAGGGCGCAAGGCGGCCCAAAAAGAATGATTGGGAGGTCGCCAAGAACGTTATCACAGCACCGGCAATTGAATGGGCAATAAAATCATTTCAGCCCTTCAAATCTCCCGGTGAGGATGGCATCTTTCCAGCTCTGCTACAAAACGGACTGGAATTACTTATACCCATCCTCATTAAATTGTATAGAGCTAGTCTGGCGTGGAATTATATACCACCCAGTTGGTTGGCAGCTAGGGTAGTATATATACCGAAAGTGGGCCGCACTGACCCACACCCTAAATCTGTCAGACCAATCAGCCTAACATCTTTCCTGCTTAAAGGACTTGAAAGAGTACTGGACTGCCATATCAGGCAGGTAGCTTTATACAGCTCCCCCCTGAGCATCCACCAGTACGCTTATCAAACAGGCAAATCAACAGATTTAGCATTACATAACCTTGTTGAGAAAATCACACAATCCCTTAACAATAAGGAGATTGCGGTGGCCATTTTTCTCGACATCGAAGGAGCATTCGACAATGCACTACCAGCTTCCATTGATTCAGCTTTGACTGAAAAGGGCATTAAACCAACGATTACCGGCTGGATATATGCCATGCTCACTAATAGAACAGCCACTACATCTATTCAGGACGAGGCCATCAGCTTTAAGGTTTCCAGGGGCTGCCCGCAGGGTGGAGTTTTATCTCCCCTTTTGTGGTCACTCCTGATGGATGACCTGCTTGGTACTCTCGTGGGTAGAGGGGTAGAACTGCAAGCGTATGCAGACGATTTTGTCATTTTGGCAAGAACCAAGTCAGGACGGGTTGCACATAATACCCTCCAAAGGACTTTGGACGATGTCTACAGTTGGTGCCAGAGGGAACAGATGTCTGTTAACCCTGGCAAAACTGTAATAGTTCCCTTCACCAGGAGAAGGAATTTGGCCACTTTCCTATAATGGTGAGGTTATTCCATTTGCAGCGGAAGTAAAATATTTGGGGATCATCCTAGATAAAAAACTTACTTGGAACGCTCACTTGGAAAAAGTCATCCATAAGGCCAGACTTTCCTTGTGGACATGTCGCAGGATCTGCGGAAAATCTTGGGGCTTGGGTCCCAAACAAATCCATTGGATATATGTGATGATTATTAGACCAATGATCACATACGGAGCCATTGCTTGGTGGTCAAAATCTTTACAGAAAACGGCCCAAGCAAAGCTCTCTGGCATACAGAGACAGGCTAGTTTGGCTATAACTGGTGCTATCAGCACCACACCGTCAGCAGCCATGGAAGTCCTCCTGGACCTTCCTCCTCTCCACATACTTCTGGAAAAGGAGGCCAGATGGACAACATATAGAATTGTGCATATTTCTAAATGTACGAAACAGGCTTATACAGAGCAAAGTAGAATGCTAGCGGCTACCGAAAGTCATAGTATTCTAGGAATGACCTCTGATATAATGCCCCCAACAGTAAACCATAATCTGCCTTATACCGTCCTATTTCCAAATAGAGATGAATGGGTCCTCCGCAAGGATGAACTCTCAAGAGCAGATATCTGTTGGTACACTGATGGATCAAAGACACCCTCAGGCTCTGGTGCGGGTGTATACGGTCGAAGACCTAGGACAGAAATCTCAACATCTCTGGGATCCTATGCAACCGTATTTCAGGCAGAAATTTATGCCATTGCTTCATGTGTGGAGAGTTTGGGGCAATCCAACCTGACACACAGATCAATAAAAATTTTCACGGACAGCCAAGCGGCCTTGAAAGCACTTAGCTCGTACCGTGTAACGTCGAAATTGGTTTTAGACTGCCAAAAAAGACTCGCCTCAATAGGAGAACGCAACAGGGTATCGCTGGTTTGAATTCCTGGCCACTCTGGTATGGATGGTAATGAGAAGGCTGACTCTCTTGCAAGAGAGGGTGCCGCTCATGACTTTATCGGACCAGAACCTACAATTGGCATCGCAACAAGTGTTGTCAAACATACACTAAATACTTGGACTGCAAGAAGAGTTTTAGACTTCTGGCATAATATACCAGGATTGGTTCATTCAAAGGCCTTCATACATCCTTCGAATAATGTATCCAAACAAATGTTAGGCTATAAAAGACACGATCTACGGTGCCTAACAGGCCTCTTAACAGGCCACTGTCGATTGAATCATCATATGCTGAAACTTGGACTGTCGGACGATCCGATTTGCCGTCTTTGTTTGGAAGATGATGAAACAGCAGAGCATATAATTTGTGCCTGCCCCGCCGCGGCGCAAATCAGGTATCGGATGTTTGGCAGGGCCACTCTCTTGCCCTCGGACCTGAAATATCATTCACTGAACAAATTAATCGGCTTCGTCAAGAAGCTGAATTTGTTTGGTGAAATTTGAATAGGTATGAGCCACAATAGATTCTCGCGAGTCGCAGTGGAGGGCCTCATTGACCCACTCATTATAAACCTAACCTAACCTAACCTACATACAAAAAAAATCATATAACTTACTTATGAAATGTTACACCCTCTTTCAAACGAGAAATGTAAGTAGCATTAGAGCAACCTGGTACAAAACAGGAAGGCATTTTAGCAGTTTGTAGCTAGTCTCCTACAGTTCTAGATCTTACAAATAACACTATACTATTAAGTACCTTACTAATATAACACTACTTATAAAATGTAATTAACCACTATTAATTTGCAATAAACACGAATATAATCCAAAAGTTAACACACAAATATCAAACTTGCACTCAATAAAATACATTGCGAAAATTGTGAAATGTGAACGATGCCACTCCTGACGCTGTCACAAATCAGTCAAATCGCATTGAAACAACGGAACAAAGGTAACAGAAATTGACAGAACGAAAATGGCGCGTCAGTTCATCCAGCTAAATTCAGCAAGGGATAAAAACTCAACCATGCATCAACCTAGTGCGCAAACGTGTGAAACTTTCATATCTTGTATAAGTGTAATGTGGGGTTATGTTATTTTTTGATGTTCTTGACATTTTAAGACTTCTATCATTTTTGAAAATTTAAATTATTGAAGTGTTTAAAGATGGCTGTAATGTGCTTACTATGTGAAAAAGTGTATAGGTACCAAAGAACATTGAATGCGCATATGAGAAAAGAACATGAGCAAGAACCTAATATCATGCATTTTGAATTTAATAAATATTATCACAAATGCTTGGAAGGGTGTAATGTGTCGTTTATCAATATAAAAAATTTAAGACAACATTTAAAAAAAAAGCACAACTTTGTTTTAGAACATGAGATTGTGAAATTTTCATCGAATGAAGGTAAGTAATTTTTTAAATAGTTTTTAAAATATCTGTAACAAAATACTTTCTTTTATAGAATTTACTTGCTGGTTGATGAATTTAAACAAGGATTGCGTGCAATATCTACTGACGAATTCTAAAAAACATCGAGAAAACTTCCAAACATCGTATTACTATTGCAATCGTTCAGGTAGTACTTGATTAGTGAGTGTTGTAAACTGTTTCATGAGAAAGTAATTTTCCAGGTACCAGAAATAATAAACCTAAGGTGTTACCCCAGAATAGGAAAAGGAATCTTAAATCCCAGGGCTCTTGTAAAATTAATGTATCGTGTACAAGTGTTATTATAGTAATTAAGTGTTTACAGACAGGATCATTAGAAGCAACCTATCATAAAACACATTATGGACATGAAAAAGAAATTCAACACATTCGAATTTCAAAAACTGATCATGCCAGCATAGCTTCCCAATTAATAAGTGGTGTTACTATTAATAGGTAAAATAATTTGTAAATTCTTGTTATGCATTTACCTCCAGTTCATTATTTTAGGGTTCTAGAAGATAATCGTCGAAATTTGAATTCAGACAAATTGACAAGGAGAGATCTCATAACAAGAAAGGATATTAATAATGTAAAACGTCGCTTCCATATTGATTATGCAAATGGGGTAATATACCTATAAAATTTTATGTAATTTTTATTTGTTAGTAAATATAATATTTATAGGTTTTACATGAAAATGATGCAGTCAGTGTGGATTTGTGGGCTGAAGAGTACAAGAAACATAACTTTTTGTACTACAAAAAACAAGGTGAAGAGCATCCCATCTTAGGTGTAAATGATATTTGCTTAATATTTATGAACATTTCTCAGGAATATCTCTTGAAATCTTATGGCAAAAAAATAATTTGTGTTGACAGTACACATGGTCTCAATAAGTATAATTTTCAGTTAACTACCATTATGGTCATTGATGACTACGGAGAAGGTTTCCCTGTTGCGTGTATGTTCAGCAATAGAGTTGATACTCTAACAAATGAAATATTCTTTGATGCAATTAAAAATCGTGTAGGAGTCATATCACCTCAAACATTTATGACCGATATTACTACTACTTACATAAATGCATGGGAAAAAGTAATGGGAGAACCAAATTATAAATTATATTGTAGTTGGCATGTTGACCGTGCTTGGAAAAGCAATCTTACAAAAATTAGAACTCAAGAGAAGAGAGCAAATGTGTACAAGACTTTAAAATATTTACAGTATATGTTGAATGAAAGTGACTTTTTTCATGACTTAAATTCAACTATCACATTACTCTGTAATGATGAAGATACAACAGAATTTGGTAAATACTTTCAAGAACATTATTTTAGTAATTGTGAAAAATGGGCATACTGTCTAAGGAAAAATTCTGGCATCAATACCAATATGCACATTGAATCTATGCACAAAACAATAAAGTATTTTTACTTAGAAGGTAAGAAAGTTAAAAGATTGGATAAGGGCATTAATGCATTAGTTTCATATATTAGAAATAAAATAATAGAGAGAATTATTAAAAACACAAAAGGTCTAAGCTCAAACCACATTAGTGAAATTACTAAAAGGCATAAAAATTGCATATCTTTAAATTTTAAAATTGAATTTAAAAATGATATTTGGGAAGTTGCTGATAATAAACAAATATATTTAATTTCAAAAATACGAATGCCAACCACATCATGCTGTAAGTTAGTTTGTAAAGAATGCAATATATGTATACATACTTATCAATGCACATGTGTTGATTATTGTATCAAATATTCAATATGTGTGCACATACACTCTGTAGTTTTGTTTGAAAATAAGAGAGAAAATTATAGTATTGTCAATATGAATCAAAATAACACCCAGGAAATATTTGTCCATATGAAAAGTGTTGGAAATGTTGCCGAAATAACGAATTCAGCAGTAATTTCTGAAATTAAAAATTTGGCAGGCCAATTTACCAATTTTGATTATGAACATGCAAATAAAGATGTCTTATTACATGTGAAAAAGACATTAAAAAATTGTTTTAACTTTTTAACTACCAGTGATTCAATTAAAAATCCAATTGAAAATTTTCCATCTGATAATAATCAGTTAAATGAACCACCAAATAAAAAAATTGCAAAACAAAAATCTTTCCACAGTACTAAAAAGAAACAGTCCCAGAAACTGAGAGTATCAAAACCCAATTTTGATGAAACTGAAAATGTTAAGAGAAATTTGAGAGGAGAACTATATATCTCATGTAACAAACAAAATGACCATATGTATCTGTAGTCAAATAATAGGTAGAAATAAGTATTTCGTTTTTATAGTAATTGTAATGACATTGGAAAAATATCAATAAACCTTTATTTAAAATTAATGCATTTCAATTAATATTTCTGGTAGAAAAATTGTCTTTAGATTAATTCAAATACAAATACATTAATTATGTCTCTTTATTATTTCATAATAAACGTTTATGATCTACCTACACAATCTGACTACAATTAAATGAATTATTTAATTTTAAATTATCTTATTACCTACTTTCGTTAATCGCACCTCTAATCTGTTATATTATTTGAAATCGTGACCTTAGATTTAGCATTTGCGCAGTGGCTCGATGCATGGTTGAGCTTTTTTTTTCTACACTCTTCTGGTACACAGATACATTTTAAATTTATTAACGGATGTCACCGAGTCAATTCGAAGTGCAGCTATTTTTAGTTGGGCCTCTCATAACAAAACAGAACGCAGTGAGGGAGCCCATTTCTGCTGCTGCACAACTTCTAATAATTCTACGGTAATATTGCTTAACCACATTGATTACAGACATTAAACTAAATACAATTTTTCAACAGATATTTAGCTACAGGTGACTGTTTCACATCCATATCGTACCACAGTATCTGGTAGAGACAATAACAGCAAGCATAATTGCAGAAATGTGCACAGTACTTTGGAGTTGTCTCAAAAAGAAAGTTCTACTTTTAATTTATGTTAAATTTTAAACGTTTGCTCATCTGATAATATTATGTATTAATATAAATGTTCTAATTTTTTTATTTTAAATTATTTTGGAATATTATTATTAAACCATACACTACCCCATGGACAGGCTTTGTATTTATGTGAACACATTTGAAGTTAAATTCTCAATATTGTATGAATGCTGCATGTATATTGTTATCGTATTCTATTGTAGGAATACATTATTATATTGAGTTGTCGGGAACTGATACTAAAAAAATAAAATTTTGTATTTTTTGTTTATATGGCTAATTAATTTCAGTATTTGAAAGAAACCCAGATCCCAAGAAGTCCACAAACTCAAATAAACCTAATAGATTCTAGAAAACTCCATTGTTCAATATCGCACATGCACAAACACACTCACTTAAGGAAAGAAAATTGAAACAAAATAATTGATTACAATATATTTAATTTAAACTAGGATACACAGCTATTTTTCTCATTTCAGTATAAAAATGTTTCATTTATTGATTTAACAATATTATATTATTAAACTAGTCAACATGAATAGTTTGTTTCTTTTCAGTTCTTCCAATTATCACAATCATTAAAAAATTGTCCTTTTTTGTTAATAATAAAGGAACATGAATTTATATAAATAAACAAAACAAGTACTTAATTAATTATCACAACAAAACATTTAATATCTGTCATCTAAAAACTTTTACAAACAAAAATGTGGTTAATAAGTTACATCATTTCTCGTTAAAACTGTATAACAAAGAATCAAAATTATCGGTTTAAACGTATATTTTCATACTTTACCAGTTAATAATCTTTTAAAATATTTACCCCGCCTGAATCCATTGTTTACAATAATATAACAATAACAAAGAAGTTGCACATATAGAAAATATATTTTATTATTTGATTTGTCTATGAAGTTGCATGTCGCTCAGAGGAAGGGATAAAAGCATTTGTGATAATATTTATTATATTCAAAATGCATGATATTAGGTTCTTGCTCATGTTCTTTTCTCATATGCGCATTTAATGTTCTTTGGTAACTATACACTTTTTCACATAGTAAGCGCATTACAGCCATCTTTAAACACTTCAATAATTTAAATTTTCAAAAATGATAGAAGTCTTAAAATGTCATTAACATCAAAAAATAGCATAACCCCACATTACACTTTACAAGATATGAAAGTTTCACACGTTTGCGCACTAGGTTGATGCATGGTTGAGTTTTTATCCCTTGCTCTAAATTCTATTATGCTGTCAATTATTTCGCGCAACCAACCAACGTTCCATCCTCAATATCAAGAAAACGCATATGAAATGTAACTGCTTAATACCAACTTAAAATTAGCCCAACATGGCGGCCATGTGTAGGCAAAAAGAGGGGTCATTTCGGATGTATGGGAAACATATACTATTAGAAGTCCATGGATCCTAAGTCCGTGTATTTAAGAACAATGCTGCAAGAAATGGAGAATGAAGCAGAAGAAACTCGGAACGGAGAAGAAACGATAGAAGAAGGTAAATAAGTGTAGAAGGTGGGGTCGATTGAATTTTCATTAGAGTATGATTAGAGTATTGCTTATTAGAAATACTAATATTTATAATAATTATTATATCTTATTTATTTTTTCAGAACAATCATTTGGAGCCATCACCACGAAGCGGTAAAAAGAAGTTTGGAAAATTATGTCTCCGATGATGATAAATCAGTTGAGTTAACCCAGTACCTTCAGACTCCCTTAGCAAAATTTCATGACAATCCATTGAATGTTTGGGAGGAGATGAAGAATGTGTATCCCCGACTTTCAAAAATAGCTTCAAAATACTTGAGCACTGTTGCAGCTTCAGTCCCATCTGAAAGACTCTTTTCAAATGCAGGGCACATTTTAACACAACAACGTAATAGACTCTTAGGGCAAAAATTGTCAAAACTGCTATTTTTAAATCATTGCGATTTAAGCATATTTTAGGATTTATGCTATTTTTGTTTGTTAGTATTTTTTTATTTTTAATGTTTACTGTTTTCTTTACGTTCTTTGATTTCAAATGTATAATTTAAGTATACATGAACATACTTATGTTTATTTTTCATATATACGTTGTGTTTTAGTATATTAAAGTATATTGTAATAAACTTAAGCTTATATTTTTTTAATGGCATTATTAGCATTATTGACCAATAAAACATCGATGTTTATAAATATCGATATTTCCCGTCCGATATTTTTAGAATATCGATTGACTATTTTCGATGTATCATTTGATTTAACATCGATGTTTTTCGAAAATTGCGCCCCCCTAGGTTGGGTTTCGGCTCTGGGGACCGTTTTTATATACACGTATCGAGAAGACATGGAGACTTCATTTTCGGTATAGGGCATATAGGATGCGTAAAATAAAAAAAAAACACATTAAATAAAAAATTCACCCTCGGGGGCGGTTTTTTTGGGGGTCGGCTACCCTTATTATTGGGAAAAATGAAATTCCAACGACGTCATCGTTTTCCTTGAATTTTTTTATGTACGGCCCTAAATTTTAATAATTTTATCTCAAACTTGAAATTTTTCTCAATGACAAAATTTCAGAAAAAAGCGAGGGTTTCGGCTCTGGGGACACTCTGTTATATGAAAAACGGGAAGACATGAAGACTTCATTTTCGGGATAGGGCATATAGGACGCGTGAAATTTCAAAAAACCGCATTGAAAAAAAAAATTCACCCTCGGGGGCGGTTTTTTTGGGGGGCGGCTACCCTTATTTTTGGAAAAAATGAAATTCCAACGACGTCATCGTTTTCCTTCAATTTTTTTATATACGGCCCTAAATTTTCATAATTTTACCTCAAACTTGAAATTTTTCTCAAGTATGGACTTTGACAAAATTTCAGAAAAAAGCGAGGGTTTCGGCTCTGGGGACACTCTGTTATATGAAAAACGGGAAGACATGGAGACTTCATTTTCGGGATAAGGCATCTAGGACGCGTGAAATCTAAAAAAAACACATTAAATAAAAAATTCACCCTCGGGGGCGGTTTTTTTGGGGGGCGGCTACCCTTATTTTTGGGAAAAATGAAATTCCAACGACATCATCGTTTTCCTTGAATTTTTTTACATACGGCCCTAAATTTTAATAATTTTATCTCAAACTTGAAATTTTTCTCAAGTATGGACTTGGACAAAATTTCAGAAAAAAGCGAGGGTTTCGGCTTTGGGGACACTCTGTTATATGAAAAACGGGAAGACATGGAGACTTCATTTTCGGGATAGGGCATATAGGACGCGTGAAATTTCAAAAAAACACATTGAAAAAAAATTCCCGCTCGGGGGTGGTTTTTTTGAGGGGCGGCTACCCTTATTTTTGGGAAAAATGAAATTCCAACGACGTCATCGTTCTCCTTTAATTTTTTTATATACGGCCCTAAATTTTCAAAATTTTCAGGGCGCTTGTGACGTCACTACGATGTTCGATATGGATGGCGCTGATCGTTGGCGGTCGATTCGGGGCGCTTGTGACGTCACTACTATGTTCGATAGATGGCGCTGATCGTTGGCGGGCGATTTAAATGGGGGGCTTGTGATGTCACTACGATGTTCGATATAGATGGTGCTGATCGTTGGAGGGCGATTCAAATGGGGCGCTGGTGACGTCACTATGATGTTCGATATACAGGGTGTCGCGAACAGACCTAAGGGCGTTATCGATGACGCGAAAACTCCACTTTTTCGTTTCAAAAGGGCGGTAGTAGCAAAGCTACTTTTTCCGTACCCTGCGCATATTTTTCCTTACATACAGACAGTAAAAGACGTATGTTAACGTTCTGCGCAGGTCGTAAGGGCATTGGTGCATATCTCTGTAATTATTGGTCAGATTTTTATGGAACAAACGATATTATGATTGCTAGATTATTATCATATACAGGAAGTGCAAAAAAGATGTCATTAGGGCACTAGCGTATATCTGTGTTGTTATGAATCAGATTGAAGTCGAATAAACGGTATCATGTTACGACGATATACAGGGTGTCGACGATGTCATAAGGGCTGCTATTATTGATCAGATTTTCAGAGGTAATCCACGTGGTAGCTAACACTGCCGTTTTTTTATAATTGCACTTACTCCCCTCTTTCGTTCTTTCCAATCCATAAACGTAGCCGCTACGAATTTTTTTAGGGTGATTTTTAAGAAGTATTTGAACGTTCTGCGCAGGTCTTAAAGGCATTGGCGCATATCTCCGCTATTATTGTTTAGATTTTTATGGAACAAACGACATTATGATTGCTAAATGATTATCATATACAGGAAGTGCAAAAATATGTCATTAGGGCACTAGCGCATATCTCTGCTATTATTGGTCAGATTTTTATGGAACAAATGATATTATGATTGCTAGACTATTATCATATACAGGATGTTCAAAAAAGTTGTCATTAGGGCACTAGCGATCATCTCTGTTATTATTAATCAGATTGAAGTCGAATAAACGGTATTATGTTACGACGATATACAGGGTGTCGACATAAAGGTGGTCGTAGTTACGTCACCCGCGCCCCATTTTGTAGTATTTCAGCGATCAATATACAGGTTGTCGACATAAAGATGCCATAAGGGCACTATAATGTATATCTGCTATTATTGTGACGTTACACGTGACGCTAACGCCCTTATGGCATCTTTATGTCAACACCTTGTATATTGATCGAACGTCATAGTGATGTACCTAATGCCGTTTATTCGACTTCAATCCAACCAATGATAACCGAGTGCCCTTATGACATTTTTATGTTGACACCCTGTATATTGATCGGACGTTGTAGTACTTAACATAATACTGTGTGTTCGACTTCAATCCGACCAATAATAACCGAGTGCCCTTATGGCATCTTTATGTCGGCATCCTGTATATTGATCGAACGTCGTAGTGACGTACCTAACATAATACCGTTTATTCGACTTCAATCTGATTAATAATAACATAGATATTCGCTAGTGCCCTAATGACAATTTTTTTGAACATCCTGTATATGATAATACTCTAGCAATCATAATGTCGTTTGTTCCATAAAAATCTGACCAATAATAGAAGAGATATGCGCTAGTGAACTAATGACATGTTTTTTGCACATCCTGTATATGATAATAGTCTAGCAATAATAATGTCGTTTGTTCTATAAAAATCTGACCAATAATAGCAGATATGCGCTAGTGTCCTAATTACATCTTTTTTGCACTTCCTGTATATGATAATCATCTAGCAATCATAATGTCGTTTGTTCCATAAAAATCTAAACAATAATAGCGGAGATATGCGCCAATGCCTTTAAGACCTGCGCAGAACGTTAAAATACGTCTTAAAAATTACCCTAAAAAAATCGTAGCGGCTACAAGTCCCCCATTTGAATCGCCCGCCAACGATCAGCGCCATCCATATCGAACATCGTAGTGACGTCACAAGCGCCCTGAAAATTTTGAAAATTTAGGGCCGTATATAAAAAAATTCAAGGAAAACGATGACGTCGTTGGAATTTCATTCTTTCCAAAAATAAGGGTATCTACCCTCCAAAAAAACCGCCCGAGGGTGAATTTTTTATTTAATGTGTTTTTTTGAGATTTCACGCGTCCTATATGTCCTATCCCGAAAATGAAGTCTCCATGTCTTCCTGTTTTGTATATAACAGAGTGTCCCCAGAGCCGAAACCCTCGCTTTTTTCTGAAATTTTGTCAAAGTCCATACTTGAGAAAAATTTCAAGTTTGAGATAAAATTATTAAAATTTAGGGCCGTATATAAAAAAATTCAAGGAAAACGATGACGTCGTTGGAATTTCACTTTTCCCAAAAATAAGGGTAGCCGCCCCCCAAAAAAACCACCCCCGAGCGGGATTTTTTTTTTCAATGTGTTTTTTTGAGATTTCACGCGTCCTATATGCCCTATCCCGAAAATGAAGTCTCCATGTCTTCCTGTTTTGTATATAACAGTGTCCCCAGAGCCGAAACCCTCGCACTTTCTCTGAAATTTTGTCAAAGTCCATACCTGAGGAATATTTCAAGTTTATTATAAAATTTTGAAAATTTAGGGCCGTATATAAAAAAATTAAAGGAAAACGATGACGTCGTTGGAATTTCATTTTTCCCAAAAATAAGGGTAGCCGCCCCCCAAAAAAACCACCCCCGAGCGGGAATTTTTTTTTCAATGTGTTTTTTTGAAATTTCACGCGTCCTATATGCCCTATCCCGAAAATGAAGTCTCCATGTCTTCCTGTTTTGTATATAACAGAGTGTCCCCAGAGCCGAAACCCTCGCTTTTTTCTGAAATTTTGTCAAAGTCCATACTTGAGAAAAATTTCAAGTTTGCGGTAAAATTATGAAAATTTAGGGCCGTATTTAAAAAAATTGAAGAAAAACGATGACGTCGTTGGAATTTCATTTTTTCCAAAAATAAGGGTAGCCGCCCCCCAAAAAAACCGCCCCCAAGGGTGAATTTTTTTTTCAATGCGGTTTTTTGAAATTTCACGCGTCCTATATGCCCTATCCCGAAAATGAAGTCTTCATGTCTTCCCGTTTTTCATATAACAGAGTGTCCCCAGAGCCGAAACCCTCGCTTTTTTCTGAAATTTTGTCAAAGTCCATACTTGAGAGAAATTTCAAGTTTAAGATAAAATTATTAAAATTTAGGGCCGTATGTAAAAAAATTCAAGGAAAACGATGACGTCGTTGGAATTTCATTTTTCCCAAAAATAAGGGTAGCCGCCCCCGAGGGTGAATTTTTTATTTAATGT
Organism: Galeruca laticollis; assembly: GCA_963921935.1. NCBI lineage: Eukaryota > Metazoa > Arthropoda > Insecta > Coleoptera > Chrysomelidae > Galeruca > Galeruca laticollis. The sequence goes on from OY998180.1 coordinate 28,168,878, forward strand.
GTTTTTTTTAGATTTCACGCGTCCTATATGCCCTATCCCGAAAATGAAGTCTCCATGTCTTCCCGTTTTTCATATAACAGAGTGTCCCCAGAGCCGAAACCCTCGCTATTTTCTGAAATTTTGTCAAAGTCCATACTTGAGAAAAATTTCAAGTTTGAGATAAAATTATGAAAATTTAGGGCCGTATATAAAAAAATTCAAGGAAAACGATGACGTCGTTGGAATTTCATTCTTTCCAAAAATAAGGGTATCTACCCTCCAAAAAAACCGCCCGAGGGTGAATTTTTTATTTAATGTGGTTTTTTGAGATTTCACGCGTCCTATATGTCCTATCCCGAAAATGAAGTCTCCATGTCTTCCTGTTTTGTATATAACAGAGTGTCCCCAGAGCCGAAACCCTCGCACTTTCTCTGAAATTTTGTCAAAGTCCATACCTGAGGAATATTTCAAGTTTATTATAAACTTTTGAAAATTTAGGGCCGTATATTTTGAGTGTTACCTTTGTTGATAAGAAGAGAAACAGAAAGGTTGCAAAATTTATTTTTGGCTACTGCAGGTAGGTATTTCTCCACTGACAATGTACCCAAATAATGTGTTTTGCAACACCAAATTGTCTTGACCTAGTTTAATAGTTCCAGTAAGTAATATCTGGAAGAAGACACTAGCATTTAGTAAAAAGTCAATTTTGTCCGTTATGTTAAAATTATTGTCAGATAGTTGTATATTGTCAGGAATCTTATCTATTTTAAAATTGTCATAGGGTAAATTACATGTAATATTATCTATTACAGAAAATGTTACATTTATATTATAATTATAAGTGCATGAATACAAAGTTGCATTTATTGCCTTGCTCAGCTGCTGCTGATTTTCAGTTATACCGATAATTGTTATATTATTGTTGTACGTTTTTCCACCTATCATTTTTGCCAAGTCTGCGGTAATAAGACAACTTTCAGAACAGGAATCTACCAATCCTCTAGCCAAAATAAATTCGCCATTACTCTTTTTTATTTTTACAACTGTTGGCAACAAAACAACATTATTATAATTTGAGTTACAGCTGCGTGCACAAGAGATTAAAATCCCAATTTTTTTTCCCTTAAGAGAAACAATGTATTGTTGTGCAATCTTCTTTAATTAAAATTCGCAGAGCGCTTTCGGCATTAAGCCATCATCAATGCGGTCATTGTCAGAATTCCGAGATAGGGGCCTCCAAATGTGTGTACGTCTATGCATTTAACAGTTTGGTGGTTCACATTATTGGTTTAAAAAACAATATTAAAAATACATAAAAATTAAAATTCAGCAAAATGATACAACAGATCTGAAACATGCATTCTTTGGATCGTCCATTTTGCCAACTTGGCAAAATGGACGACGTACACATTTGGAGGCCCCTGTCTCGGAATTCTGACAATGACCGCATTGATGATGGCTTAATGCCGAAAGCGCTCTGCGAATTTTAATTAAAGAAGATTGCACAACAATACATTGTTTCTCTTAAGGGAAAAAAAATTTGGAATTTACAACATTATTAGTTTTATTTATTCTACTGATTAAACCTACACTTGTATTTTGCATTTGACACTGTTGTGTAGAAGGCTGTACCTTTTCATCTGAGTGTAACATTGTGTTGTGGTGTAAGTTATTGCAAGTGCGACACTTGAAACTAAATCCACACTTTCCTATGTGAGGCTTTAAGCAAATTATACAGCAGTTATTTTCTTCAACAAATTTTATTCTATCTGCAACTGCTGCTAACTTGAACCTGTTGCAATTGTAAATTCTATGACCCTTTTCAGAGCAAAATTGACAAATCATGTCATTTTTATGTCTTGTATTTTTAACAGTTATATTTGATATCTTAATTTTGTTCTTTGTTTGACTACTACAGGTTTCAGGAGCAGAAATTGACTCAAAAGCCATTGCCCTATTTTCTAAATAATTTACAAATTCTGTCAATTCGATCAATTTGAAAACTTTTATGTGTATATGGATCCAACTTTCTAGTTAATATGCACACCAATAACATGTCCCAACTTTCTGTAGGTTGTTTCAAATTTTTAAGGGCAGTGACCTGTTGTTTAATGAGAGATACAAACTCTCTTAATGCAGAACTGGTTCCCTTAGGTATGGCTGGAATATCCAAAATTTTATAAATATGATTATTGATGATTAAATTTTCATTGTTGAATCTATCATTAAGCAATTTTAAGGCTTCTTGATATGATTCGTTTGTAACAGGTAAGTTATTTATTAATAATAATGCTTCCCCTTTAAGGTAGCTGCGTAAGTAAAATAGCTTTTCTACCTCAGACAAATATTTATTTTTGTCAATAACAGCAATAAACAGTTCATAAAATGGTTTAAACTCATTCAAGTTCATTCCATTGAATACTGGTATATCTACATTTGGTAACCTAGTTGTGGGTACAGTGCTAACATTGGATGAAACCTCCGATTTACTACAATTGCCTTGACAACTACTTTCATCACTACTTACATTACTAGAATTACTTTCACTTGATTTAAAGTTAGAGATCAGTGAATTTATTATAGAAATTATGTCAAAATACCTATCCTCATATTCAACAACATTTTCATTATCTTTTTTGTCAATACTTTTTATTTCCGCATTGAGTTTTTGATATGTGTCAAAATTAATATCAAGTCTATCTTTTCTAGCTAGAATTTGTTCATAAATGAGAATTGTAATTTCAGTATCTTGCCTTTCGGATATAAATGTTTCTATCCTATTTAAATATGCCTTACACTGATCTCTCTTTTCTTTTAAAATTTTTATCTGTTTGGTATCCATGATTTTATTTGTTTACATGAATAAATTTTGCAAACGGAAAATTATTATATATGGCAAGTATATGCCTACCCATTGACATATTATACTAGTGGACTGGCCTACGGTAATAAACGCTGTAGAATAAAATGTGGAAGAGACTAGAAAGAGAAAACCTAGAAAGAGATGGAGCTAGGTGTGGCAGAAAACACGGAGAAAGCATATAATGGGTGCTTATAAAATTATTTTCTTATTAGTAAAAGTTGTTGTAACTGCATTAAATGCTTCAAAGTATATTTTAATTTTATAAACAAATAACAGACTATGTTTTATTAATATCTTTAATATTATTTTAAACCCAAATAACACAAAAAAATAATTAAACAACCATTAAAAAAATCATTTTATTACGTATAAAAAGAAAATATACAATTATTATTGTTATACATTACGAAAAAGACAATGCATTTTCATAAAAATATATTGTTACGTGTCTATTTATACAGTGTGGTCATATAAGTGTGCAACGTGGAATTCTTTTTATTGCTCAGTAAAAACTCAAATATTGCTAATAGTTGGTGCATGTTCGATAATCAAATTAGATGCATTCAGAATAGTTGCAAGTCAAACAGGGTAGGTCAAAAAATAGTCCAAAATAAACTAAATGGATTTTTGTGTAATATTTATTCATTTTTTTATATTTACAAACAGTTGGGTTGGTAATTTTCAAAAATTTCTTTCTCTTTTCTGGAAATTCTAAATCACTCTCCTCAAAATCTCCAAAGACTATTGGATCTCATTTTTTTTCTAAAAATAATAGAAAAAATGCATAATTGAAGGTATTTTTTTAAATGGTCAACTACTTAAGAATCAGTAGGTCTTCTTACCTTGCAACTTTTTTTTCCACACTCAAATATGTTTTTATTTCATTGGATAATATGTTATTGTTTACTGGATCTTCTGGCTTATTAACTTCTGGTACATATAAATCGACTTCCATAGATTCCACTTCACGAATTATATCAGTACTGCATCCTGCAACAGCATCCCCTAAAAATGTACACTTAAGTATATTAAAATTGTAATATAAAAAGTATTCGAATGTTTATATTAAAAATATTATTTTCAATTCAATTTTTTCAAGAAAAGCACCTTCATCTTGGTTTACATTAAGTATTCTTGTTACGGGTTTTCTCTTTTTGATAACTTTGATCAAATGAGCAGGAAAATCAAACTGTGATGGAATTGCTGTCTTTTTCAATACCCGATTTCCGTGAACATTTAATACCTAGTCATCAACTCTAAAATGCTTTTCACAAGTAACAGCTGTATCACTTGGCTTATAATTATCTCTTCTAACAGCGTGTAACCATTACTTAAATTGCGATCTTTTGGAAATCTATAAAACATGAAAAATATTTTTAATCATCTTAATAAACCTAACTTATATAAAATTTATTGTTTATTTACCTACCTGTGAAATTTTATTTTCTCGCCTTTTTTCAACCTTGTAGTACAAGTATAAGATGAACACGATCTCATTTTCAAATATTTCTCAAAATTATTTTAAATATATAACAAACCTTCAGGCAGTAACATATAAAACCATACCGTAACCATAGTTTGAAAAATATTTTTGCCACAACTAGCGCTATCCTTCTCGATCTTTCTCTCTCGCACTGCGATGGCATCAATTGTGTAGTAGGCGGGCCAGTCCATCAGTATAGTATGTGAATGTGCCTACCTACAAATACAAATATAACTTATAGTGATATTTTTGCGATCAAGCGGATTAACAGTGTCGCTTAAGCGTGACGTCATAACGGTGACGTTACGCTTAACCTCGCAAAAATGGAAATATCTAGCGATATTTTCTGGCATATTACAATGACATTTCTCTCGTGACACATACATACTTTACGTTTATTTTTGTTTCTGAAACTGTAGTCTGTAGTAAGCAAAACAATATTAATATATCTAAATAAAATAATATTGCTTTTGTTAAAATGTGTGATCTTAGAATGAAAAGGAGATACTTAATATGGTGCTGCTCACTGATGATACAGCTTTTTCGGTGGTCCTTTTAATGAGAAATCAGCTCTCAAAAAAAATAAAAAGTTTGCAAATAATTTTTTCAATTCTAAAAGACCATCACATCAGATCGATTTATGAGGAAAAATAGATAAGCCGTTATCTAAATTATGACTTTTATATTTAATTTCGAATGTCTAAAGACACGGTACCTCGCAACGACCCCGCAGAGATATAAATGTTGTTTGGGAAAAATAATGTTTAAACAAATTTTTTTGTTATCTATGAGTTTGTTGATAAATTCAAATTGTTGCCTACTAATAACAAAGAAATAACAGCCACACCATTGGTCCAGGCCCTATCAATTTATTTTGTCATTGCTATCAACCGCTTAAAGCTTTCTGGCGCACTCTCGACCACGCCAGTTTCCGCTTCAAGCGTTTTTAAGCGTGACGTCATTACTTATTCGCGAAAATGAATCGCTTTAATCCGCTTAACCCCTTACCGCATACTGGCCCATTTATGGCACAAAGCGTGTTTAGTCTATTTATAAATATGTCTGTGTTTATAAACACACTCTGTGACGCACAGATATTACTTTGATAAACTATGGCATGGTACAATAGCATTGTAGCGATATCTAGTGGATACATTCGAAAGTTACAATAAATTTTTTTAATGGCGCACAACAGCTGATGATCGTTTGAGAAATTGACAATTACAAGTTGTGTATTGTGAATATTATTGAAGTTTATTGTTTGAAAAAATATTGTAAGTTGAAAGTGTGGCTTTGGTGATAGATTCTTGAGGTGAGTTTGTGTTTTTTTATATATTAGATACTAGTTATTGCCAATATTTTCTCTGTGCCATATATGTCACAGTATGCAATTATGACATGAATATGACTGAACCAACACATTTTTTTCTATTTGGTTTTTAGGTACATAATGGACCCAAAATTATTTTATGGCGGATATAAGTCAACCGTTCGTGATATTCCAGATAATAGTGAGGATGACATGTCAGATTCTGATGATGAAACTTTTGGAGTAGTTCCTGATACTGAATCACATGACGACTATACTGAGGAAAATGAAAATACTACCGATATACCTATTCCTGAAATGAGTGATGTGATAGTGAGGATGATATGCCTCTCAGTGAAAGACTAGAGAGACTAAAGGAAAAGAAAAAAAAATTATTAGATTGGCATAATGAAGAACTAAAGTTTTCTGATGCAGACACTGCATTTTTAGGTAATTTGGACCTGCCTCCAGAAATAACTGAATTGGATTCTCCTATTCAATTTTTTGAGTTTTTTATAACAAATGAAATTTTAGACTACATAGTTGACCAGTCATGTGTACACTCCACCCAACAATGCCCAACAAAACCACTTGCTCTAACAGTGGAAGATTTAGAGCAGTTTATTGGGATCGTTATTTATATGTCTGTTGCACATTTACCAGCTACGAGGATGTATTGGAGTACAGCTTTGAAGCACACGTTAGTCGCAGATGTAATGTCATGTAATAAATTTGAAAAAATTAAGAGATTTTGACATTTCAATAACAATTACGATTTTATACCAGCTGGTAACAATGGACATGACAAATTGTTCAAAATAAGGCCCCTACTAAGTAAACTCCGTGAACGATTGTTGAAAGTTCCTAAAGAGGAATTTATGGCTGTAGATGAACAGATAATTCCAACAAAAGCAAGATCCAACATCAAACAATATAACCCGAAGAAACCCCATAAATGGGGTTATAAAGCTTTTGTGCTTAGTGGTATTAGTGGGTTCTCATATGACTATGAAATTTACGCTGGAGCACAAAGTAATATAGTAGAAAATAATTTTCCTGATTTAGGAGTTAGTTCGAATGTAGTTGTTCGGCTTACAAAGACTGTACCAAGGTATAAAAATTATAAAATATTTGCTGATAACTGGTTCAATAGTGTCCCGCTTATGACCTATCTCCATAAAGAAGGTTGCCTTCTTTTAGGAACAGTAAGAAAGGACCGAGTACCAAACTTGAAAATACCAAAGGAATTGGTGATGAAGAAAAGTGGTCGTGGTGCTATAATTGAAAAGGTTGCAGATGTAGATGGTGTTCCCGTATCCGTCACTTGTTGGTATGATAACAAAGTTGTGACTATGATGTCGACTTATGTTGGTAGTACTCCTGTCAGTGAGGTGCAACGATTTAGCAAAAAAGATAAGACATATATAACTATACCACGTCCCAAGGCAGTTTCCATATATAACCAATATATGGGAGGAGTGGACCTTCTTGACTCAATGTTGGGTTATTATAGAATAAAACTACGGTCAAAGAAGTGGTATATGCGAATATTTTTTCACCTAATCGATCTGGCATGTGTCAACGCTTGGATTCTTTGGAAGCGAACACATCCAAATGTCCCGTTGGCTTTGAAGGATTTTAAATTAGCTCTTGCTGAATGCCTAACTAAAGCAAATAAATCCCTTACTAAACCAAGAGGTCGACCAAAACTACCGATTGAAGGTGAGCTACAGGCAAAAAAGCATCGTGGTCCAACCACAGATTTCCCAATTCAGGAAGTTAGAACCGATAAGCTTGACCACTGGGGGCATTGGCAAAATCAGAGACAAAGGTGCAAATACCCTGGATGTACTGGAAAAAGTTTCATACGATGCGGGAAATGTCAAGCTTTTCTTTGTCTAAACAAAGACCGAAATTGTTTTTTTGCATTTCATAATGATTAGTAATTTACCATTTCTTAATCACATGTTGTGCCATAAATGGCACATACCCTTATTTCATATCCATATCTTTTCAAAATCAAAATAAATTTTTTTTTCTATTTTTCCTGTTTTATATATATTATTTCCGGTCCTTAATATTTTTTTCAAGCAAAAAAAAATCATGCGGTAAGGGGTTAAAGGCGCCAGATCGCACAAATATCACCTATGACTTTTATCACCGATTTATTTACAATTTACATCTGCAAGCGCCATCTAGACGATTTGTTGACAAGCATCAGAATCTGTAATTCATACCTTGTTGTGGTTGCAGATTTCTTTGTGACTCTCTATACTTTTGGTGTCTACTGGATCAACGCTAGGTGGCTCTAACATCAGCGGCTACCCTCGTGTTTACTGACCTTCCTTTTTTATGAATTCCTTGATCATCCTGGTCTTGATAGCATTTTTTCCATCAATATTTATTTCATGAATTCACAGGGTACACAGATCACATACTTATGCACATATTTCCTTTGGATGACAGCGGTTTTGCCATTGCCGCGTTACTATACACAACCGGTGTCACAAGCTTATTTACGAAATATCCGGCTCGAAGAACCATAAGTCTGGTACTAATTTTAAATGGACTGTAAGATAAACGATTTGTTGCTATTTACAATTTATTTACACTATATACATTTTTTTACACTATACACCACATACTTATTGAATTATTACAAACACTGTTGTCTATTGTACTTCTCGTTATCAACTGCCTACTCCTAAATATCACCGCTAGAGGTACTGAAGTGCTGAAGTACGTTTTGGTAGGGAATATCGTCCCCAACACAAACTATCAGTCGTACATCTTTGGGACCGGAAACCAGATTGGGCTGGATTTAGCAGTTTATTAGTTTCGAGGCCAGAGTAGCCGTTTATTCACCATTTTTTCTAGGAGCTTACAGGTTAATGAAATGGGTCTAAAAGATTCTGGTTTTTGGGAATAGGCATCATTTTTCATAAACGGTAGTATAACGACTCTCTCCATATTTTCGGAAATTTATGGTTGATCCAAATTTTATTATACAGTTCCAGTAGTTTGTTTAGACTGGATGTAGAAAGGTGTTCTAGGAAGATGAAAGGGACGCCATCTTGTCCGGTAGCGGAGTTTTTGGAAAGAGAAATAGCTTGTGTGAATTCTTGGAATATGAAAGGGGCATTGGATGAGTTGGAATGTAAAGTATCTAGGGGACTTTTGACTAGGGGAGTTTGAGGTGTGCTCATATTCTTCGATTTTTCTTGAAGGGAGTCTGCTAGGATATTGGCAATGTCTTCGCTGTTGGTAAAAAGTTGGTAGTCTTTAATTATTAATTGCTGGTATAGTGTTTACCTTGCATTTGTCTTACTTTTTTCCAAACTTCCCCAGGAGTAGTTGCTGGTGTTATGCTGCTCACATAGTTGTTCCAGGATGCCGTTTTGCTTTCTTCAATGATACGTTTTGACTTGGCTTTTAATTTCTTGAGGTGTATAAGATCCACTTGAGAACGGGTTGTCCTATATCTATTTAAAGCCTTGTTACATTCTTTTACAGCTGTTTTGCAGGACTCATTCCACCATGGTACAATTTTTTTGGAGGCATCTATCTCGTACTTTCCAATATACTTTTCTGCAGAGGTGATTATACATTTTACGAATTGTACAGTTGTTTCATCTATGTTTTCGTCAATCTCGAGTGTGTCAGTTAATGATTCAGTAAATAACTTAAACATATTCCAATCTGCGTATTTTGTTTTCCATTTCGTCAAGTTATTTGGTGGTTTTGTAGTGTTGTCGGTGATTAGAATTGGGAAGTGGTCGCTATCGTATAGGCTCTCTAGTGCCCGCCAGTTCGTTGAGGATGCTGTTCTGGGGTCGCTGATACTGAGATCTATAGCTGAAAAAATTTCTGATGCTATGCTGAAGTGGGTGTTGCTACCAGTATTTAGTAGACATAAACTGGTATTATTGTTCAATATGTTTTCTATTGTTTTACCTCTACCGAAGGTGCGTTCTGAGCCCCACATTACGTTGTGGGCATTGAAGTCGCCAGCAAGAATGAACGGCTTGGGTAATTGTGAAGTGAGATCTGCAATATCGGATTCTCGTAATTTGGAGGTATGTAAATGCTGCATATTGTAATCTTGTGGACACCAGACATTTACAGCAACAGCTTCAAGGTTGGTGGTAAGTGGTAGTTTGGAAGAGAAAAGATCATTAGAAATAAATATTGAAGCCCCTCCACTGGCCCTTGTGAATGTTGTTCTGATAAAGTGGTAGCCTACAAATTTTTTCAGATATGGCTTATGGGAATTTTTGAAGTTTGTTTCTTGGAGACACAGTATATTAGGCTGATATTCAGAAATTAGTTGTTGTATTCGTTCAATGCGAGGATAAAACCCATCGCAATTCCATTGGATTAAATGGAACATGATTAAAGTAGTAAAAAAAGGAAACAAGTGATTAGATGCTATTAAGAGGATTTCTGTGATAATTGGGCTAAGTCAATATCTTCATTATCACTTTGCCCTACTGATGATTGCGTCGTTGCACTAGAGATGCTCTCCGTGTCTGTTTCTTCGAGGGCTATGCTACCTTTAATTTTTTTCCGCAGGCGAGAAAATCTATTTTTAAACGGTTTTATTTAGCTCACCCCGTTTGTTTTATTTATTATTTATTCTTGGGTCAAATTTAGTAATTCAAATTTCACCCTCTTCCTATCAACCGATTAATCTGAAATTTTGTATACACTTTGGATTTTGGTGACAATACAATTATGTTTATTCATTATCATTATAAATTCAAGATGGCCGCCGCTACAAAATGGCGGATAATTTATGTTTTATTAATCCCATCAATATGGGTATCAAATGAAAGGGCTCAACAAGCAGAATACAATATACTATAAAAAATTTAAATCCAAGATGGCGGCCACTACAAAATGGCGGATAACGTAGGTTTTATCAATCCCATCAATATGGGTATCAAATGAAAGTGCTCAACCAGTAGAATACAATATACTATATAAAATTAAAATCCAAGATAACGGCCTCTAGAAAATGGCGGATAACGTAGGTTTTATCAATCCCATCAACATGGGTATCAAATGAAAAGTCTCAACAAGTAGAATACAATTTACTATGCAAAATTGAAATCTAAGATGGCCGCCACTACCAAAGAGTTGGACTGCAATAAACTAACGGACAAGAAACCTTGCAATAATGAAGCACTAAATGAATTAAACAGAATGCGAAATAAAAACTAAAAACCAAAAAATAAAAATAGGTAAAAAACTTTTTAAGTTAAACGGTTTTATGTTAAACATACATTGCAATGTTTAAGATAAATGTACTAAAAACCAAAAAATAATAAAATAGATACAGTCGTGGGAATGATAAACATATGCATAGACTAGACTAAAATAAAACCGTGGGGCACGTCAATTGTCGGTTGAACAACTGCCTAATTATAGTGTAACATTACAAAACAAAAATTTTAATCAACGATTGTAGACAATTGACGTGCCCCACAGTTTTATTTAAGTCTAGTCTATGCATATGTTTATAATTCCCACGACTGTATCTATTTTATTATTTTTTGGTTTTTAGTACATTTATCTTAAACATTGCAATGTATGTTTAACATAAAACCGTTTAACTTAAAAAGTTTTTTTACCTATTTTTTTATTGGTCGATCTTTTAGATGGGGATATATATCTTGCATATTAGTTAGGAAGCCTTCAATATCGTCCGTGAATTTTAGAGCTTCTGCATAGGGGTTAGCATTATTGTATGTGTTTTCGATGAAAGTGATGAAATTTTCCACGGGCATGACATAGTTTTCAGGGTTATCTTGAAGGTACGCTTCTTTGATGATGGTTATTGTTTCCTCAGTTAGATATGATTGGGTTTCTGATTTTTGAGTAGTTTCTTTCTTTAGCTTTTTCCTTGCAGATCTACTGGGTTTGATGGCGTCGGTGGTATTATTAGGAGGTGGCATAATAGATGATTCACTTTAAATTACCGGAGATACATCTCCAGAAACATCGTTATCGGTGGGTGTTGTATCTGAATGAACTCTCTTCAATGCTGTTTGAAGTACCGGTAGTTTATTTTCTTGGTCATTCACTTTGGTGCTTGTGTCTATTTGGCAAGGGGGTAGCTGTTGATTTTCGTTTTCAGTAATAGTTTGGGAAGAATTATGTGTGGGCGGGTTTGGACAGTTTGTTGCAATATGACCTGTTTCTTTGCATATGAAGCATTCCATTCAGTCAGTGGAAAGAAATATTCGGTGATCGTTGTTGTCGAAGTGGATTGTTGTAGATGTTTGCAGTTCAAAATTGTCATATGGTAGGAAAACAAAAACTTGTCGTCTGAAGCTGAGAATATGACTATACTCATCCCCAGGGATGCCGGCCTTTAGAAAAGAGATGGGAGAGGCTAGATTCAGTCCTAGATTTTTAAGAGCGATTTCAGCTAGATCATGTGTAATGCATGGACTAATATTAGAAATTAATATTCGTTTGGTCGGTGAAATGAGTCTGCGGATGTTGAAGGGTTTGTTTCCTATGGATATGATAGAGTGGGAGTTAACAATAAGATCAACTAATTCAGTTTTGGAAAGGTTTATGCATATTCTATTATTAGAAATTCGGGAAACAAATATATAATGTTCTTGGCACCAATGATGTCACTTATGGCTTTAACGTAGTCAAACAATTTTAGGTTTTCTTCCGCATGTAAGACAGTTGCTTGATCCTTCTTGGGAAATACAGGTTTGGGAACCGATTTAGCTACTGATGAATAGGAAGTGCTAGGAGAAAGATTTTGAGTACCACTGTTTTCTTGAGACATTATGTTTTTGGATGCGGTTTGAATTTTATCTTGATTGGTGCTGCTCTCGTAGTCAAAAGCGGCACCATGTATATTATCATTATAATTTGCCATTAATTTGTTGAAGGTATACCAGCAAACCAGTTTCCATTATTTGAAAACCTGGTTGCTTATCAGTTCCGATAATGAATATAATAAATGCGTCTCTTGTCGACAAGAAACAGCTAATTTGGTACTATTAACAAGTATCACAAAAAGTGTTATTATTTATAGTTGAAAGTCTAATTACCTCTGTTTTGCGGGTTCTTTAATAACACATTTAAGCTGAATGTAACTCTTTATTTAGTATAATTAAACATTTTACCTCGGATTTTGCATACGACCGAGCAGATATCATGAAAGGCGCCAAGCCGTCATATCAGACTGTCAAACGTCAACCTCCATGAGTTTAATCCGGCAGCCATGCGGTGCGTTCTGCAATACAATAGCGTATAGGCCGCGTTCAGTAATACGGCTAGAGTAAACCAGGCGCATCACATAACATGCTCTCTCTTTTTTTTAAATACATACATGTAAAAAGGCGTTATTAATCAGAGAAATCAGGATTCATAATATAGTCTTCAAACCGTTTAGGTATTCTTGGTATACGTTTACGTTGTATTGTCACATTTGGATTAATGTCAAACTCGGGAGCACTATCAAAACTATCACTACTAGAATTATAACTATTATTGACAATTTGAGAGTGATCTGATTTAGTAGAACTTATACTGTTGTCGTTATCTAAGATATCAGGACTCTGTAGCTCCTGAATAATTGACTGTTTTGGTGTTTGTTGAATACTAGAAGGAGTAGGAGAGGTATTAGGCACAATAATGTTATTTTGATTTGCTTGTTTCATAGAAAAATAATCATCAAAATCACACAGTAAATTAAATTCGCTTTTATTTTGAAAGATTAAATTCGTTTTATTTAAATACCTTCTATTCCTCCTATACTTATTACCATATTCATCTACAATGATGTAAGATCTACTATTAACAATTTCTAGTACTTTTCCTTTTTTCCATCCTTTTTCCTCCTGAATTAGGATTGTTTCACCTAGTTCTAGTTTAGGCAAATCCTTTGCTGTTCTATCATAAAAATATTTTAGGGTGTCTTGCTTATTCTTTAACATTTGTTGTACTTTATTACTGTCAATCAAGACGGGTTCTAGCGATTTTCCAGAAATAGGTATTTTGGTTTTAAGGGTACGGTTTAAAAATAACTGACTAGGCGAATAATTAAATGAGGATAAAGGAGTGCTGATATATTCTAAAAGTAAAAGTGGCAGATCATTTTCGTTATTAGCTTTTTTTAACATTTCCTTCACTATACCAACATAACGTTCAGCTAGTCCGTTTGACTGATGATGATAAGGACTGCTAAAAACAACTTGAAAGTTCCAATTTTTTGCAAAAGATTTGAATTTATGAGAATTATAAGGGTTATTATCGGCGAAAAATATATCAGGTATTCCAAATTGTTGAAATTTATTTTTGCAAACTAATATTAGTTCTTCGGCAGTTTTTGTGTGAATTACTTCAACCCACTTTGAGTAAACATCAACCATTAAAAGAAAGTTTTTACCTTTAAATTCAAAAAAATCGGAGTGAACATATTGCCATGCACGAGAAGGAATGTCGTGAGATATTAATGTCTCTTTTGGAAGTGATTTTTTGTGAAGTTGACACATTCCACAATTTTGAATGAAATTCTCTATATCTCTAGAAATATTTGGCCAATAAAATATCTGACGAGCTCTTAATTTTGACTTTTCTACACCAAAATGTGGTTCGTGGATGAGTTTAAGCATATTATTTCTCAAAGACTGAGGAACTATTATCTTTTTATCTAGGAACAAGAGATCATTAGATAAATAAATATTATTTTTAATTTTAAAATAGTGTTTCATTTCAGGACAAATTCCTTTATTTTCATTAGGCCATGAATAGTTACAAAATTTTTTAATTCTTGACAAGATAGGATCAGAAATAATTTCTTTTCTAAAAAGCTCTTTCTTTTCCTTCGACATGGGAATATTGTTACTCACGGTATGAACAATATATGTCATCTCTGGGTCATCTGCAACAGGTTAATCTATATATGATCTAGACAAGGTATCCGCAATTACCATATCTTTCCCAGGTAAAGACGTAATTTTAATATTATACTTCAACAATTTTAAGAGCAAACGTTGGAGTTTTGCAGAGACTTTGTCAAGTTCCTTGTCAAAAATGTTTATAAGAGGCTTGTGATCAGTTTGAATAGTTACTTCATAGCCATAGATAAAATAATGGAGTTTTTTGCGTGCAAAAACAATTGCACCCAATTCCTTTTCAATTTGGGCCCAACATTTCTCTGACTTTGATAAACTCCTAGAAGCAAAAACCACTGGGTGTAAATTTTGTAATAGGCAACACCCAAAAGCTTCACTTGAGGTATGTATGGGTCAAAGATTTGCAAAACAGGCTCTTCTGAAATCAACTTTTTCAAAAGGTCTAATTCTTTTTCATGGTCACCGGTCCAAACAAAAGGCACATTGTTTTTGGTAAGATTACGCATATTTGAGGTCAGCTGAGACAAGTTCGGTATAAATTTAGAAAAAAAAGTTAAGTAAGCCGAGGACTCTCAAGACTTCAGACTTGTTTTTGGGGCTTTTTATGGCTTGAATAGCTTCAATATTGCGAATATCTGGTTTTACACCGTCTTTAGAGATTACCTGACCTAGAAATACTACTTGACTTAGTTTATACTGAAATTTCTGAAAATTAAACTTAACTTTGTATTTACAAGCCCTATGAAATACTTCCTTTAGAGCTAAATCATGACTAACTTCATCAACTCCAGACACAATGATATCATCAAAGTATATCTCTACTCCAGGGATATCTCCGAATATCTCAAAGTTCTTTTTTTAAAAGATTTCTGGGGCGCTTGAAATCCCGAATGGTACCCGGTTAAAACGGTACCGCCCAAAGGGGGTATTAAATATGCAGAGGTCAGCACTCTCATTATCAAGCTGGAGCTGCCACAACCCATCTTTCATGTCAATTACACTAAATAGGGTTTTTCCTGTAAGCCTAGAAGTAATATCATTAGCCCTTGGTATTGGAAAATGTTCCCTACGTATATATTTATTAAGCGGCTTGGGATCAATACAAAGTCTTAGAGACATCATTTTTTTCTACAATCATAAGACTGTTGACCCAATTTGTAGGATAATCCACTTTCTGAATAATTTTTTTGTTTACAAGATTGTCCAAAGTTTGTTTCAATTTATCATGTAAAGATAAAGAAACTTTTCTCTGACACTGTATAACTGGTTTAGCATCATCAGTCAATCTAATAGAGCATAATCCTGGGATTTTACCTATACCTTCAAAAACATTTTTAAACAATTCATAAATCTTTTCTTTCTTTGGTAAAATTTCAATATTATTAACTCTTTGTACCAAACCAAACTTTAGACAATCATCTAGACCTAGCAAAGGTTGACTATTACTAACAACAATTACAAATTTTATTTTTAAAGTACTATTTTTGTATGAACATTCCAATAGAACTTCACCTAGAGGTTTGACCTTAAAATTACCATAAGAGACAAGCGTTACATTCCTAGGAGTAATGTAGTATGGTTTTTTAATTTTTTTTAAAATATCTAAAGGCAAAATACTACAATCTGAGCCTGTATCAAGTTTAAAACTTACTTTAGAGCCTTTATCAATATTGAAAATTTCAGTCCATGATTCTTTCTTACCACTTGTTGCACACTCATTTACATAAAGCATATCTACATTATCACTTGTTGCACACTCATTTACATAAAGCATATCTACATTATCACTATCATCTTCCTCCTTGTAGTTTACTTCTCTAACCTGTTTTTATTGTTTTGAAGTAGATGGTTTATTTCCATGTTTACTTTCTGCTCTCTCTTCAGGCTTCTTATTCTTGCACGCTTTAGCAAAATGCCCTTTCAGTTGACAAGCAGCACACGTTTTATTAAAGGCTGGACACTTATTTGGCCAATGTTCATAGAAGCAGTTCTTGCATTTAACTTTCTGGGACTTTTTGACATAGTTTACTTCTTCTTGTGGATTCAAAGTTTTCAAGTGTTCTTTACTAAGTTTAACAGATTTACAGTACTCTATGATTTTTGTTACGTCTACATCTGGTTCTCTAATCAATCTAGCTTGTATCTGTTTATCAAAGATGCCTCTTATCAATCTATCTCGAATCATGCGATCTTCATAACTTGTGGCACACTCAGGTTTTTTGCAAACAAAATCGCAAAGCTTTGCTTGTTTTTTTAGCTCAGTCAAATATTGGTCAATAGACTGATCCTCAGATTGGATAAGGTTGTTGAACTTAAACGCCTCCATTGGGATTATGGAGACTAGCTACAAACTGCTAAAATGCCTTCCTGTTTTGTACCAGGTTGCTCTAATGCTACTTACATTTCTCGTTTGAAAGAGGGTGTAACATTTCATAAGTAAGTTATATGATTTTTTTTGTATGTAAGTTAACTTACATTTTCCTTTTTCTCCAATTTGTAGATTTCCCAGTGACAATACGCTTAAAAGGTCCTGGTTGGTAGCAGTTGGAAAAGATCCACAGCTTATAATATTGCCTATGAAAGGGTGTGCTCCGAACATTTTGGACAAATCAATTTTGAAGTGGCAGGCGAACGGAAACGTTTAAGAATAGGGTCAATTCCAACCCTAAAACTACCTCAATGTTTTGAAGTTGATCACTTGGAGAAAAGTTATTTACCTAGCTCACCTCCACCTACATGGTATGTTAATTTTCACTTAGTACTCACAAAGAATAAAAAAATATTTTTTAATCGTAGCAGCCAGCTGGAAAGTGTTGATTCACCTCAAAGTAGTTCACCAAAATCACCGACATAACTTTCTCCAATAAAACGGAGTGATTCAGACTCGTCTCCATCTGCTCATTCTTCTGATATAGTACCGATGGTACAATTCTTTCATCCGTATAGGTAATTTTAATATCAAATTTTCTATAAAATCAAAATGTAATGTATTTTATTTATATAAATTTTACGTAGCATTTATATAATGCCTTATTACCAAAGTTTAACTAGTCTAAAGAAATGTTCTATTTTCAGCAAACCTTCCACAGAAGATACCAGTAAAATTGAGAGAGAAGATTCGCTTTTTGAAGAGGCAATTAAGAGTATGCAGAAAGAAACTAAAAATTTGTAGAAAAACAAGCAGGTGGCGAAAACTACGATTTTAATCGTACAAATTATGAAGCAATGTGCGTTTCCTTGGAATCAATTGACTGAGATGGTGTTCATATTTTACGATATAATGTACACTATAATAAATTGCTTTGTTCCGCTGAAAAAGGTTTGCAAGAAGAGGTTTCCATGTTGCTATACTCCGGAGTTGAAGAGGCATTTGTGCGAGAAAGAAGTGGCTCACAAAATTACTAGGTGTCCTGTAAACTAAATGGAATTTAGTAGATTAAGGGCTCAGTGTAAACTTTTATCACGAGAGTGCTACCGAAATTATGTAAAATATACTGAAATTGTGTTACAGATAATGTTAACTTTTTTGGAAGTGTGTAAACAGTAGGAGGGGGAATAACACTATACCTTCTGAAATGACTCTTGGGGACCTTACTGCTGGTAACGGGAATGATATTGCAAATCTATTTGCTAAACATTTCTCATCAGTTTACTCAAATCAACCTCTGGCTTCGAACATCTATGCAAAGTTATCTAAACTTGATATTAAAAAACGCCCAGGTCCTGACGGAATACCTTCCATTCTTAAAGAATTTAGCTTCCTTTTATCTCGTCCGCTCTTTCATATATAAGTCTCTTGTTACAGGCGAATTTCCAGATCATTGGAAAACTTCATATGTCACATCAGTGTATAAATTGGGTAGAAAATCAGACATCTCAAACTATCGTCCTATATCAATCCTTAGCATAATTCCCAAAGTCTTCTTAGTATTATTTTAGATTATCTCACCTATGACTGTTCGAGTATTATGACATCACAACAATTTGGCTTCACTTCTAAAAGGTCTGCAGAATTGGGTTTACTCACATATGTTGACTTTTTATCTGATGGTTTGGAAGGGGGTCTGCAGATTGATTATGTGTACACTGATTTCTCTAAAGCTTTTGACAGGGTTAATCATGAGCTCTTGCTACATAAACTTTTTCATTATGGTGTTGACGGTCTTGTATTACAATGGCTAAGTGATTATCTTACGAATAGTTTACAAATGGTCAGAGTTACTCATGAATATTCTCATACTTTTCCAGTAACCTCTGGAGTTCCCAAAGGGTCTCATTTAGGACCATTATTATTTAACATATTTATGAATGATATAATCCATTGTTTTCAAGGTAGCAAAGCCTTGTTATTTGCTGATGACCACCTGACATGTTTTAGTGTGATTAGTGACATGGATGATGCTCTATTATTACAATCTGATTTAGATAGTCTATCAAATTGGTGTACACTTAATGGTGTGAATCTAAATGCATCCAAATGTCATGTAATGCGTTTTCATGGAATACACCACCCAATAGCTTTTGATTACAATATTAATAATGAACTCTAAAATGTGCTTCTCAAACTAAGGGCTTGGGTGTTATATTGGACTCCACACTTAATTATAAGTCTCATGTTACCACTGTTGTTCAAAAATCTATGAAGATGTTGGGTTTTATAAAGAGAACCACTTCTAATTTTACTAACATCACTGCTATTAGATCTCTATATTGCTCACTGGTCAGAACTTATCTGGATTATTGTTTACCAGTATGGTCTCCTCATTATATTACATGAAGCTCTTCAGCACAATTTTTTAAGATACATTGCTTTTAAGATACACATTTACCTTTGTTATGATTTCTTAGAACGTTTTTTAAACATTCCTACTCTGGTGGTTCGCTGAAGGCAAAGGGATCTGATACAGCTGTTCAACATAGTAAATGGTATTTGTGATAGTCTCAAGCTTCTCTCTAAAATATATTTAGTTGTCTCTTCTCGTCTTTCTAGGCAGGTACAAACGTATCATGTCGCATTTCATAGGTACAACTATGCAATGAATAGTTTTCTACCTAGGACACTTAGATTAGCAAATTCTGTCGATGGAATTTTAATTTTTGATGTGTCCACTTTCAAGTTTAAAAAACATTTACTGGAGCTTCCACTTTAGAGCGTACATCTTTTATTGCTGGTTTGATGTGTTATCACTCCTCTTACTTTACTTGCTTTTTTCTTGTGATGTATACTATACTTTAGGTTTTTCCTTTTGTTTTATAGATAAGTTTAATGCATGTGTCAATTGTTCTATCTTGTTCTAGTTTTATATATTTATCTTTTTTTGTTATTGTAGCATTTTTTTATATTTCCATATTGTATTAATGTGAATTGGGCTTGACCGTGATTAAATTAAATTAAAATTAACAGTTATTTTATTTATTTCCTGATTAATTGAATTTGAATAAGAATATATAATATAATTTATAAATAAACACTTCTTAAAATTTATGAAAATATTTTCCATAATCCCAACTTAGGTAGATACACAATACGCATTAGCTAGTATAAATAATAAAGTAGGTATACTTTTTTCTCTCACCGTTTCGTATTTTCCTATCTTATAAATGATTTCTGATTTATTGTTTAAACCGGTCCTGTACGAATCACGTGACTCAGTCCGGCCAACTTAAAATTAGCACAACATGGTGACCACTGTAGAGGAGTCAAACCGAATATACAATTAGTAGTCCATGGCGCGTATTCTGTATCGTCTCGTAGAAAGAAATTTCTTTCTATGAGTATAGAGAGGAAATTTCGTGAACCTATTCTGTGCCACTCTTTCTATATCTATTCGGCAATGCTCGGGTATAGAGAACTGATAATTATTGGATGTAAAAACATTGACCTGTTTTTAGGGGAATTTGGGATATCTTTTGATTAAGTCGGCAACAATAGCAACATTTGATAGCTTATCATCATGCCCTGCGATCTTTTATAGCCACTGCTAAACTGCATTTTTATCGCCATCTATTCGCTTCGAAGGTTACTAACGACATCAAAATGTCAGGAGTATGGAGGGTAGAACTAAGGAGGACCGTCTTGTATAGGGGAAAAGTTGAAAAAGTGTCCAGCTGTAAGCAGCAAATTACAGTTCAATAATCGACCACAATAACGCTAGTGTAGCAAGTGGAAACGACATGAAATTAGCAATTGTAAACGGAGTGAAGTGCGCTGAGTTTTACGTAGTCAAGTGTTGATTAGTAAATAGAACCTATAAAACTGCTGAACTAACCTGGATAGTGATTCAATTTTTATAAACATTAGTAGATACATTTTTTATTATTATTATTACGATTTTGTTGTTGTAAATTCAAAGAGGAAAAAAAAATAGAAACAATGGGTAAGCTTTGTTCAGTGAAAAGTTGTCCAAGTGGGCGAAAATTAAAAAATAAAGCAACTGATGCGTCTCAACCTCTGTCTTTTTTTCGACCAACAGTACGTATAACAAATTTTTATTTATTATTTTACAATACTGAAGTTAAGAAATATAAAACAATTATTCATTTTTTATAATAATTGAATCATTATCATAAAAATTAATTAACAAACTTAAAAAGTGCTAATTTTTTTAAACATTTTTGTCATCATTATTGATGAGTTATAAACATTATTCAAAACTGTCAAATATCAACTGAATAAAGTGTCGTATTATTTTTTCAATTGCTAGTTTGTAACTTATATAATTATATAATACCGAGTTCGGTCTCGATCCCTATCCTACTCTAATAATTTATGGCGCTGTTTTTAAAATCTTTCCACTTGCTACTGTGGCGCCACCTTAATTTGGTCCCTGTCAGCGGACACTTTTTCATACACTGAGTTGGTCCTCCTTAGTTCTACCAAAGAATACACCAACAACAAGAAGCGAAGCTTCCGCGTTTTGACAATTCATTTTCTGAATGCGCATGTGTGATGGACGCCATTTTCTTATATGTGTTTTATGTCAATGTCATATTTCATTGTTAACCTATGGAGTGTAGAACTAAGGAGGACCAACTCAGTGTATGAAAAAGTGTCCGCTGACAGGGACCAAATTAAGGTGGCGCCACAGTAGCAAGTGGAAAGATTTTAAAAACAGCGCCATAAATTATTAGAGTAGGATAGGGATCGAGACCGAACTATTGGCGATTTCGACCACCGTTGAGGGCACTGCAAGACGTAAACAAATATGGAGGATTGTGAGTAATCTCTATGTTTATGGCGTTAGTTTTTATACGGATTTCATGGTTGATTCGTATGTTTTAGTTGTTTGCGAACTATAAAAAAGTGTTTTTTTTGGATTTTTGTGTGTGTTTTGGACAATTGATTATAGTGTGTGAAAGAAAATAACAAACTGAGGTAATATAACGTTTTGCAATGGTTTAAAATAGGTATCAAATCAGATCCTTTACAGTTAGCAACAGTCATGGAAAACTAGGAGGTATATTTGAGTTTGACTACTGTATTTGCATATTTGGATGCAACACATGACAGAAGGTGCTTCGTGGAGGGCGAACAAGTCCTAAACAGTAGGCATTTGATTCTTTGTGGCATTTACGATCGCAAATGCAATGAATATGGTGTTTACTCAGCCATTAGACTCATGGCACTTTGCCTCCAAACCAGTGCGCTGCTAACTGGAAAACCTCATGAAGTCTTTGGATGGTTAGAGGCTGACTTTTCAACAGGAACCTGGAAAATACTTTCATTTTCATGTACCTGCAAAGCTGGAGCTTCAGGAAAATGCAAACACATTTCAGCCACATTATTGAAATGTACAAGGTAATTTTTTTCTTCACTTGAAAGAGACACTTGTTAAAATTCAGATTGTGTTATTGATTGCAGGGGAGAAGTTCTATCACTTGAAAAATTGTCAAGCACTGATGTGGAGTGCTATTGGAGGACTCACAAGAAGGCAGTTAAGGAGGATTACGAGGCCCAACCAATTAGCCTAACTTGTTGTGTGAAGAAGATGGCTGCGAGGAAACTTTGTAGGCCACTTTCACAGGAAGAGAAAGAAATATCTTTATTGATATCCAGTCATCCCTATTCAGCACTGAGTAAGCATATGTGAGTATTTGACCAGAACAATAAGACGTATAAAAAAACATTGCTTATAAAACTTTCTTTACAGACAGGGGCGTCGAACCAGACAACAAAAGTTGCATTAGGTGTGGAAGTCCTACCTCCAAATTGGCTTAATACTCTGGTGTCACACACGGAAGAATCAACATCTTTGTTGAGTTTGAATGTCTCAAACTACACATTGCGAGAGTGTTGCAAAGGCTTTTATTCAACTCTCTGTGATGTAGACATGTCAGAAATAATTTTCAGTTGCTGTAGTGGAAGTGAAGGTTGGAAAATTCATCGGAAGTATAGGTTAACGGGTATAAATATTTCATAAAAATATCAAAAGTGGAGATGATAAGGTGTTTTTCAGGTTCCCGGTTCACTTATAGACAAATGGATGGAGAAAGAAGCTCTTAACAAATACAAGGATTTGGGAGCGAATGTAATTGAACCTGGGTTCATTATTTGCCAGCTATATCCATGGTTAGGGTACTCACCTGATGGTATTGTTATGGAAGAAGGAAAACCATCTAGGCTGCTTGAAATTAAATGTCCTTTTGTTGGTAATATGATCACTCATAATAATAATAATGAACTTGAATAAATGTCTTTCATTTGTAGGCAAAACAAAAGGTGCCATACACTTCGTAAACGAATGCAGCTACCTGGAAATTTCAACCAATGGAGTTAGGCTGAAGAAGCAGCATGCCTATTATGGACAAGTACAATTGGGCATGGCCCTGTTGAACTTGACCCAATATGATTGCATATTATATTCAACATATTCAAGGCCTTTCCTAAATATAATTGTACCATTTGATGAAGATTTTACCAGGCAGTTAATAGAAACAATTTCTATGAATTATTTTAACCACATGATCCATGTTATATGTGAAAATAAACAGGAGCTAGAGTATTTTCGAGTTTATTTTGGAAAAAGTATCCCATACATGAAAACATTCATTACTATTATGAAAATGTGGTCTTAAAGACTCCATTTTATATCAATTTCATTAATATATTAATTTTGCAATGTAGATGATACAAGTGAAGATTTGTGGAAAAAAGACAAAACTGAAGTATTTGGATTTATTTAGTTAAAATTTATCACTCGCCACCACATACATATGAGAAAAATAATAGTTTGCTTATAATTATAAGGAACTAGATTAAATATCAAAAAGCTAATAATAATAATATGTATTTGTAATATTACATTTACATAACAAATTATTTTGCAAGATGTGTATACATATACAGTATGTCAGATATTTACAATATTGCAAAAGATTATTAGGAATATTTTGACCACTTCAATTTCAACTTAAATTTCGCAAATTTTAGTTGTGAAACACGTCAACTTTTATCTTATTTAAACTCAACACACCTCAATGTTGATTTGAAATATTTTAGCAATGAACTTTAATCAGTAATAAATTAGTAATACCAAAAACAGAATAATGTATTTATTTTCTACTAGAATACACAAAAATAAGCAAAATAATTTAAAATGTAGACGACTCTGACAATGACATTTCTTTCCGAAAGTCAGTCTAGTAAAAGCTTTCGAGAAATAAATAATACATTCCATTTAGTTAGTGTGTCTATTTGAGATAATTCTTAAGAGAAAATCAAAGTTCATAAATTTTGCAATGAGGTAATGAGTGAAGTAATCAGTAATTGCACTTAAATGTAATTTGTAATTCCTATCAACACTTTAAAATTACATTGAATATATTGAGAACAATTTGTAAAAATAACATAATTTTTTTAAGTAGTATGTTCTAATTGCATATTAAAACATAATTTTCTATTTCGAATAAGTTTTAATAATTAAAGTTTTCGATATTGTAAAAAATAAAGGTACTTTAAACTTGTATCAAATTCATATTTTTTTACAAACCTCGTATACGATTTAAAAAATTAACATCAGATGTGCGCGTTTTACTTTATGGACCATGCAGAACTTTTATAAAGAATAACTTTTTTTCATAACATTACTAATAAAAAAGTTTTTATGTTGCCAACTTTTTCAGTCATACTATATATACATATATAAAATTACATAGAAATTCCAATTATCCACTCTCCAATACAAACACTAAACACCACAAAGCCAAAGGCTATCCGTGGTCATTAGGTGTGGTAGTATTTATGCCGTTATTTTGAATTTTTTCACTCAAATAGGTAATCTTGAAATTACAATCACAAAACACAACAAAAAACAATCCAATATTACCATAATAAAATGCAACACAATATTACAACAAATAAAAACAATAGACAAAATAACAATATATTTAGAAAACAACCCCAAGCATTTTGTGTTTCATTTATTCTATACAATACATTCCAATATATATTTCTTAGTTTATTCCTTAGATGTGTGTAATTAATAACGTTTTTAGAGCTAACATACGTTATATGGTGTAGTTGATAAGGGAAGTATACTAGGATGATCAGTGATATTGGTGTCTAATAATACAAAAATGTTTTCGAGATTTTTATCTTTAAATTTTACTTGTGCGTGATCTATACAAGCTACAAAAGTATATTAGAAAATGTCATCAAACAAATTAATACTGTAATATGAACTCAACTCACAACTAAAATAATAATTGATCAATTGAAAGAAGATGAAAAAATGCATGGTTTTTGTGCATCAATGAATATTGATTCTTAATGAATTTGTCATCATCTAATATAGGGGTTTGCAGGTTCACCATGGCACTTATGACTGTAATTATGTCATCCACATCTTTGAGCAAAGTCCATGGCAAAGGAACTCTCAATATTTCAAAAATCTTCATTCGCTGGTTTGCTCTTTCAATATGTACTCGAGCGTTAGATATAGCAACGTTCCTATCAGCTTCCTGTTTTGTAAATTGTTTTTTATGTCGTAAGAAAAAAAGACAGAGGTTGAGACGCATCAGTTGCTTTATTTTTTAATTTTCGCCCACTTGGACAACTTTTCACTGAACAAAGCTTTCCCATTGTTTCTATTTTTTTTCCTCTTTGAATTTACAACAAATTCGTAATAATAATAATAAATGTATCTACTAAAGTTTATAAAAATCGAATCACTATCCACGTTAGTTCAGCAGTTTTATAGGTTATATTTACTAATCAACATCAACACTTCACTCCGTTTAAAACTGCTAATTTCACTAGGATCTACGGGTCCCACCCTAAATTTTGCCTTTACCATTCGCACAGGCGCAGAAGCAGGTATAAACAACTTCGTATTTCCCGCGGAATTTCGCATCGGATTGGCAGATTAGGTTGTGTTTTGTATAGTTTTGGTTTATTTATATTTGAAAACCTACGTTATTTATTATTATATTGTGGAAATGGCTGTATGCAATGAATGTAAACAGACATTTTCCAACGAATACAATTTGAGAGCACACGTAAAGAGAAAACATCCAAGTAAGTAAACGATTTATTTGATTAGAGATATTTATTTATTGGTAATTTTGATAATGTGGAAACAATAAATAAATATTAAAATATTTAATACTTTTTTTGTTTCTTTTAGTAAAATTAGACATTCTTTGCCCAAGAAAAAGAAAGCCCTTAGGCTCAGGAAATAATGAATGCAAAGAGTGTGGTAAGAATTTTTCCAGACTCGATAATTTGAGGTTCCACATTAAACTTAAACATTCAAGTGAGTTTGTTTTTAATATATTAAATATTAACTTTTAATAAGGAGCAGGTTTTTATAAATATGTAAACCTAAATAAATTTATGGTATCTATAATTTTTAGATAAATCTGAAGATTTACTGGCTCCTCTAAATAAACAATATATATGTGATGAGTGTGGCAATCAGTTCAATTTGTTAGGACATTTAAACAAGCATAAAAGGACCCATAAAGCTAAGAAAATAATACAAATCAAATGTTTGCTTTGTGATTATGTAGGAAGTTGTAGAGATATTTTAATTACACACTACATCAATTTACATAATCTTAAAATTGAAAGTAAGACCTACGAATTTGAGTCATTGGAGGCTTTTCAGGTCCGTACCAAACATTGTGATTTTAGAATAAACTAGTCAACGTGAAATAGGTATCACATAATATTCAAATGCTTTTAACTCTTAGGGTTAGGTAGTGCGTGGAAATGATGTTTGACTTATTTTTTTTAGTCATGGAAATCAGAAATGGAAAAAAAAACTTTCTCTACATTTATAAATAAACGAACCAAAAAAATAAACCAAACTGCAGAAAAAATTGAATATTATTGTCACCGATCAGGACATTTTAAAGCCAAGGGAGCAAATATCCGTCATTTAAAAACACAGGGCACAAATAAGATTAATGGATATTGTCCAGCTAACGTTAAAGTCGTTATAAAAAATGGAAAATATTTTACTAATTACTGTGGAACACATGTGGGTCATAAACAAGCAGAAGATTTAGGTCATCTTTTCCTAACTAAAGCAGAACGTGAACAAATAGCCGCAAAAATTGCTTCTAAAGTGCCTTTACAGGTGATTTTGAATGAAATCAGAGATTCAATTTCTAAATGTCAGCTACAAAGACTTCACCTTTTGACCAAAAAAGACCTTTACAATATCGAAAAATCCTATAATCTGAATGCATCCTCGGTAAAACATGAGAATGATGCCATTAGCGTGGAAGCCTGGGTAAATGAACTACAAGGAAATAACTGTGTTTTATTTTATAAATGGCAAGGTAGTGTTTCTGAGGACTATCCTGAACTTAAAAATGAAGATTTTATATTAATTATAATGACGAATGGTCAGAAAGAACTACTTGTAAATTTTGGAAATGACTGTGTATGCGTAGATGGGACACATGGATTAAATGGATATGGATTTGAGTTACATACTCTTCTTGTATTAGATGATATACGTGAGGGATATCCTTGTGCATTTCTTATATCCAATCGCTCAGATGTTGCAGCGTTCAAAATTTTTTTTAAATGTATTGAAGAAAAAATAGGATACAAAATAAGACCAAAATGTATTTATGTCAGACATGGCCGAGGCTTATTACAAAGCTTGGTTGGAAGTGATGTACCCTGCTAAATTTAGGTAACTCTTTTAAATTACTATTTCTCAATAATACTATTATTAGTACAAATTATTGTTGAACTCTGTTTT
This sequence comes from Galeruca laticollis, assembly GCA_963921935.1. Lineage (NCBI taxonomy): Eukaryota > Metazoa > Arthropoda > Insecta > Coleoptera > Chrysomelidae > Galeruca > Galeruca laticollis. The sequence continues at coordinate 28,196,617 of OY998180.1, forward strand.
ATCACATGTTATAGTTTTATATATTTACAGATTATTTTGCTCTTGGCATGTAGACCGAGCATGGAGGAAAAACCTAGATAAAATTGGACAGACAGAAAAAAAGGTAGTATCGATCATATTTTTGATTTATCATTTTTACATCTATAATCGTTATATTATTTTGTAGGTTCAGGTTTACAAAATTTTAAGATTACTTATGCAAGAGACAGACACAAATGCTTTTTTCAATCTACAGGAGCAATTTTTATCATTTTTAAATCAGAGTGTGGAGACAGTGGAATTTGCTCAGTATTTTAAAGAACATTATATGTCAAAACCAGAGTTTTGGGCATATTGTTTTAGACTCAATAGTGGCCTAAATACTAACATGCATATTGAGCGTATGCATTGTACTATCAAACATATTTACTTAGATGGTAAATTTGTGAAGAGACTCGACAAGGCTATTGACGGAATCATGAAGTTTGTTAGAGATAAGCTTTTTGAAAGAGTGATAATACTGCACAAAGGTAAAGTTTCCACAAAGTTAAGTGATTTAAGACACAGGCATACATTAAGTGAAACCATGGACATTGAAAAGGTTATTTATCACAACTTAACTTGGACTGTGGCATCATCTTCAACCAATGAGCTGTATACAGTTGAAGAAGTAAAGTTGGATTGCACATGCAAGTTAATTTGTATTGTATGCAATGCTTGCATACATCGCTTCAGCTGCACTTGCATTGATAACTCCATAAAGTGGAACATGTGCAAACACATACATTTGGTTTGCCTGTATATAAAAAATGCACAAAAGGTTATTAAGGATATTGATGAAGAATCATTGCTAGGTAAGATCCTACCAAGTTTTTACATATTTCCTTAATACAAAAATCAATTTCGTGGCATAGTACTTGCTGTGAAAGCCTCAGTCAGTGTATCAGTTAATTCTTTATTTTTAAATGTATTGAATTATATTATTGTATGTATTTTGTTAACTTTTTTCACAGGAAAAAGTGGAAATTTTATATACCAAGATCAAAGAAATTGACATTTATTTGAACCATATTTTTCCATAATTAGAACATGATACATAGAAAAAGAAAAACGTTTAGAAAAATGTACAAAAATTAGCAACCAGACGGGGCATCAGTTTGTATAAACTATTGCAGCGTTTTATTTTAGCTTTTAAAATATGTTTTGGTGAAGTTGAATTTTTAACTGTAGTGGTATATCATAGTTAGTTCATTCATATAATATTTGCCATTATAAAAATATTTCTTTAATGCAGAAAATAATCTTGTTATGGACGTAAGCAAGACATATCAAGAAGTCACAAGCTTAGTAGAAACTCTTAGTACTGCTAAATCAAAGCGACAAAATGATTTTGATCTAATTAGAAAAAGAAAACAAAAAATAATGGATGAAATGGTTCAGCTACAAGAGAAACTTAAGTTGGTCAATTCTATTGAAGAAATCGAAGTATTTGAACGAAATTTGGCACCAATTCGACCATCTCTCGTTGCTGTAAGAAACCACAAGAAATCTATTGTTGGGTTCTCAGAAGGTATAATTGGAGATATGTAAAAAATTGGTTGTATATTTCTAATGTGTATTGTTTTAGTGTCACCATCAATAAAAAATACACCAAGTAACAAAAAAATAGAGCCTCAAAGACGATTGTATAGAACAAAGAAGCCTTTGAAATGGAAGAAATCAACTCTGAGAAAACCTTCAACACAAGAATCAGATCTCTTAGCCGCACAATTACTGTTACATAACAACAATTTACAATAAGAGTCCATTTTTCAATCACCATTATACAATACCATATTTATAAGGGTACACATAAGATGTTTAATAAAAAAAAATTAATACACGAATTGTTTATATTTTTTGGTACCTACCTAATAAATTGTTAAATTTATATGATTCATAAAATAATCCCTTTAAATTGATTGTATTCACAGCGATAATTTATGAACTAGTTCAAATTGGATGGATTCAATATAATAAGAACAAATAATTTCATTGTTAAAGTTATAAATTGGATGCTTCTAAATAACAATAAATATCAGACATTAAATACAGTAATGTAAAGTAAATTTTTTACAAACGCACCTTGGTGTCAAAATGATTTAATAATAACTATTAATAATTGATATGAGAATTTTTATTCCTGTCTTGTACTGTGTACAGGTTAGAAATATCAAACACATTTCTCGTCCAATTACACAAGCGCATGCGCGAATGGTAAAGGTAAATTTTTAAGGTGGGCTCCCTAGATCCTAGTCTAATTTCATGTCCATGTCGTTTCCACTTGCTACGCTAGCGTTATTGTGGTCGATTATTGAACTGTAATTTGCTGCTTACAGCTGGACACTTTTTCAACTTGTCCCCTAGACAAGATGGTTCTCCTTAGTTCTACCCTCCATAGTTAACCAAAGAATATGCTTTGTTATAATACGCTTTTTATTTGTTAATATATATTTTGAATTTGAACAATACCGTTTAGTGAAAGTGACTAGGGAACTCTTAGTGAGAAATTGTTGCATTTGTTATGGGGCGAATAAGTTGTGTAGTTCGTGGATGTCACTCGAGATCCGGAGAAAAGATAACTATGTTTGGTCTTCCCAAAGACCCTGTGAGGTAAGAGAAGTTGTTTCTATATGCAATATATTATAGCTTAGTCATTTTCCAATATTTTACATTCTACTTTACATGTACCTATTTGTAAGTTGTGTAATTCTGTTTTTGATTGTTATTGATCTGTCCCTCTACCTTTAACAACATATGTTTTAATATGTACTACAGTAAGCTTTCTGCTGAAGAGCCCTGTTTAGCAAAAAAATATGTTGAATAATAATACATAATATTCAATATAAATTATTAGTTGATTTCTTTTATAGACATGTGATAATATAAAAATATACCTACCTTTATTTACTTTTTAGGCTACAGCTATGGTTAGAGTCTTGTAACCGTATAGATTTAATTGGAAAGATTACAGATGTTTCACAAAAGAATTATAAATTGTGTGAACTTCACTTTGAAGAAAAATTTTTTTCCAAAGGAGGAGATTCCAAGCATTTATTTCAGCTAGCTGTCCCTACCATATTTCCATGGTTAAAACGCAAGGGTCATATTCTATTGAATGATCCACCAACAAAAATAGTTATTCAGTCTGATAAATATTAAATTTAAGTAGACATTACAATCAGCTGTTATTGATATTTATTTTTCGTCACCTGGCCGCGGGATTGATTAATACTTTCTGACAGGAGTAATTAATACATTCTTGGAATGTGTGTCAGGGAATGATTACTACAATTACTTTTATAATTGCAGATACCACACCATTAAAGCAACAGGGACTTTCCTCTCAGGCCGCTGCAATACATACTAGTGACCATGATGCTTCTCCACTGCTTGGTAAATATAATATTTATTTAGATTCACCTCTGTAAGTAAATATGCACCAAAACATATGGCTTTCTTCTAACTAGATAAGTTGGTAAAATTTCCACAAATGATTACCACAATTACTTTTACAATTGCAGATACCACACCATTACAGCAACCGGGACATTCATCTCAGGCTGCTGCAATACGTACTAGTGACTGTGATGCTTCTCCACTGCTTGGTAAATATAATCATTATTTAGATTCACTTCTGTAAGTAAATATGCATCAAAACATATGGCTTTTCGCATTCTTTTAACTAGATATGTTGGTAAAATTTCTACAAATGATTACTACAATTACTTTTACAATTGCAGATACCACACCATTAAAGCAACAGGGACGTTCCTCTCAGGCCGCTGCAATACATACTAGTGACCATGATGCTTCTCCACTGCTTGGTAAATATAATATTTATTTAGATTCACCTCTGTAAGTAAATATGCATCAAAATATATGGCTTTCTTATAACTAGATAAGTTGGTGAAATTTCCACAAATGATTACCACAATTACTTTTACAATTGCAGATACCACACCATTACAGCAACCGGGACATTCATCTTAGGCTGCTGCAATACGTACTAGTGACTGTGATGCTTCTCCACTGCTTGGTAAATATAATCATTATTTAGATTCACTTCTGTAAGTAAATATGCATCAAAACATATGGCTTTTCGCATTCTTTTAACTAGATAGGTTGGTAAAATTTCTACAAATGATTACTACAATTACTTTTACAATTGCAGATACCACACCATTACAGCAACCGGGACATTCATCTCAGGCTGCTGCAATACGTACTAGTGACTGTGATGCTTCTCCACTGCTTGGTAAATATAATCATTATTTAGATTCACTTCTGTAAGTAAATATGCATCAAGACATATGGCTTTTCGCATTCTTTTAACTAGATAGGTTGGTAAAATTTCTACAAATGATTACTACAATTACTTTTACAATTGCAGATACCACACCATTACAGCAACTGGGACATTCATCTCAGGCTGCTGCAATACGTACTATGCTTCTTATGTAAGTAAATATGCACCAAAACATATGGCTTTCTTCTAACTAGATAAATTGGTAAAATTTCTACAAATGATTACTACAATTACTTTCATAATTGCAGATCCCGCACAATTACAGCAACCAGGACATACCTCTCAGGCCGCTGCAATACATACTAGGGGGGACCATGGTGCTTCTCCGCTGCTTGGTAAATATAATATTTATTTAGATTCACCTCTCTAAGTAAATATGCATCAAAATATATGGCTTTCTTATAACTAGATAAGTTGGTGAAAAATTAAGTGTTTGCAACTGTGAATTTAACTAGACAAAAGTCTCACCTACAATGTTTAGCCTTCCTGTGTCTTATTGAAAAGAATCTTGGTTTTGTTATAAAAGAGTTTTTTTTATGATTTTGTTAAGATAGGGAAATGTTTTTTTTATTTATTTCAAGTTCACTTTGTGGCAGTATTAACTATCAGTCTCTGATATGCTATTAATGTAAGAGAATTCTTCTAATGGTGTTCAGAAAATAGATACTAGAAAATCAAAGTGTCGGATGAATAAAACAACACATTGTTTATAATAAAACCTACACATACACTTCTGTGTCCATTAATATAGTCTTCCTGTATTTTTCTTTTCAGATAATCAAACTTTTAAAATGGACGTTAGGGGGAAGATACTGAGTTGGAACCTGTGCCTTTAGAATCAACTTCAACTGAAACACCACAAAGTATGACTTTTGGCACACCACGAAAACAAAAATTAAGGTTCAAATTAAAAATGATGAAGAAAAAGTTACACAAATCATGTCATATACAACCTACACCAGCAAAATATAGCCCTGCACTTTTTAAAGATATGTGTGATCATTTTTTGAGCAAACCATTGGCAGACATTGTCAAAACCCAAATGAATTTAAAAAATAGAAAATCACTTGGCAGACGTTATACTGACAAATTAAAGAAGGTTGCCCTCACTTTGTATTTTTTAGGACCTAGAGCATACAGATTTCTTAGAAAAATAATAAGTCTGCCAACTCCAAGAACCTTGCAAAACATGACGAAGGGTTTAGTTTCTCAAGCAGGTTTAAATAACGAAGAAGTTTTTGAAGCAATCAAAATGAAAACGAGCACAATGTTACCACAAGACAAACATTGCAGTTTAGTTATTGATGAGATGTCTTTAAAATCATTTTTGTATTTCGATACTGGAAAAGATGAAATAATTGGTTTATGTGATTTTGGAACTGAAAAAAAGGAAAAATTGGTGGCAAAACATGCTTTAGTCATGATGGTAAGAGGACTGTATACCAATTGGAAATTACCAATTTCTTATTTTTTTGTTGAATCTGAATTTGAGGCTGAAAAATTACTACCTATAATTACAAAATGTTTATGCAAATTGTTTGACTGTGGCTTAACTGTGGATTGTTTAGTAAGTGACATGGGATCCAATTTTGTGAAACTAAGCAAACTTCTGGGAGTTTCTAAAACTAATCCAGAATTCCAAATATGTAATAAAAATATTGTATATGTATTTGATCCCTGTCACTTGATTAAAGCATTTAGAAATAATTTAATCAATAATGTTTTTTCTTTTGATGATAAAAAAACGTCTTGGTTATTTGTAAAATCTTTTTATGAACATGATAAGAAACAATTTTTCAGATGTGCTCCGAAACTTACAAACTCTCACATATATCCAACAAGTTTTGAAAAAATGCGTGTTAAGCTTGCAACTCAGGTATTAAGCAATTCTGTGGCAAGTTCAATGAATACATGTGTAAGTTTAGGAATACTTCCACAAAGTGCCATAGGGACCATAGAATTTATTGAAAAGTTTGATAAGCTTTTTGATATGCTCAATTCTGCGGACTTCTGCAATCCTTACAAAATTGTATTTGAAGGCACAGATTTTCAATTAAAATATTTGGATGAAATGGTGGAATTTATCACAAAATTGAAGATATTTGATAAAAAAGATGTGGATGTTACCGCCAGATCCAAATGCAAAAATTGTTGTGTTATAACAATAAATTCTTTAAAAATTCTTTGGAGACGACTCTCCTCGGACAATTTCAAATATCTACGTTGTAAAAGAATCAATCAGGATTGTCTTGAAAGCTTCTTTGGTTCTATCAGACAACAAGGTGGTAATTCAATTAATCCAACTCCCATACAGTTTCAGAGAGCTTTCAAAAAATTATTCTGTCAAACATACCTTCATTCAAATAATATGAATTGCGTTAATGACATGGATAAATTATTATTAAATTTAACATCTGTACAACCCAACAAGAAACAACCACAACAATCTAAATCCAATATTTTATTAAAAGCAATATCTCTTCCAGATACAGATTACCATCAAGAGCCAGCAATTATACAAAATTCTTTTAATTATGTATGTGGATATTTGATTAAAAAATGCATTAATGTTCATAGTTGTAATATCTGCATTAATTATTCTCGTGAAGTAACAGATTTGGATATTGGTCATTTATTAACATATTTTAAGGCATACAACAATGATTTTGGTACTTTCGGAAGTTTGAGAGCTCCAAGTGAAAGATTTGTGGAATATATATATAAGTTAGAAAAATTATTTACCGCATATTTTGAAAATATTTCAACCGGGACTCATATTTCACATCAATTACATTTAAAGATGCAAAAAAATGAATTTAAACATCCATGTGATTTGTTCCCATTGGAATATGTTATTAAATTGTTCATTAGATTAAAAATCTTGTATACTCTTAAATATTGCAACAATAATTTAAAAATTAAAAAGAATAATAAACAGAAAGAACATCCCAAAATAATGATTTTATCCCATCTATAGGATGAGAGCACTGTATTCCTAGCAGCTAGTAAATAGATTGAAAAAATGTTCAGACCAGTGGTTAAATCAATGTAACTACTACTTAGTCATTTAGAATATCCGATTTAATGAAGAATTTACTCATAAATGTGTGCTCCCGTGGTCCCAAAAAGTAGGCAAACTGTTTGTATTCTACTGAATGTATAGTTTGTTTTGGTTTATCTATTTATCATCTTTGTCCAGTTTTGGAGGAACATCCACAACATACGAAACAAATCCTCGTTTAGAAGCCATCACAAAAAATTAAGCTAGTACCGCAAGAAATATTGTACAATTATAAATAAAGTAATAGATGACTTTATCTCTGATAGGTCTATATTCATTAATCATCACATTTCCAAAGGAATCAAACTACTAAAAGATGCCAAAATAAAAAAAAAACCTAATATTAGAAGTGGTACAAAAATGTTAATTACTGTGTCAGCTAATTTCAACGGCCGCACATATTCAAATTGACTTACTTTCCTTGTTTTGTTTTATTTTGTATACCTAAAAGTTACTTTCTATTTTACTTATATACCTGTCCTATACAGTTATAGATGTCAGGTATTATTATTTAAAATATATTTTTAATTTCTACACATTATGTTGCAGACATTAAAATATTTTCTCTAGGTGTAAAGTATTAAATTCTGAATCTGGTAGAGTGTAATAGTTATATTATATCACCGGAATTATACAAATTTTATACCATCATGTATATTGATTTTTTTCCTGTTGTAATCTGGTATTCTAAATATATAATCTATATTACCGCATTGGTTTTAATATATACACTTTCCTACATACTGTTACTTAAATACATATTTTTACATAATGAATTCTAATATCAATATACAAAAATAAGAATCATTTGATATAGCATGTTATTTTAAGTAATAAATGGTTCTTCAAAAACAGAAACTAAAACTTTGTGTATAAAGAAATATTAAAGCATATTTTTCACAATATTTGTTAAGCCCAAGCGTGTCGTTAAATTAACATTATCAACCGACAAATTAAGTTTAACGGTACGCGTTCTATTTAATAAATAAACGGTTTTAAAGATCAAAACTTTTCCGCTTCTGTGAGCCACCCTGAACAATACCCTATCATAAAATTGTCACTTATATACACTTTGGAGGCTGTATTGTACTAACAAACCGAAATTTCTCCAATGCCATATCATCAGCTATACTAGCTCCAGTGAGCTGAAAATCAACAGCGTTCATCTATTATATGCCCTGAACAATATCCAATCATAAAATTGATCACTTATAGACACTCCAGAAGCTGTATCATGCTAACAAATTGAAAATTCTCAAAAAATTACTAAAATTTGCTACTTCAAGTATCATAGCACCCGTTGTACTGGCTCTAGTAAGCTGAAAATTAACAGAGTTCATCTGTGAGACGCCCTGAACAACATCCAATCTTAAAATTGGTCACTTGTATACACTCCGGAGGATGTATCGTGCTAACAACTTGAAATTTCCTTAAAAATTTCAAAAATGTGGTACTGCAAGTACCATAGCACCCGTTGTACTGACTCTGGTGAGCTGAAAATCAATAGGGTCCTTCTGTGAGATGTCCCGAACAATATTCAATCATAAAATTGGTAGCTTGTTGCACTCCAGAGGCTGTATCGTGCTAACAAGCCCATATTACAGGTTTTTTATGCTTAAATCTTTCAATGACAATTAATACTTTCTCGGAATAATGTTTTGAAAATACATTAGTAAACAATTATTTGTTTGGAATGTTTGATTAACATTTTTTCTGCCAGTAAAGTAGGTATACCTTCAGAATTTTATAACCTTTTTCTCAGTGTAAAATATTAGCTTTCTGTCAACTTCAATTTTACAAGGTCACGAAATTTTGCCCCCAGAACATCAAACGATTTATGCTGGCTTTCGCTTCTTGTTGTTGGTGTATTCTTTGGTTCTACCCTCCATAGTCAGGAGTAAAACAATAATAACAAATGGATCAGTATATTAGACACTTGACAGAGTTTTATTGTATTTGTCATTTTTTAAAGAGAAATAATTTTTTAACTTGTAGATGACTTTACTGTAGCATAAAGAAAAGCCAAAAAGGCTTTAATTACAACAGATCTTTCGTCTAGTTCCGATATTTACTCTAGTTCTGATTCAGACGAGAGTCCCTCATTAAATCGTAACATTTATCCTGTTTTAAACCTACACCACAAACAAATTGTAAGTATTTAAAGAAATTAATAAGAATGTTTAGTGCAAATAATATATTTTTCAGTATTGTATAAAAAGTCGTGGAATTATAAATCGGGTAGTACTTCTCCAGAGATTCAAGTGGAATTTTCCTTGAGAATAAAGAATAAAATTATATGGCGAGATTTGCTGTTCCTAGAGGTAGTTTGTTTTTTAAGTTAAATCAAAACCTTGTGGCAGTGGAATCAGATGAACACTTCACAAAAGAGATAAATCATCACCACAAACAGATACAATTGATGATGAAGGTGACTAAACTAAATAATTTTAATTAAGTTTTATATTTAATCATATTTTAAATTTATTTTAGAATTTAAAAGGTTGATGATAGATGAAATATCTCAATTAAATTTAAAAATCAACACTTTAATTGAAAGCGTTTGCACTCTCTTGAAAACACAAAGAATTCCGAGTAACCTGCAAGTAACATCGTTTGAAAATAATGTAAAAACGTGATATAAAAAAATTCCAGTAATTCAAACATTTGACGCATATTTTTTAAATCCAAATTCAACGTACTCGATCAAATACTGTCCCTAGTATTGCAAACCCACATTACAGATCATTTCTCAACAATACTATACAGATAGTACTGGAAAAGACCAAATGCCCCAAGGAATGAGGAATAGTAAAATACATAGATGAAACAAAACTTAAAAATGCAATCAGACAAAAATCTTGGGATTTCTTATACTTGAATCCAGATCCTAACTATGCAACAAATACTTTCATTGGAACACTTCAAAAATATATAGACGACTGTACATATACAAAAAAATGTAAAAGGAAAAACACGAAGATCACCCCTTGGATGACAAATACACTACAAAATACACAATGTATATCGGAAAAGAATTAGTGTTTGAAAAACATTGTATCATATATGTGTAATATTTGTTAGCACATGCTATTATCAATAAATTATTCTTATCTTAAGTTTGAGAAGAAAATAAAGAAAATCACCTGTACTATTTTATAAACAAAATTTTATATTAAATTTTTGAAACTATTTGTCGACATTCGTCTTTTAATAAACTATCCTGGTTAATAAAAATGGATAAAAGCTTTAAACAGCTTTTTGAAACAACCTATCCTACTTTTAAGCTAAAATAAAATAACAGGTTATTTCAAAAACTGTTTAAACTTTGTGTGACTGTTTTTATTTGTTTATTTAAGAAAAACCAATATAGGCATAATTCAAAAAACCTTCAGTATTTGCTTGGTTTGCCATCTAGTAGTAGCTAGTAAACTATGACATAATGCAGGTCTCTTCCTTTATTTTTTCCCTGTTGGTGATTAGTAACCTTCCACCACAGTAGATGGCGCAGCACTCGACAAACTTTGTGACTTCTAACAGTACAGGAGATTCCATTCTTCCTTCTTATTATTAAAAGTATTTATCTATGCTTTATGCTTATCACAGATTATATGTTGTTTATTTCTCAGGAGGATAATAGTTACGAGCATTATTTCATAGGCCACTCCAGAATCCTGTCAAATTAAAACCAATATGGCGGCTGGAGGACAAATAGTGGTACAAAGTTAAATTGTTTCTGTAAACAAAAGTGATAGTTGGAAGTGTTTAGTGGTTGTTTGGCTTTTGCTTGTAAAAAAATACCTTGGTTTCGTTGTATAGTTCATTACAGAAGTAATCAAGATAAGTCGAATTCTACAAGTAGTGTTATGGTTTAAACAGAACTAATCTTAAGGAATTATCTGCCTTGAGATGCCAAGAATGGTTGAAAGCAACCAAATGTGAAGAATTCTCTGCATAAATCAAGATCGCAAGGGTGTGCCCGAAGCATTTTATCTCAGGTGAATTAATTCATTAGGGTAATGGTACTATAACTGATGTGTTTATTTTTAGGCAAACCTGTAGAGTTGCATGATAAATTGATTCCAGACTGAACCCCTCCTGTGAATATGATATGAGCTATAGAGACACTGGAATAAGTATGACAACTTCCAAAAGAAAAAGATTTGAGATTTCTATTAAATGGTCAAACGTAGTTAAAATACTTTGTGATGTTGAATCGCGTTCTGTAAAGATAGTAATTTATCTTTTTCCTATGCCTCCTACACAGTGGCAGAGCTATTGGTCTGTAATGTGTGAGAAGCACACTGGTCACAAATGCAAAATTAATATTCTCATAGAAAAAAATACCAATACTTCGGAAACGAGCAAGAAAAAATATTTTACTACCTAGTTAATTTATAAATATTTTATAGGTTTTCTATTTTTGTTGTTGAAGTATTTCCAATATTTTGTTATTTTTATTTTGTCATATTCATTTAGAAAATATATTTTTGGTTTTGTTTCAGTTTTGTTAACTGTACGTATATAAATTATTATTCTTATCACACATTCTTTTTGATTTGTACTTGCAGATCTTTTTCTATGTTCAGGAAAATAAATGTTTATCATTATAACAATTCCTTTTATGTGCACCCAAAATTAATATGGTTATCACTATACCGTCTCATAATGGGGGCCCAGCAAAATGTTCGCGCACAGGCCCACCACTGCTACTACAGACAGCCTTTTGTTTATTAGGGGCAATTTCATAATCAAATTTGAAATTATCTTTTGGCAAACTGATGTAAGGTGACACATATCTCATGTACAGATATTTCTACGAGTATGTCATCTTAACCAACAGGTGCTATAAATTTGATTATAAAATTGTATGATACTTTTTTTTAATATTTGCATTTAGTTAGTGGCTGCATTCTGCAAATTTTTGAAGGTCCTTTAAAATTAATTAAAACCTGATGATTTGATTGGCTGTTATAATATGAAAGGAAATTTAAAGGCATTTAGATTCAAAAAGCCTTAAATGTGTTAACAGAAAAATGTTAGTTTTTGTTTAATATCTACCAATTTTATTGTTTCAAGTTTATTAGAATGCATTGTAGATTTTACAAAATGATACAGCTACCTTGTTCTGTGTTTCTACTCTGTTTACAACAAACATAGAAAATATTATTGTTATTTGCAAGTTGATTCCTTTTAATGAAAATGGATCAACTCCTTTAATTTTGGATATTTTAACTTTGTATGGGCCAGCTTCATCTGGATGTTCATCCAGCAATATTTTATAATAGTCCAACATTATGTTTCCAGCCATGTATAGTATTATTAGGGAAACAAATCGAGTCACTAAATATTCCTTTGGCACTCCAAATCACTATGAATAAGAAATTTTGCTTTCACTGCAGGGGATTTTATATGTTTACTTTGTTATTATTTGTCCTCCAGCCGCCATTTTCTTGTTGCGCAGGTCATGGTCTTGGACCGGCCTATTGTGGGAGTCAATTATTATTATAATTATTTGTGGTGTAAATATTATAAACTATAGAATAGCATATTATCTGTTCTTAGTTTTCGTTTTTTTAATCTGTATTGCGAGTACATTATAAAGTATGTACCCAATTTATTTGCTACAAGTAGAAGATGAAGAACAACAAAACCTATTAAGTTTGGAGAGAAGAATTTATTAATCCTTAAAATCACCAATCTTAAATATATTGAACTTTGTAAGAATTGGATTAATGACAAAAATTAAGAAGTTTAGTAATTAATTTAACACAACGTTCAACAGAAATTTTTCACATTTACAGGTAACACCGTAAATGGCCATAAATACGTATTATTTAGGTACCCTTTGCACTTGTTTACGTATTAAATTGCAATAATATTAATAATCCTTAATTACTCCAAAAATTATTTTTCCAAAAACATCGTCCATATGACATAAACTTGTATATATAAACCACAAAACACCATAAACATAACCGATATCGATATGCACCTTTCCTTTGAAGAAAAGTAAACATGCCAACAAAGATAAATCTAAATGATTGTGTGTTAAAAATAGACAGGGATACTCAAAACATCATAGCAAGACCTAAAATGGTCTTTCTATTACTTTCTACCGAACGAAGTGTTCGTGACACGACCAATGCCGAAGTAGCTTACAGAATAAGGTAAAGTGGTATAGAGAATTTATAGAAAGAAATTTCCTTTCTATGACGATACAGAATACGCGCTCATGGATCCTAAGTCCGTGGCCACAGTGTACATCTTGGAAAAAAAGAAATCCAGACTTATCCTTTTTCACATTCCCAGAGGAAAGGTAAAAAAAGAAACAATGTTTGGAGAGGAACAAATTGATGTGAGAAAGCAATGGATTACATTGTTAAAAATTGGAAAGGCTGTCACCAAGAATATGAGAATTTGTTCTTTACATGTTGTAAATAGTGATTTCATTCCAGGTAAACCCTTAACAAATAAATGTATCTTTAGATTATGAACATTTCTTATTTTAGCAATTTCTGCAAAGAGAAGACGTCCCTTCAGTGAACTTATCAAAGAGTAGCCTAGAAGTTATAGTGCAGCCATCCATAACACAAAGACATCTACGAAATTAAAGACGGGCTAATACAGGCCATGAACAAAATATAATAATTACATACAGAATTGGAAAACAACGAAGCAAATCAGGATAATAATGGAGTATATACAGAAACCGAAATTGAAGCTGCCAATGTGCTTGTCGATTTAATACATTCTGAAAGGAAGGTAGACGATCAAATTTTATTTAGATTTTCAAGTGAAAGTCAACACTCCTCAGAAACTTACACATTTTATATAAAGTGACAAAATATTATGTAGCGTAACAGGTATCAATATAATTTTCAGCTATTGGAATATATTGTTAATAGTTTTCAAACTTATCGTAACGATAAACGTTTGAAGAAAGTATCTTGTATGGATAGAATATTGATGACTTTTATGAAGTTCAAAACATATATTACTTTGAGTATTTTAAGTCTCTTATTTGGCATAAGTAACAGTAGCTGTAAAAATCTTTTAATATCTACAATTTCCATATTAGCTCAAATATTAAAGCCAGCAATAGCATTTCCTACCATAGAAGAGATACAACAGAATATGCCTATATGTTTTGAAAACTTCAGTGACACGCAAATTATTTTAGATTGCACTGAAGTATTTATTCAAAAACCAAAATGTCTGCTGTAGAATTCGATTTTATTCTCATTATAAATCTTCATCCACTGTGAAGTTTATGACTGGTGTCACTCCAGGTGGAATAATTTCTTTTGTTAGCAGAGTATATGGTGGACGTGCATTGGACAAAGTTATTTTTGAGGAATGTGGTTTGGTAAAGAGTTTAACTGAAGGCAAAGCTATAATGGTAGATAAAGGCTTTTTGATTGACAGTATTTGTAAAGAACACGGCATTAAACTTTATCGTCCACCATTTCTAAGAAATAAAACACAATTAAGTAAATATGAGGCAGTAATCAACACACAAATAACTGCTGCACCAGTACATGTTGAACGCATTAACCAGAGACTTAAAAAGTTTAAAATACTTAGTGGTACGCTGCAAGGTTCATTTGTACATTGCATAGAAGACATAATTGTAATACTTAGTGCAGTAACTAATTTGTCTAGTCCAATTTTAGCAAGTGATAAGTTTTTATAATTTTTGTTATAATTACAATAATTTAAATAACTACATAAATTGAAACCATTGTTAGTGTGTAGATATATATTTATTTAGTGTGTACATATGTTGTGAATCATATCAAATAATTTCGATTTTGTAGTAAAGAGCAAGTTTTTGGTGTACATATAATCATATGTGATTTCTATTATTACCATCCCTTTATCATAAGAACAATAAATAACAAAGTAGCATTTTGTTACATTTAGTACAGCCATTCCCATCTGAATTTGGCCATAATACTTATGTTTCTTTTTTAAACAATATGTGTTATCTACAAATTCTAAGTACTTCATAGTATTTATACATGTCCAATACTCTTAGTTGCACCTGGAAAATATTAATAGGGTAAAATCAATTATATATTGTTTAAAATAGACATTCAAACCTTCAAATGGACATTTTATTTCAAGCAATGCTGTGGGATTTTCATTTTCGAAAATAACACCATCTGGAGAATAACCCAACCAATTATTCCAAGCTGAAATTGCTAAGCCAAATTCTATAACAAGTAGATTAGTTACTTCGACAAATTTTTTTCTGGCCCATGCTTCTTGTTCTAAGCCATGTTTTGTATATTTGTTTGAAATAAATTTTGGTTTAAAATAATTAATACTTTCGTTCGCCAATCCTTTCCACAATATGTAAATATTTCGTATACCCTAGAGCCAGTAATTCTGTATTGCCTTTCTTGACGCCAAACAACTTTGGATTCCTTTGTTTTTAATGATAAGAGATCTAGATCAGCAATATGGTATTTTTCTTCATAGAATTTATAACAGCACTGATTCTTAAAATTACTATTGGCATTTCCCAGTTCCATCATCAAAACAGATTGACATGCATTGTCATTCAACATAGTAGTGTAATATAAATGAAAAAAAATCATTTTCCACAGTATCACTTATTGTTCGCCTACCGATGCTTAAAAAAATAATTCTATACTTGGATATACATACCGTATTAATATTAATGACTACATACCTGTGCAATGCCAAAGCAGAAGAAGGCAATTTATCTATCATATCTCTTCTAATCTTGTCTGCCTCCAGAGCAATTACAATTTTACTTTCAATATTTTCGTAACATGGCATATATTGTTAACAGGAACTGGTTTATATGTTTCGCTGGTTTTGCTTTTTTGGGTTGACCATTGTCACTCAATATCTGTTTGAGAAATTATGTCTAGATTACCTAAACTTGTCCTAAAATAAAGCAGTGAAACAGGAGCTCAATGATAAAATCAAAATATCTGTTTACAGAGAAAGTTTAGAAAATTTGAACAATTTAAATTGGCTCAACAGAGACAAACTAGAATTATATGCTCAGGTAAGTTACTACACACAGGTCAAATGATTCAAAATCTAAATTATAGTTCAATATGAGATAATGTATTTGAAATCGATAAAAAGGTACTCTACGGTAAATACTTCATGTTGAAAAAAATAAATTAATGGATAATGCACTTTTCTGCCAATTCATTGCTTATTAATATTTTCAGGCAGTTGCTGTGAAGGGAGCTGCTGTTCAGAATTGTTGAGCATTTATAGATGGAACTGCTCGAGCCATTTGTAGGCCGTCAGAAGAACGAGAAAATTATTATTCTGGTCATAAGCGGTTACATTGTGTAAAATATCAATATTTAATTACACCAGATGGTATTATTGTCATTCTTCTAGGAAGGCGCCATGATGGGTTCATATTTGCAGAAAGTGATCTCTATGAGCAATTGGAAGTGATTTGATTTGATAATAATCATTATGTGATTTATGGTGATCAAGCATATGGAATTAGACAACTGATGCTATGTCCATATCCTGGTCAAGGACTGAACCCAGTCCAAGAAAATTTTAATAGAAGTATGAGTTTGGTTAGGCAGGCTGAGGAATGGGGGTTTCAACAAGTTATTGCTGAATATGCATTTGTGGATTATAAAAAAATCAAAAACTACTTCTCCAAGACGTTGCGAGTATGTATAAAACAGCAGTAATTTTAACACATTATCACAGTTGTTTGTATAGAAGTGAAACTTCCCATTTCTTTAATGTAAATACAATCACCTTAGAAGAATACTTGGGATAGCATATCTTACATATTTTTATATTTTCACACTTAGGTATAATATATTGCTCTGGGATATAGCAATAAGTGCCTCACGTGTTTTCATTTCTCAAAAACGAATAATCAGGCTAATTTTTAATCTTGAATCAACATGTACTTGTAGAAATCATTTTAAACAATATAACTTATTAATTTTTCCTGAGAATTATATATTCAAGTGCATTATTTATGTTAAAATGAACATCAGAAAATTGTCTCGGAACATAGACATTTATCCTTTTTATCCTTGAAACAATGATTCTGTATGTATTCCAATGCACATTTCTTCCGTGTTTGAAAAGTCTCCAGATTGTTCCAGAATCTCTCCAACTTGATAAAACATGTATATTCTCTGAGTTTGTTCAAGACTAAAATAAGAAAATATCTGGTTGGAAGATGACCTTATAGTTTAGATGAATTTATTTCAAAAAACAATTCATTCACTCCTTCCTATATATGCAGGCTATTTGTGTAATTATATTTAAGTACCTACCTCTTTATTTATTAAACGGTTTTATTTAGCTCACCCCGTTTGTTTTATTTACTTTTGGGTCAAATTTAGTAATTCAAATTTCACCCTCTTCCTGTCAACCGATTAATCTGAAATTTTGTATACACTTTGGATTTTGGTGACAATACAATTATGTTTATTCATTATCATTATAAATTCAAGATGGCCGCCGCTACAAAATGGCGGATATGTTTTATTAATCCCATCAATATGGGTATCAAATGAAAGGGCTCAACAAGCAGAATACAATATACTATAAAAAATTGAAATCCAAGATGGCGGATAACGTAGGTTTTATCAATCCAATCAATATGGGTATCAAATGAAAGTGCTCAACCAGTAGAATACAATATACTATATAAAATTAAAATCCAAGATAACGGCCTCTACAAAATGGCGGATAACATAGGTTTTATCAATCCCATCAACATGGGTATCAAATGAAAGGTCTCAACAAGTAGAATACAATTTACTATGCAAAATTGAAATCTAAGATGGCCGCCGCTACCAAAGAGTTGGACTGCAATAAACTAACGGGCAAGAAACCTTGCAATAATGAAACACTAAATGAATTAAACAGAATGCGAAATAAAAACTAAAAACCAAAAAATAAAAATACGTAAAAAAACTTTTTAAGTTAAACGGTTTTATGTTAAACATACATTGCAATGTTTAAGATAAATGTACTAAAAACCAAAAAATAATAAAATAGATACAGTCGTGGGAATTATAAACATATGCATAGACTAGACTAAAATAATACCGTGGGGCACGTCAATTGTCTACAATCGTTGATTAAAATTTTTGTTTTGTAATGTTACACTATAATTAGGCAGTTGTTCAACCGACAATTGACGTGCCCCACGGTTTTATTTTAGTCTAGTCTATGCATATGTTTATAATACCCACGACTGTATCTATTTTATTATTTTTTGGTTTTTAGTACATTTATCTTAAACATTGCAATGTATGTTTAACATAAAACCGTTTAACGTATTTATATTGATTGTACCCATTATATATTCTATTTGTTTTTATATTATATTATTGTTTTTTGTATACTATGATGTGCCCCATATAATGTAGTGTAGATGATCCAACATTTAAAAATATTAAAATTTATAAACATGTTTATTGGGTAAACACCTCTCAACATAAGTATCTTTATAAATGTCAACTGATACCTGGGAGTAACATTTTCCTTTTCATTTAATAATATTGAACATCTTTATGTAAAATGTGATATCGCCCATTGATAAGTGAGGGAAAAAATTCTGTTGTAATTATTTACTGATGTATAAATAAAACAAAATAAAACTTAAATGTAGTTTTAATCATTTTTAAAATTATCTTATATCATCAATTAACAAAAAGTGGTAACTATTAAAACACAACAGTCTTTCTGATGTTGTTGCTATTCAATACAAATTAAAAAATAGTTATAACATGTAAATCTAATCTTAAATCAATAAGTGTGACGAGCAGCTGATTGAAGGGACTAAGAGTAGTGGTGGTTGTAGTGGTAATGTATTTCTCCACCATCATAAAAATAACCAACTTCACAAATTTACAGTCAAATGCAGTGTAATACTTCCATTTATTGTCATCGGATTGTGTGTCTATCAGTCCAAATGACGAATTTGTTCGTTGCTTGATTGTTCAAATTTCAATGTTCATTCCTCCATGGTTAAGTCAGTCTGTGTTGAAATGCCTGTTTCTTGCCCATCTCCCTCTTCATTTTTATCAATGTCTATCTCATTGCTACCTTCATTCTGTTGATAATATTTTAATTTTAACTATTTAACAGTGTCGTACGCTTTCATGGAAATAAAATCAGTACCACTTAATCTAGATTGTTTGATTCTTCTCTTGTCAATATCACTTTTTTACAACTCCATCACAACTTTTCGTAACATTTTGAGATGAATGTCCCATATTCTGTGATGGAACCCAGTCAGGATTGGTTTCGTCTTCTAACGGAGCAGGTTTCCCTGGAAATAATTATATCAATTAAACATACATAATTAATAAATTTTCACTACACGCAAAATATTTGAACGTATTCTTCAGTGGGCACTCAAGTTTGCAAACACTCACCTGTTATAAAATGTCTGCTGCAGATTCTCTGGTACTTGATTTTCGAATCTGTTAGATCATCTCGCTTAATTGCAGGAAACCACAAAGCTCTTCTTTTCCTCGATAAATCATTTTTACTGGTTACAAACTTGTGATTCAAAACTGTAGGAACCGAGTCTCTGCAGAGACGAGGCCCACATCCAACTACAATGCAAGTAATAGGCATTTTTCTTCAGTTGAAGCATTAAATATAATTCGCAATATAAAAAACAAGTCAAATTCACACCAAAAATCTCAAAACTACACTTTTACTACTAAGGTCTCTTAAGATGAAAACAAATGATTGCCGTCACCCGCCATATTGGTTTCGTTTTCACAGATCGTTGGATTGCCTTAAGCCGTTTATGCACAAAACCAAATTTTACAAACAATAACAATTGATTTCGTGTTCCGTGTCCCTGCATTCCCTTTACTCGTGTTGTCAGATTTTCTTTCAACAAATAAAACTACATTTTTTATACTTCAAAATAAATATATTTTTTTCATGGTAAAATTGTGTCGATGGTTCGAAAAATAGTATTTGGGGATATTTTCCTTATTTTGATAATAGGGTCTTTAATAAATCATTATGCTATTAAAGACGAAAAGTAACTTGAATATATTTGGCAACCTGCATCTATCAAAATAAAAATTAAATTATGTTAACGAAATCTTAACGCAATCTTTCCCTAAATAACGGAATACGTTATCGTAATTAACGTTAACGTAAACTTCAAATTCTTCTGCGCGCTCTCAGAATAGTGTTAACCGTAACGACAGAACAAATTAAGGGTTGCAAAAGCTCCCTTAGGTCTAATAACGGAATACGTTATCGAGATTTTAAGCCACAACAGGAGCATCATACGTTAAATCCCTTTATCCGCTATTAAAGTAAATACAGTACGTTAATAACGTATTTCAAAATTGAGTTTTTAAGCTATCCCATTCTTTCGTTATTTATGTGACACTCGTAACAGATGACAGACGTCACTGATACTGATGTCGGTAACATTTTATATTTTTATTTACATTGTATAACCTTACACATGAGAAGCCTCATAGTTTAAATACTCATTTACAATATATTTTTTTAAATTTTAACTGCCTTAATTCGTATTTCGTCTTCTTCTATAGTTGAGGCCGTTTCTCCATATCCGATGTTGCCATAGCATTTAATTTTATGAAATATTTTCATTTCATATTTTAACAACAGTGGTTAAAATTGTGAGTACTAAAGACTAAACCCAATTTCCACTCTAATAACGTAAAGCAATATCGGTTAATAACATTGTCCTTTATTTTAGCGCTATTGCGCATGCGATGTATAACGGATAAAGTGTATCGCTGTTCAAATAGGTGGCTTAAAATCTCCCTATAATATATTATTAACGGTACCGTAAGCTTCAAATTCTTCTGGGCATGCTCCGAATAGCGTTAACCGTAACGACAGAACGAATTAAGGGTTCCAAAAACTCTCTATTGTAGATAACCTTAAACATTAATTCCTTTGTTTATTATCGTTGATTATATATTATCGTCATGTCTTTTGAAATTAGAGAAGCCCATTGGGAATTAATGATTTCATTCATGGAGGAAAATAAGGATTTCGCTGTTGGTAGAGTACCAGCTCTACAATCTAGGGAGACATTTAAGAAAATGTGGCAAAAATTAGCAACAGAGTTAAATTCTCTTGGGCTTGGTGAAAAATCAGCTGAAAAGTGGCAAAAAGTTAGTTCAAATTCATTCTGAGACCTATGTTTATATTTTTGATATACTACTTGACATAATTAAATTTTTATTTGATTTTAAGAAGTAAATTAGTAATATCTTTGTATATAAGAAATATATTTTCCAGACATGGACGGATTTCAAATATTCCATAAAGAAAAAAGCCAGTCCAATAAAAAATGAACAAATCAGAACTGGTGGTGGACCACCAACTACACAGTCCCTCAATACATTTGAACAGAGGGCATTAAATGTACTTGGGGGCAAGTATTTTTATGAAAGATTGGGATGTGAAGAAGTTGATGTTACGACCAAGGCAAAATGTCATGTAGATGAAGTCAATGAAATCGCCTCCATTGAAATGCCATCGGTAAATATTTATACAAATTGCTTTGGAAAATTATGTTTTTAATTTTTGAGATTATTCGATACATATTTTGAATAGTTGCAGTATTAGTCAAAAACAAATTCCACTCATTTTCATTCCCACATTGCATAATTATTGTATTTTACAGACTTCATGTAATACCCAGAAGCGCAGAGACCACGATTACTGTGCAAAACCACTTCAACAAAAGAAGAAAAATATACAACCTGTTGAAGGGGCATATCAAGAAACTATAAAAATATTAAAAGATATTAAAAATACTTTTTCTACTCCCGTATTATAATACGCGAATTAAATATCTGCTTCCGATTCATTAATATTGTTCATTTTAACACGGATTTTCATTTCGATACAGATTTTGGCCAATGAAAATACGTACTTTTCATTATGAAACGAATTTTCGGCCAATAGAAACAAGTACTTGGGGAATTGATGTTGAATATCAACTATCAAACTGACATTTCATAATACGCACGGCTACATGCATTTTTGAAGCGGAAATCTGAAGGATACGTTGAAAAGAAATCCAAAACATTTCAGCCAAACGAGCTCAGGAAATTCATCGAGGAAGTCTCAGATTATGATTATTTAATGATAAAGGTAAGCAAATCTTTATTTTGAAATTCTTTTGAAAAACCTTTCTGTTTATTTCCGCTTGATACAATGATTTAATTTGTATATGCATAATGTGCGTAGTTTTTCATACAAGTCTTCATAGCTTAGTTGGTAACGCTTGCGGTCGTGGCGCATGAGTGCGTTGCAGATTGTGGTTCAGATCCTGGGCGGGTTGAAATTTTTTTTTAGAATATAATGTATTTTCTTGAAAGAAAAAGTAATTGCATTGTTTGTATATTTCTCTTTATCAAAGTGGAATCATTGCAATTAAATAATGCTATTTTTTTACAGGTTGCCTTAATTATGGGAGCTTGTTTGAAATTAATTCTTGTTTTCATTTTATTATTTATCGATCGTAGAAAAAATAGTGTATGCAACTCTCATGTAATGGTTATTAATACACTCGCAGAAACCATACGAAACTCGCCTTCGGCTCATTTCGTATCCCGTTTAATGCTCGTGTATTAATAACCTTCATTACATGATCGTTGCATAATATACTATTAAACACAAAGCCTGATGAAATTAAAAAAGTCCTAGATTGTAGGCTTAGGAACATAAATGAAGCCTTAAGAGAAAAAAATAGTTAATTTCATTATTAATGTTTATTATGGTTAATTATTTGAGATTTTTTCAAAATACAAGTGTTTTCTGTTTATATGTTATCTATTAGTTATTTAAGATGTTTATTAATACAAATGTTTTCTATTTATCTAATGCTAATTATGGTTAGTTATTTATGATTTTTTTTAAATACAAACCCAGACAGCACACAATAACCATTAGACATCTACAAGATATCCTTCATGGATATCCAGTATATCCACTGGATATAGATGGATAGCCTATAGACATACAATGGATATCCATATGTCCGCCTATATCTAGGATATATGTAATATCTTATGGATGTCTTTGGAGATATCTACTGGATATCTCGTTAATATCCCATGGATATCCTATGTTCACATTTGGTATATCCAATTAACGTCCCATGGATATTAGTAGGATATTTTATATTCACATTTGGTATATCCTTCCTCCTCAAACATGAAAATCTGAGAATCTATGACTAATATCTACTGATGGAAATACAAGGTGGTCCAACAAAAAAACGCAAATCAAAAGTTTTTTATGTCTACAGATATGGAATAAAATTAAGAGAAAATAGTTAATCCAGTCAACCAGTACAAAATATAATAGATACACAGGGTGGATAGTCTAGTATTTCAGTGGACAACTGTAGAATATTGTGGTCCAATGAAAAAGATTCAAATACCCATCGCGTATGCCTGTTATATTTTGTACTGATTGACCAGAACTATTATTTCCAGTTAATTTTATTCCAGATCTGTGGATATATACAACTTTTGGTAAGCATTGTTTTTGTTGGCCGTCTTGTATTTCCACCAGCAGGTTCTAGCCAGATATTCATCTGTGAGTAAGAAGGTACAAATGGAATTAAAATCTTCATAATAGTAGTATTATTTGACATATAATGAAATGATATACTATGGAATAGAATGATAGAAAATACTTTATTTTATATAATATACATATTTGCATATACATCAATAATTCTTCTTCTTCATCACCCAGCTCATCAACTCTGCACGGTGATTTCTGTAAGAACGAGAAAAGGAAGATTGACAATTTTCAAGGTGAACTATATACCGTATACGCCCGAATAAAAGATACACCTTTTTTTGTAAAATAACATTTTGAAAATTGGCCTGCGTCTTGTATTCGAGCACATAACTGTAATAAGAACATTTCCCACCACCTAAACACCATCATTATTATTTAGCTCAAAAGAATTTTTACTCAAATCAGCCGAGCAACCAGCTCAGTTTATCATGAAACAAAGTAAAAGCCGAGGTAAAACTTATTTTACATTTCTACGCCATGCTACTTCACATTGTATAGATATACAAAACGCTTTTAATGTAGGTAATCAATCATAAATATCAATAAAATATAGGAGACGTAACAATATTCAGAATTAAGGTAAGAAACATATACATACCTAATTTTTTCCCAAATCCAAACTATCGATAAAAATAACCAACCACTTTTGCACGTTTATAGAACTATGATAACCTAACAACCAAAATGACGAGGGGACGATGCTACATCAAACGGTCAAACGCGGCATCGACCAATGAGAGAACAGTGTATAGTTGGTAGCATAGTTTTGCGGGTATTAATATGGAAATCCACTGATGATGCATTCATATTTTTGTTGTGTTAAGAGCATCACGTATTATGCCGCATTCGTATTGTTGATTAAACTCATTATAGTCTGATACAATTTAGGTGTACCTATCTTTTTTCAATACATTGAACTCAGACAAAAAATGCGACTGAAAATAATAATAGATATCCATGGATATACAATGGATATAATATCAGGAGATTAAGACATTTATGTATTGAAGGTATTATGTATTAGAACTTCCTTCTCAATCATTTTTTATGTGATTATTGAATATATTATCAGTAAAATAGAAAATAATTTTTTTTCCATATCTATGAAGTACATTCAGTGGATATCCATTAGATATCTTACATGGACTGGATATTCAGTGGATATTGGGCTATCCACTGGATATCTAGTGGATATTGTGTGCTGTCTGGGAATGTTTTCTGTTTATGTGATGCTTTACAATAATAGGATGAATTATATTCGTTATTTTTTATCAAATGCAAATATTTTTTGGTTGTAATATTATATGTATTGCTTTGAAATAATGGAATAAATTCTTTACATTTCCTGTTGTGTTCAATAATTTTATTTTGCAATGATCACATTTGTTAATTAAAGAATGCAAAATTCTAATAAAACAAATTTATTATCTATAAATTAACACTCCTAAATTTATAATCGTGAAATTTAAAAAAAATATATATTAACTAAATTATTTCGAACACTTAAACCTTCATTGGTATCTGGGATAGGCTGAGCAATTTGTTGAAGTGGGTGGTTATCCTCATTAAATTCTTGATAAAATACAATGTGATCATCAATACGCATATTGTGTAAAACTGCACAGGCTTTGACAATTTGGCACATAAATTGAGGATTATATCTTGCTAATCTCTCTTTCAGCAAACATCGAAAACGCATTTCAAGGACACCAATGCAGCGCCCTACAGTATTTCTAGCTGATAAGAGAGCATTATTGAATCTGCCCTCATTTTCATCATTTGGGTTCCTGAATGGTGTCATCAAATATGGCTGCAAGGGATAACCAGAGTCTCCAAGTAACCAGCATCTTTTTCGCTGGTTGTTAAGTTTTCTCATGAATTCTTGAGCTTCACTGTTTCGCCAAATGAATGAATCATGTGTAGATCCTCCAAAATTTGCCAAGATATTTCGTATTTTCAATTTGTGGTCACAAATCAATTGAATATTTATGGAATGAAATCCTTTTCTATTGATAAAGTTTTGTTCATTTTCTCTGGGTTTGCAAATGGCAACATGGAATCCATCAACCATTCCTATTGCTCCAGGAAATCCTCATTTATTCATAGTATCTGTTTTAATAAGATTTCTCTCTTGCAGATTAAGTAGCATATTTATGTAATTTACAGTCAAGAGAGAGCTTCTGTTACAGTATAAATACATCTTTGTACTGTAGTTTGACTTACACCAGAAAAAAATCCTGGCCTATACATCTCTGATATGAACCAGTGTAGTTAAAACTTTCATTTCAAGAGATATACCTTTCAATGACTTTCTTGGTGGAATTTGATTCCTCAATATATTTATAAGTTTTCTAGCCAACCCAAAACAAAGCCAATGAAAAATAAAATTTTTAAATACTAGGAAGTTCTTATCTCACCTTTTATTTAAACGAAATAATTTAATAAACCTTGCTTCTGAGATAGCGAAAGTGTCACTCCTATTACGTATTTGTAACCTACGAAGCCTCATAATATTATTTCTTTGTGCGTTTTGTTCTGCTAATATCCGATCTCTGACAACAGTCAACATTATAGGGTACAGCTTACTAAAAAATTAATACTGTGTAGAGGCAAATAAAAATAAACGTAAACACTATCTGTCCAACAAAAACCCAAATGAAATACAACCATAGAGCAAATATTTATAATTAACCTCACAGAACACATATAAACGTATAGTTATAATGTTTTGGGAAATGCAAGCAATTCGACTAAAGTTTATCTATGATATGAGTCGACTCCTCGCTAGGTATCGAGGAACTCGAGTCGTATCATTCCGTAAAATCGTGAAACAGAATCCCGTTTACCGAAAAAATCGATCGATTCGACGCGAGTCGGAATACAGAATCCCATAGCTGGTTTCTTCTTCTTCTTCTTTGCGATGATGGGCTTAATCCTAAGACTATCCACCCAGGCAAGATCAAATTCCTGTAATTTGATTTAACTGTCCGGAGTTGCGAGTACTATCGCGTCTGACCTATAGTCATCACTCCTTCCAGCTATCTGCAATTATCAAATATTATAGTTTATTTTCTTAAGATATGCAAATATTAGTGATACACTTTTTGCAGTTGGGTTAATAAGCATACATTCTAAGCTCAAAGCAGAACTACCACTACACAAGCAGTTAAGCATACTAAAATAAAATCCATTTCTAATATCACTATTAATGTTGCTACATTCCAGCAATTTGTGTTTTAGACTACCCACTTCCCCACATGTACACATAGGAGAGTCAACCACTCCAATTCTGTAAAGATGCTCTGGAGTGCCACAGTGACCAAGTCTCATTCTACACATCATGGTGATTCTGGGTCTATCCAACTTCACTTGACAGAACCAAGGTTTATGGTTAATTTTCCCTTTTAATTTAAACAAATGTTTCCCTTTTATATTACAAATTTCAGTCCATTCCTCATTCCACAAGTCTCTTATATCTTTTTTAATTGTCAGAAATAGATCTTTATAGTAATTTTCTTTAAAATTAATATTCTCTTTATTAAGGCTTTCTTTAGCAATTTTATCTGCTTCATCATTTCCTTGAATACCTGTGTGGCTAGGTATCCAAACCAGTCCAACTTCCATTCCCATTTGCTTGGCTTCCCATAGATGATGTCTTACCATTAGCTTTGACAGGTCTGTAGAGCTATCAAGTCCAAATCTCTTCATTTTCTGTATTGCGCTGCTTGAATCTGTTAGAATTAAAACTTTGGGTATTTTCTGTTGTACACTTCTTTTCATAGCCACCGCAATTGCTAAGGTTTCAGCTGTGCATATGCTGGCATAATTCGAGATTCTTGCTGATGCTTTAAATATATTTGAATTGTCTTTGTTTTTCATATATACACCAAACCCAGATTTATTTTCTTCATTTTTAGAGCCATCAGTATATATTGTTTGGTAATCAGGCCATTTATCCTGTAGGATTTTAGATAGGAGTATTTGATTGTTAGAAGAGGATTTTGGAAGTTCAAGATTATATGTTTTGACATCGATTATTTGAGATTCATAGGAATGACAAAAACAAGGTAATACTTGGGTTTTTTTAAGATGGGGGGTTAATGATAGGGTTCTGTCAAGACCTTCCACGATTGGGAAATTAGTACAGTTAGAAACAAATTCCTGATCTTGGTATAAATTTATAAGTAGAGAAGAAACTGGATTATTATTCATGGAAAATTTTTTAATGATATATTTTTCTGCTAGCCACACTCGTCTCCACTTAAGTGGGAGTTCGCTAGCCTCTGCTAGAAGCGAATTTGTTGGAGTAGAAGACATGGCGCCCATGACCACTCTCAAAGCTTTAAATTGAATTTTGTCAAGTTTATTTAAATTTTGCTGTGAAACATTGCTGAATATTATAGAACCAAAATCCAAGTGTGATCGTACAATCCCCTTATAGATCATAAGTAGCGTTTTAGGGTCAGCCCCCCACCAAGCTGTAGAAATTGATCTCATAACATCTACCCCTTTTTGTGCTTTTGCTACAATATTGTCTATGTGTTTTGTGAAATTCATTTTTTCATCTTGTATAACCTCTAAATATTTGAATGAAGTAACAATCTGAATAGCATTTTCATTAATTTTAATATCCGGTATTAATACAGGAGATTTCATTTTTTGGAATAAGACTGCCTTTGATTTTTGGACAGAGAGTTGCAGATAATGCCGCTCCAACCAGCTCCCGATATTATATAAAGACTCGTTTATTTTCCTAACTGCTAGATAGATGTCTTCGCATTCCATTATTAGAACTAAATCATCCGCAAAAGCCAATAATTGTACTCCCTCTACAGTTAAATCAAACAACTCATTTGTATAAATGTTGTATAACAATGGACTTAATGCCGAGCCCTTTACATCCTTCCCCTGGCCTTGATAGTATTTTGCTATAATTATCTCTAATTTGAATAGTTCTATTAGAGTAAAGTTTGTTTATTATCTCGATGGTTTTTTGTGGAATTTTTAGCTTTGTAAGTTTGTTTAAGAGAATAGGTAATCTTACATTGTCGTAGGCTGCTTTGATATCGAGAAAAACAGCTAACAATTTTTTCTTTCTCCTAAAAGATTGAATTATTCTAGTTTCTAGCATTACTAAATTATCATATATACTCCTACCCTTTCTAAATCCACTTTGATTTTGGTTAATTAATGATTCACTTTCTATTTTATATTCTAGTCTGTTTTTAATTATATTTTCAAATAACTTCATTACACAAGATTGTAGTGCAATAAACCTATAATTTTCCATCTGATCTGGATTTCTTCCTGGCTTTGCAATTGGACAGATAATTTGCATTTTCCAGTCATCCGGTATAACGCTTTTTTCATAAAATTCATTAAATACTTTCAGGAGATTGATTTTACATGCAATTGATAAATTTTTAATTTGAGAGTAAATAATACCATCAATACCAGGGGAAGTATCCTTGCTTCTTCTATTGATTACTAAATTTAATTCTTCAAAAGTTAACTTTTTATTTTCTGTATTTGTAAAATAGTATTGCTGTTCAATAGGAATATCAGGAGTAGTTATATAATTGACAAAGTTATCAAGGTTCTCTTTAATAAAATTATTTAACATAAAGGATTGCTTTTTATTATTGAATTTCCTAACAGTGTTCCAAATAAATTTAATGTCACTTTCTCTATTAATATTGCTACAAAATTGGATGAAACTGTTTTTCTTTTTAGATTTAAGGACTTTTTTAGTTCTCGCTACATGTAGGTTCATATTGATGTAGTTTTCTTCTGTACTGTCATTAAGATATTTTTGGATAGCGGCTTTTCTATCTTTAATTAACTTAGTGCATTCAGCATCCCACCATATGGTAGGTTGCTCCTTCTTTTTACTGCCCCTGACATTTTTCTTTGGTACACACATTTCTGTGGTTTCTTTAATTACTTTAATAATATTTTCATATGTTACATTATTTATTTGATTTATCATAATTTCTGACATCCAGTTATATTTACCCCAATCTGCTAATTTAAAGTTAAATGAGTCCGTAACCGATATTGCATAATTATTGATCTCAGATACATTATTATTTATTGATAAATCTAAAATTATAGGGAAATGATCACTACTACCCTTGCCTGTTGGTAAGGTTACCCAGGAACATTTAAGTCCCAACTCTTCTGTGCAAAAGGTAAGGTCCGTTACACTTATATTCTGTCCTGGGAGGCTAATCCTTGTAGGTGACCCATCATTAAGACATATAAAGCTATGATTCAGTATGCTATCAACAATGACATTGCCATTATGATCGTTACCAATATTCCCCCATAGTAAATTTTTTGAGTTAAAATCTCCCCCGAATATAATATGATCAAAATTATTTTTTTCATTACAAATATCTCTAAGGAACATTTTATTTAATCTAACATTATTAGGGTTATAGATATTAATTATTAGAATTTTATTTATTGATATTGCCTGAATAATTGTACCGTAAGGTTTGTTTAAAGTGTTTAGATTGTAAGACTTAGGTAAAAGATTCCTTTTTGCAATAATAGCAATGCCATTGTGTCCTTCAGAGGAATCTATTCTAAAAGTAATATATTTGTATACTTTCCAAGACATGTTATTTTTAAGAAAAGTCTCTTGTAGAATAGCTACCTCAGGATCTAGATGGTGAATTAGGTATTCAAGATTGTGTTTATTTGAATTTACACTGCGTATATTCCATTGTAATAGCTTGAATTTAAGAAACAAAAGTAATGCTTAGCTATGATCTACAAGGGTACTGCATTTTAATGAGCGATAAAAGCTTAAAACATCTCTTCATCAGATTCATGTGGACCTGGAATTTTCTCCACAGTCGCTGTGGAGGTACCTTCTCCTCTATTTCTAATACTTTCTTGAATTATTTGGGAATAACTAATTAATTCTTCTAATGGCGTGTTAATATCTTTGAAATAATCTGATATATTTACGATATCGTTTAAATTTTGGGAATGGGCTGATAGCATTGACGGGGAGTTATTGTGGCAGAGGTTTTGCGAATTGCCTTGATTAGTTATGGAGTTAGGGGTTCTATGTAGAGATTGGATATAGTTTTGACTGTTGATAGTTGGAGAAGCAGGAAGGAGTTGATGTTTAACCAAACAGCTACTGTGAGTCGCTTTATCATATGTTAAGTCATTTTGTCTTGGTCTTTTGGGATTATTAGCAACTACATTATAATTCTTTTTTTTTGGGAGGGAGAAGGGGAAAATAGGGATCTTTGAGAAATACTCACTGTTTCATTAGGTTTTTGTTTGGATTTTAAGGGAGGGAAATTAATGTAATTTGGCTCTACCTGTGTGTTGTTTGGTCTAGTGTCTTGATTTCTGGGAACCATTTTATTAGCATCATAGTAGGACAGATTCTGGTAGCTCATCAACTCTGAAATTCTTTTTTGCCTAACTAGCTCCTCACATTCTTCCACATTTTTTAAGAGATCCTGTATATTATGTTCTTTCCTACAATACAGACAAGATTTATTTTTAATTTCACAATTTTCTACTTGATTTTCGTTTCCGCATTTATGGCATCTAGCTTTTCCATTGCATTGTTTTGTCGCATGGTTAAACCTGTAGCATTGTAAACATAATATAATTGGTCTAATATATGTTCTTACTTCTAATTTGTTTGAATACAGATTGACGTACCTTGGGAAATTCTTTCCATGAAAAGTAAAGATATACGAACCAGTTGGTACATACATAACAGATTGGGAAACCTTGTCCACTACTCTACGATTTATTCTACGGACTTCTACAACTTTGTAAATATTGTCTGATTCCTCATTAGCTCTGTTTATAATCTCCTCCTCAGGTAAGTTGACGCCTACTCCTTTCACTACTCCTTTACAAGTCAATAATGAAGCTGGTATGAATGTTTCATATCCTTTCTTTTTAATCTCTTCATTATTGTTAAAATCATTTGCATGTATAGGTGTTCTAAAAGTAATTGCTACTCTATTTCTACCTTTTTTTTCAATTTGCTGAATTCCATTGATTTTTTGTTTGTGAAGGATCCTTCCCATTTCTACAGGATGGAGGTTGCCCACGTTTTTTTCTTTATGTTCAATGAGTACTTTAAATGGGCCAGTATCATTAATATTATAAAATAGATTCAATGGTTTCCTTCTGCCTTGACTTTCTTGGGTTATATTTTGTCCTACATCTATAATGGGCGAGCCTCCCGGCTCGCCCTGCTTTACTTCCATGCGGGATTAATGCTCCCCAACTATTTGTTGTTTAATAGCCGCTACGTGCAAACTACCACTAAATTATAATAATTTGACTTAATTACTTTAATTTCTAGTTGATATTTAGGTAAAAACTTTTTGGATGACTTGATAAATTTCAAATTTATAAAGTTTCTCTGCACGATCTTGACTTGTCACCACCAAGATCTTTTCGAGAATCCCCATAGCTGGTTTGTAAGCACAAGCTATATATACCTATAGTATACTCTTCTTTTTTTGGTAATACCACATTAAATAATGTGATTAGCATTATAAACTTCTTCTCCTTCCTGAACACATCGAGAATTTATACCACCAGATATGTATTTAAGATATTCCAGCATGGAAAATCGTAAAGTAGTTTCCATTTTACTTCGAGTGAAAATACCTAAATTTTACAATTATAAGCTACAATAAGAAAACCTAAAGTACATCTTCAAACTCACCTTAACAAAATTTAATACGGAATCAAAGAAAATAGCTATATTAACGGAATAAAAATTGAGAAAATACAATAGTAAACAAATGACAAAGAACTTTCTATGTCATTTATAGTAATTTAGAAGCCGCTACTAGAGGGCGAAGTAATCTTAGCAAAATCGCGTCATTTAGCGATATTTCTACTTCTTAGTCTACAAATGACTTGTTGATCATAATTGGGAAGTGTTAAAGTAGCATTTTCAATTATTTATTTTTAAAGTTATTGTTTCTTCTTCCATTTTAACTATAAAACATACGTAAAATCAAAAACACAACAAAAGGGTTATCATATAATTAGACAATCCAACGACCTGTCAAATAAATTCAATATGGCGCCTGGTTGGCAAACAATTGAGTAATACGTTTGTTTACTTGTTTAATTTTGTTAATTGTGGAAGCTTTTTTGAAGTATTTGGGTATAATTACCTTTAGTTTTTATCAGATTTATAGAAAATAGTGAGACCTGTTAAGTTTTGAAAAAAAAATGCCAGTAACGTGTATTGTTGTTGGGTGTGGAAGCCGTGCAGATCGGGACCATTTGCTTAGTTCCCACATTGAAAAAATCTGTGCATTACCCACATATAAACGATTTATCAAGGAAAAGGAGGGATATGTGGTTGGCAGCCATCAAGAGGGAAGTTCTAACTGAATCAATTATAACAAACCAAAGGATATGTAGCAGACATTTCATAACAGGTATGTATGTACCAAGTGAAGTTTATATACCATTTCTAATAAGTATATAACTTTTACAGGGAAAAGTATATACCTAGTGATGTAGGAAGTAGCAAATGTAATAATGTTTTTTTTGGGAGTAGGGGTATACATTAGCTTTGAACCAAAGCAATTGTCCAAACATTTATTTGATTGACTACATACTCCGCCAATCGCTAAGAAAAAGAATATAAGAAATATATACATATGTATGTAGTACATTATTTTAGTTCAAGAGGAATCACTTGGGCTTAATAATCACTCCAGTAATTTTTTGATTTTGATGAAAAAACAAATTGCGACATTATTTGAAAAAATCCTATATTTGAAACAAGCATACTTTATTTAACTTCTAACTTGTAGGAAAACCTAGTGACGAAAATCATCCAGATTGGGTTCCATCCCAGAATATGGGTCATCAATCTCGAGCCCATTCAAAGCGCAATTCTGATGTAGATAGAAAATTGAGAGCAGATAAAAGGGCTAAATTAAGTAATGAAGCATTGGTACTAAGAAAATTGGTAAGTTTATAAAAAATTTAAACTACTTTGACTTTATGTAGGTAGTCTGATAACTGCAAAAACAAGATAACTCCACCTTTTGGCATTTTTGAGTCAAGTGCACTTTCAGCTCCAGCACATTTGTTGGTTTGTGAAGACTACTTTGTTTTTAGTGCATTTTCCTGATGAGATTATTGTGTAATAAATATTTGTTATAAGTTTTCACGTTCTCAATCGAATTTAAACTTTCAAACTGCTTCTTCTGAAACCTTGTAAAATGTAAGTTATCTTGTTTTTGCAGTAACCTGACGGTATACGCATGCCATGTAATTTATATGCCATTGTAACATATTATTAAATGTAAAATTTCTCCTTTATTTTATAGAAAATGAAGAAAATATTTCAGGAGATGAAGGTCAAGCAGGCCAAGGCAGAGAAGAAGGCTGTGCTTCACAAAGAGAGCTTACAATGACCATGTTGATCGTATATTGTGTTAAAAATGTATGTATTGTGTATATATGTACTGATAACTCCTATACATTATGTAATGTCTTTGAGGAGAATAAAGTTATTATTAATAGTTAAATATAGTGCATACCAACATTATGAAATTTTATAAATAAAAAATTTATGCAAAGAAATAGTGTATTATTTCACAGAAAATTTTTTGCTCAAAGAAATATCCTATCAAATTTTGTCTATTTGTAGTCATGTGTGTCAAAATATCCAATGAAACCATAATTACACTGATAATTACCCATGGATAGTTATCACTTAAGGAACAGTGTTTTAACATTTCATAAATTCAATTTATTTCGAAAGTGTCAAAACAAGTTTCTCACCAAATATCCCTCTAACATTTATAAATAACTCATAATTTTATCATAACTTCCTCAAGCACGTTGTTTTAGGTAACAGCCCGACGCCGAAGGCTAAGGACTGTTGAATAACGTGCTTTCCAAAACTGTGATGAAATTATTTCCTCAGTTATCAATATCCTTGGGATATTACAGATGAAAGTAATATACCTAAATTATGTAGCAAAAAACCTGCAAGGAAAGTTAGGATTTTCAGGGGTATGATTAAAAAAACACATCATTGTCATTTTTGTTTATAATGAAACTTTGAAATGTTTAACAGGAACTATGGTACAAATCAAAATAGAATCTATAATGAATTATATTGGATAAATTAAAAAAGTATATTGAGTTAAATTTATCTATAATTATCAAGTATATATTGCACATTTTTTACTGAAACTGAAAAGATTATTTACATAATTCACAAAACCATTGGGACTTTGGGGTATCTGAAAGGCCTACACATTTGAAATGGAACCATTTAATTTGACACTCATCATTGTCGCAACAAATCATTGGGGTTCCATTGTTACCGTCTTAATTGTTCCGTACCAATTTTTCCAAGTTTCCTATAATGGGACCAAGATAGCGATTTTATTTGGAACGATAATGGACGATAAACAATTAGGACGTATGCGAACGGGACTCTTGTTTTGGTTGGAGAGCTAAGAGTCGTGCGTCTATTTGCGGAACGTTAATCAACCGGAAAGTTAATTGAAGGGCGCCAGAAATTTTAATTCACAGGAAAAATTTCAAAAACTGCGATAAGAGAGAAATTATAAAAAGTGAGGTATTTTTGGTAGTGTATCTGTGGAGGTTTGGGAAGTACTCATTAAATCGCGGTTTATTAGGTTAACCAGTTTATTAACAGGTTTTACCAGCGTCAGTGAACAAAACATCAAAAATATTTACAAGATGGGTACATGCATAACCTGGTACCGCAAACAAAATTAATATATACATAAAAACAACAAATATACAAATCAAAATCATATATACATACACAAATTATAAATGTCGCAGAGTTTGCGAACTAAAAAATTAGTTTATAAACGAAATTATTTTCCGTTTATTCAAAAAAGAAAATGTAGGATATTATATTATTAAATTACTTGAGAACAAAAAAAACACATAGGCTTTGTGAAAGTTATGTCAATATCGGGAAAATAACTTAGTCTAGATTTGACGTGCACGCCGAATTACCTAACGATTATTCTATAAAACATAAACAAAGGTTCTCTAAAACAATGGCAATATTAGTAATCAATAAACTCGTTATTGTAATAAAATAGTTCTGACCGTATAGTTATTTCGCTAAAGAAATAGCGTGACACTAAATTAATCTTTCCACCATCGACTAAGAACGGGTGCGATTATTCCAGGTAGGAGAGATACTAAATAATCATTAACGATACCTAAGTCCAATTGTTTCCATCCAATCACCACCTTACTACTCAAGTGAAGATTCTTGCATCAACGCCGGAAGCGTGGTTTCTCGATTAGGTCGATTAAAAAACTTACGATAATACTTGTAATAAGTAACCTGCCCTCACCGCGTGATGGAACAGATCACAGACACTCGGAAACCTTCGGTAATTTAATGTCGGTAATAAGCACTATAAACATATACTCCGGTAATTTTAATTCACCTATGAACACAGGAAATACCGATACTTTGGTACGATACGATAATTTAATCTTAATAGCTAAGAAAATCACCACTGCTTCGCTTAAGTAATTTTCGTAGACTCTATCTCGATAGCGGCACTAAATAATGATACGATAATTCACGCTTACACTACAAGAAGTTTTTCAACCACTCGCGTTGAGAATCGGTTGCTGACTAACTCTCGTGACGAGATTTTTGGGGATGGATAGCCTTCTTTTTGAAATTCTTTCCAAAAAATAACTGTAAAATTAGTTCCAAAAAGCCATATAACAGCCATATAAAACGAATCGGGCAGTGAATTCACAGATTACGCTGTCTACCCAGAATTTCAAAAAAGGTACTTTCCTTCTCCGAAGGTAATTCTAAAACTATTGTGTACTCATCGTACCCCTTTTAGGGGCGGTATTAAAAGTACAATAAATTGTCACTTTGTTCAACTGAAAATCCCGATTGATCCGTAATAAACCTTTTTCGGCGTTCAAAGATGTATTATACTCCGGTAATTCTATGTTTATTAGTAGTATAAAACAATTTCCAGATCATTGGAAAACTTCATACGTCACTCCAGTGTATAAATTGGGTAGAAAATCAGACATCTCAAACTATCGCCCTATATCAATCCTTAGAATAATTCCCAAAGTCTTTGAGGGCATTATTTTAGATTATCTCACCTATGACTGTTCGAGTATTATGACATCACAACAATTTGGCTTCACTTCTAAAAGGTCTGCAGAATTGGGTTTACTCACAAAAGTTGACTTTTTGTCTGATGGTTTGGAAGGGGGTCTTCAGATTGATTCTGTGTACACTGATTTCTCTAAAGCTTTTGACAGGGTTAATCATGAGCTCTTGCTACATAAACTTTTTCATTATGGTGTTGACGGTCTTGTATTACAATGGCTAAGTGATTATCTTACGAATAGTTTACAAATGGTCATCAGAGTTATTCATGAATATTCTCATAGTTTTCCAGTAACCTCTGGAGTTCCCCAAGGGTCTCATTTAGGATCATTATTATTTAACATATTTATTAATGATATAATGCATTGTTTTCAAGGTAGCAAAGCCTTGTTATTTGCTGATGACCACCTGACATGTTTTAGTGTGATTAGTGGCAGGGATGATACTCTAATATTACAATCTGGATTTAGATAGTCTATCAAATTGGTGTACACTTAATGGTGTGAATCTAAATGCATCCAAATGTCATGTAATGTGTTTTCATGGAATACACCACCCAAAATAGCTTTTGATTACAATATTAATAATGAAACTCTAAAATGTGCTTCTCAAACTAAGGACTTGGGTGTTATATTGGACTCCACACTTAATTATAAGTCTCATGTTACCGCTGTTGTTCAAAAATCTATGAAGATGTTGGGTTTTATAAAGAGAACCACTCCTGATTTTACTAACATTACTGCTATTAGATCTCTATATTGCTCACTGGTCAGAACTTATCTTGATTATTGTTTACCAGTATAGTCTCCTCATTATATTACATGAAGCTGTTCAGCACAATTTTTTAAGATACATTGCCTTTAAGATGCACATTTACCTTTGTTATGATTTCTTAGAACGTTTTTTAAACATTCCTACTCTGGAGGTTCGCTGAAGGCAAAAGGATCTTATACAGCTGTTCAACATAGTAAATGGTATTTGTGATAGTCCCAAGCTTCTCTCTAAAATATATTTAGTTGTCCCTTCTCGTCTTTCTAGGCAGGTACAAACGTTTCATGTCGCATTTCATAGGTACAAGTATGCAATGAATAGTTTTCTACCTAGGACACTTAGATTAGCAAATTCTGTCTATGGAATTTTAATTTTTGATGTGTCCACTTTCAAGTTTGAAAAACATTTGCTGGAGCTTCCACTTGAGAGCGTACATTTTTTATTGCTGGTTTGATGTGTTATCACTCCTCTTACTTTATTTGCTTTTTTCTTGTGATTTATACTATATTTTAGGTTTTTCCTTTTGTTTTATAGATAAGTTTAATGCATGTGTCAATTGTTCTATCTTGTTCTAGTTTTACATATTTTTCTTATTTTGTTATTGTTTTTATATTTCCATAAGGTATTAATGTGAATTGGGCTTGACCGTGATTAAATTAAATTAAAATTAACAGTTATTTTATTTATTTCCTGATTAATTGAATTTGAATAAGAATATATAATAATATAATTCATAAATAAACACTTCTTAAAATTTATGAAAAAGTTTTCCATAATCCTAACTTAGGTAGATACACAATACGCAGTAGCTAGTATAAATAATAAAGTAGGTATACTTTTTTCTCTCACCGTTTCATATTTTCCTATCTTATAAATGATTTCTGATTTATTGTTTAAACCGGTCCTGTACGAATCACGTGACTCAGGCCGGCCAACTTAAAATTAGCACAACATGGCGACCACAGTAGAGGAGTCAAACCGAATATACAATTAGTAGTCCATGGGGTGCTCACTCTCGATGTTTGACAGTTTTTTATTTGTAGTTATTCCTCATGTCGCGAGTGTCGTGAGCGTCGTTCTCATTGACAAAGAGTAACTCTGATAAAGACCAGAGATCACGGAAAAGAAGATTTAATTAATTCTTAATTCAGAAGAAGAAACATATACCTACTGTTATATTTTTTCCAGATACCAAGCCACACAGGTATCAAAGGCAACGAAATTGCTGATAAACTTGCCAAAGAAAGTTTAATAAAAGACGAAATCACATTTAAACTAGTAGAATATAAAGATATACTACCAAACATCAAAAATGATATCCAGCTACTTTGGGAAGAGGAATGGAAAGAAATCAGCAAAATAAAAGGAAAACAATTATTTAACCTAATGAATAAACTACCTTCTAAACCATGGTTCTATGAAATAAATCTGGACAGACAAAAAATATCCACAATTTGTAGAATGAGAATAGGACATTGCTGTACACAACAACATCTAAACAAAATTGGAGTTAGTGAGTCCCCCTTATGTGAATGTGGTAAAATTGGAAATCTCCAACACATACTATTAGAGTGCAATATTAACAGACCTGTGCGAGATAAATTCTACTTTGAAATGCTTCAATGCTTACAACCTTCTCAATCTGT
Organism: Galeruca laticollis; assembly: GCA_963921935.1. Classification (NCBI taxonomy): domain Eukaryota; kingdom Metazoa; phylum Arthropoda; class Insecta; order Coleoptera; family Chrysomelidae; genus Galeruca; species Galeruca laticollis. The sequence continues at coordinate 28,236,201 of OY998180.1, forward strand.
GCTAAACTTAGAATGCATGCTTAGTAACCCAAGCGCAAGTAGTGCTTCAATAATCTGTAGCTTCCTTAAAAGACTAGGATATAAAATGTAATTAAAAAAAAAATAACTAAAATTTTAAATTTCAAGGCTGGGAGGAGTTATGGTCGATGACCAGACACGCGAAAGCGTAACTCTTTGCAGAGAATAAGAAAAAAGAAGAGTGCTATCTGGGCAAATAATCCATAAGGATTGAACCCAAAAAAAGTCAATGAAGAAGAAGAACTGTGGACAGTTAATATATTGTTTAATTTACATTTGAGATTTTACAGTTACTGCTGTGGAATAATTTTTCTTTATTATAATTATTATCAAAATGGTTTTTATGTGTTCCATTCCTGATTGCAGTAATACAAAAATATTGCATTGTTTACCAAAAGATCCAGAGGTAAGCTATTCTGAATTAATTAAGTAATTACGAATTTATACATATTTTGATTTATAGATTAGACGACAATGGTGCCTGGCTATTGGAAGAAACGATATTGTTGACGTAAATACTAAACAAAGGCACGCATTTAGGATTTGTGATCAACATTTCTTTGAAGATATGAAATTTATTATCAATAACAATCGAACCAATTTAAAATTCAATGCTGTACCATCATTAAATATTCCAAGTATGTATATATACTAATAACTAAAATATTAAAACTTTAACTTAAATATTATTTTTGTTACTTAAAATACTCATTTTTAGCAAATATGGTGGCCATAACTCCTATTCACCTAGATTGTCTTGGTTCAAACACAAAATGTCAATTAACAATGACAGATATACCTACTTATTTATTAATTTTTCATCCTCATATTAGATTTAATGCAGGTATCGATAAAATATTGTAAATATATCTATTTTGTTTATTTACATACTAAATATTGTTGTGTATAATAAATTTTGTATACTTTTTAAATTTTATTCGGAATCCTATTAATCATGGCCCCAATGCAACAATGAAACATGCAAAATATTTGTTTCAATATCAGATATAATGTGCGAAGATTTGGATCTTCAAATATTATTATTAGCATTATATTCATATGAAGTAATTTTTTCAAGCATTAAATATCTATTTATAACTGCTTGCTCAAATTAACTTTATTGGCGCCATATATTATTTGAGGCAATAAGTGTAAAATTGTGTAACTCGTTTTTTGTATAATGGTATTAATTTACCAAAGCGTCAAAGTATAACAAACATTATATGTTGGCGCTTTGGACGATTAAAACTGAGAGTTACACTATTTTGCGCTCATGGCATCATTTAACAGTGAACTTACTAATTTCAAAATTGGCGCCTTTCACCCTAGTTCATCCTCATGTCGCGAGTGTCACTAGTAAAACGTGTTTTGGAGGGAAGGCGAGAGTCGGCTATCTAAGGGAGTATATATAATCTGTGTAGTAGTCCATGGTTTATTACTAAATAAACTGCTGTTTCTTCCCCACAACCCCACTTTGGTCACGGAACATAAATATTGTTATTCGTGTTCCGTGATTTTGTTCACTAGCGATGCTTCCAGCGGTAAATTTGAAAATTCACCAATGTCATGACAAGAAAACCACCAAAAAATGTTTTTCGGCGTTATTATGAGTTGAAGTGATTGTAAAACGTAGAGTTAACGCAAGAATATTACGGGTACGTTCGACTTAAGGCCCACAACTCCCACGATCGCCACCGCTGTAATACCCGTTCCACTTACATAAAAAGACCACGGTCGCGAAAGTTATAAGTGGAATGCACATTTGAGCGGGGTTGGCTGACGATATGGCGGCTTCGTGAAAACGTGCAGTTTGTGTGAATAATAATAAATAGAATAATTTTGGTGCAATTTGGTGTAAATATTTCGCATAGGGTGGGGTAAAATTTAATTCATCATGGATTCCCGTGAATTTATGGTTGCGTTTCTGACAAAACGAAAGAGAGACTGTCGCCATGTTTAAAAAAATTGCCGCCAAGTTTTGATGAAAGCCCACTCAGACCCACCTATATTGTATGGGCGAAGTGGGCGAGACACGGTCGCAATCAGTGACGTCATCTATGACGTTGAACGACCGCAAGGACGACCACGGCCTTAGGTGGAACGATAAAGTGGGTGTTGCGATCGTTGTGGGCTTCAAGTGGAACGCCCCAAAGTTTACGTTCTATAGTACTTTTCAACACATGACAAGCGCAAGCGCAGCCATCATGTTGGAAGAGCGGGAGTTTAAAAGTTTCGTACTGTTTTGTACAATAGACAATAGAGAGATATTGCCAATTAGGCAATCCAAACCACGTGACTTTTTTGCTGTCCATATGGCGGCGACGGTCAAATATTGGATTCAGTACATTCATATATGTTTATAAAGCTGTAGAGTTTTATGGTTATAAAACGGCTTACTTTGTATTTTGTGGGGTTTTAAGGTGTTTTGTAGTGTTTGAGAACGACAATTTTCCTATTTTAAGATGAAGAGTGCTTATTTTAAATCGTTATTAGTGTAAAATCCAGATGTAGGAGAAACATAAATAGTTTAGTTGTGGTTTAGCTAATAGATGTATTATGTGTAACCTTCTGCTATTAAATCAGTGTTGTATTTTATTTTTTGTAAATAAATGTAGAACTAAGTTATCCTTTCATTAATTGTAAGGAATCATATATGAGTTATGTAATGAGTTTATAATAAATGATTGTTTTTTGTCGATGTTGTCTTGTGAAATTGTTTTTATGACCTTAGGGGTTTTATTTTCTAGTTTTTGGAAAAAATAAACTGTTATATAAGGGTTTTGTTTTTTTATTGGCCATAAAGTGTGTGACATTTAATACATTAGGAAAACAATTATTTTACACTGCAAAATATAAATTTTATTTCATTTTGACATGTGTACATGATACACATTTCTAGTATTAACATGAGTAAAATCAATGAACTTCAGCCTCATTGATCAAAGATTTTGATCTTATTGACAAAGCCATGTAAAAATATATTACTATAATAACACTTAGTACATAAACGTTATACGTATTATGAAGAGACAAGCATTATTACTAATTTAAGTACAAATCAAAATAAAACATTCATTAAATGTTGAGAAATAATAAAAGTTGCAAATTAATATTTACTAAATGTTTAGCTTCAAAACTAAAACATAAATACTTAAGCATCAAAGACACCACCGTCTCCATAAATTCAATTTGATCATCCTGGAACTGTTGAGGCATTTCATCAATATCCATGACCTGTTGACAACGTAATTAATTATAACAATTTTCAGCAACTATCAATACATAACTTAACATTGCTATTACTAAAAATTAACATTTATTTTTATCAAAATAAAGTGTGCAAAACATGCTCATCGAGTATCTTTTCTTGACACCAGGAGGATCAGTTACACATATCCCAATCAATTGTCATTTAGCTCTTGAGACAATTTACATAAAAAAGGACTACTATTAATTATTTTTTACCTTAGTGCCAGTCAGTTTTGTCCTTTTATCCCTGCGATTCTTTCGGTCAACATCTGCAGCCCTTTTTTACTTTCTGAGACACATATGTCCCATATGTTGAGATGGTACCCCGTCAGGGTGTTCTTTATCTTCGAGGACAGCAAGTTTGCCAAAAATGAGTTGATACCTACTTGAGTACACACTACGTAAACTAGGAGCTAGTAGAATTGATATATTTGATAATAAGCCTACCAGTTATAAAGTGTCTACAGCAAACTTTCTGGTGTTTCAATATAGATTCGGTCTGATCGTCTCTCTTTATTGCTGCAATCCATGCCACAGATATCCATGTCGCCCTGCGAAGTCTGGTCAAAATGTTTTTCTTCCTTAGAAACGCGTGTTTTGTCTCTGCGGGAACAAAACGAAACTTCATCACGATTAGAACGGCTTCCACAACCAACTACAATACATATCGAAGACAAACACTACACTATTTAAAAACCACAATTTACAGCCAATAAACAGAAAGAAAATCAATTTAACGTGGGTTAAACAATCACACGCTTCAGTAACTTTTTATTTACTTGACCGTCACCGCCATATTGAATTTATTTTGACAGGTCGTTGGATTGCCTAATTGCAATACCGCATACGGTACGTTATTTTATTTATGTTGCGCTATTTTAATAACGCTCTACCTAAAATTGATTTGGAAATAAGAGCTATTGCCATCACTGTTATTCAAATATCGTAGCGCTGCGTTAGGAAGGAAGTAACATAATTTGCATACTTGATAAAATGAAATGTAATTAAGAATGAATGAAATTCTTAGCTAGAGCTAGTGAAAATGCTATTGAATATGTGATTTTGCATAACATAATAGGGGGGAGCAAAACCAAATAGAATATATCCAAGGCCCTTGCATAATATGCAAGAAGATAATGGAAAAAACAATTTTATGTTCATAAGGGAAGGTATGTCTACGTTGAGAGAGGCTCTTGGAATCGCTGAAACAATTTATACTTTTACTCGTAGTTCTGTTATAGTTTAGTGTTAGTATTATAAGATACAAAAGCAAAAGTAAGTATGCACATTGCTTTATCTCCTTTACATATTTTATTGGTACTTTTAGCAGTTACTGGACTTTGCATACTTTTAAAAAGAATTGCATAACACAAACCACAACACATACTAAACGCGATGATAAACATAAACCTAATATTAGAAAACCGATGCGTTTTGTTTTGAGAACTGCGCAGGACAATTATGTGTGGTATTTATAATAACGCTCCTGGATAAAAATATCACATAAACCAGAAAAAGAAAAACAACTAATAATTTAATGCGTTATTATCTTGAAGAATCCAATTTTTTAAACCTACTTGAACCAGGAACGCAGATAATGGCTGATCATGGTTTTAAACATAGATATATAATACATATGTATATATGTGTATTATATATCTATGGTTTTAAACATCTATACGCGGTATTAGTGGTGACGTCATAATCTTAGGTTATGTCAATTTTGTATCCAAACTAGTGCTGGGACATCGATACCAAACATCGATGTTCAACATCGATACTAACATCGAAGGCAACCATCGAATAAAGGAAAACATCGACAACAAAACATCGATGTTTACAAATCATCGATGTTTGATTTTTATGTCATGTCATCCAATCGATTAAAAATAAACGTGGAAATTTGGGAAATTTTCATATATTACAAAGTAGATTAAAAAAAGAACAAATTGACTAATTACTCTAATAGTCTCTCAATATAAATAACATAAATAATGCAGTGTTTTAAATGGAACTTACTGTTTCTAGATAATTCCACGATATAATATTTAAAAAATGTTGAAAACTCTAAGAAATTGACAATTGTTTCGATATTAAATATCATCGTCAGAATGACAGAAGTTACATTTCATTTAATGCCTATCTGATGTTTAATAATTATTTTTGGCTAGACCAAGAAGTGACCTACCTTGTAATTGACTTAATATATGTTAATAGGAAAAAGAAGAAGATATGATATTACAAATATTAAAGATTAGATATTATTAGCCCTATGGGGATATCCTGGATATCTTTTTTCCCAATCAGTATAACTGTGCAATGATATAGAAAACCAGGAAAACTATATCTACTGATCTTTACAATTATCACTTAAGAAGACAGTTTCTTCTAGTTTCCAATTCTTCAAGGAAATCCCGTTCTTGTTTCTTATCACAAATATGTAGTATTCCTAGTTCTGTGTTAGGTATCAATGAATGATTGGTGTCAAGTAGATGTTTTGCGTAGTGGGATTTATCGGATTGTTTGAATCTGTATGCTCGTAAGTGTTCACTGTATCGGATTTCAAAATTTCTAAGGATCTGACCCAAATAGCATTACATTCTGGATATTTAAGAAAAACTCTGAATGATGATTTTTTGCTGTTTACGCACAGAGCATTCAGAAAAAGTATCCGAGTTATCATCCTCCTGATCCTGTATAGAAGCTGTATCTGTATCTACTTGTACATTTTCCATTGGTCCTTTACTTGTTGATGGTATAGCATGAACATGTTCAGATTCATTACCTTTTTGGTTTTCTTTATGTGGGATCATTATTCGTTTTTTTTTAAATCTCTTTATGTACTGCCTGTATATGACATTTTAAATTTGAAGTATTACCACAGGTTTTAATGTTTTTTGAACAAAATCGACAAATGGCAATATTTTTATTATTATCAGCTTTTCTGAAATACTGCCATAAATCACTCTTCGGCGGAATATTAATATCAAATATTGCAAATAAAATATATGTACGTAACGATTAACGGTTTGTTTGAGAATCGGAACGGTACAATAAACAAACAAATTATATCAGATCAGGGACGCAGACAAAAGCAAAAATGACGATGCCAGTGATTCTCCGGTTATAGGGCCAGGAACGCCAAATCAGTTAAAATACACTGTTAGTTAAATCGAGATCGTAAGCATATTTTGACATCGAAATAACATCGATGTTGCGGACAGTTGACATCGATGAACATCGCCCAGCACTAATCCAAACAAACAAAACTAGCCATTTAGATACCATTGGTGTGATTTTGAACCAGAGATTATTCCCTTATATTTTGAATATAACTGCTGATTAAGACATTTAGATATACACTAAGACTTTTACAAAGAGATATATTCGTATCCAGCTAAAATATATAACAATATAATTTTAATAAAAGAGTTTTCTAACCTAAACATGTTATTATAAACTTATGAAATACAATTGTTTTAATTCTTTTTCTATCTGTATTGTATAATTTTAGGTTTCTTCACATAAAGAGTAATGGTACTGTGCTGGCCACCAGGATGTAAGCGTTATAATGCCAGAATGAACTGTAAGTTTTATAGATTTCCAAAGGATCCAAAAGTAAGAAGCAAATGGATGAAACTGACAAGGTATCTACATAATGATAAATATAACATTTTATTTTGAGTGTTTATACAATATTTGTAGAACAATAGAACCAGATCCCGGAACTTTTTGTGTAGCTGTCATTTTATGGAAGGAGAAAAGAAAATTAGCCCAATTTTTTATTGTACATGATTAATCTTTGCGAACAAGGTAGAAGCAAACTTGTACGTGTTCATTGTATGTTTGATTTTGTACTGTATATATCGATCTCCCTATAACATATACATTATTATTTGTCATTACAGATCTTTCGCTTTACATTTTTTACAATTTGCTGTAATTATTTTTTAAACGTTTGCTGTTTTAAATTGAAATTCCTTACTGTACCTTACTTTCCTCTTTCTATTAACTGTAAACAATTGTATTACAAGTAAATATTTCTCTGTGTAATAAAGAAATTTGGAAACATTTCTGTTTATATTATTTGTTTTTAGATAAAATTGAATATGTTTACACATGTAGTTGAAAAAAAGAGCCTACAGATAAAGTAAAATTTGAAAGCAACCAACAGAAACTCTGCACCTCATACAAATATGATTTGATTGATGCAAAGTTGTGACATGATGTTCTGAGTTTTCAGACTAAATGTCATACTTCCAGTTACGTAAATTTGCAGCGTTTCCTCAATTTAATTTTCTTAGCATGAAGCAAAAATTTATAATTATGAAAACATTTTATTATGTTAATATAAACAGTACAAATTTGTAAAGGTAGAATGTTATTAAAACATGTAATTTTTTCTTCCATTATCGATGTCGAGTAATTCCCACAATAATGTCACTTGGTATCCATAATATTAAATAGCGCATGTCCTCTCATGCAATATGTAATACACCTTGTATCTGGTGATAATAGTTAAATTTTTCAATTATCACGAAATTATTTTCATCAAAATGAATTATGTAATTTCTGTCCTTTGTGAGCAGTTTTAATTTTTCTTCATTGGGATACTTGAAAGGATACTTCACTTCAATTAAGATTTTTTCACTAACAAACCCATATTATCATTAAAAAAGGTTTCAAGAGAATGTTGAAACATGTTTTGATGACACTAGAACAAACAATCACTATTATTTATCTTATATTTTCACATTAATCCAGTAAATATAACCTCAAAAATAGCTTTAAAATCAAATATACGGATTGCAGGATAACTTACATTATCAAAACTATAATTTTTTATATTGAGTAGACACGATTACTTACTTTTTAACAATTTATTCCTTTCAAAACACGTATGAAACGCTTAAATAATCAAAAATCTACACTCAAATGGAATTTCCTATGGCAACAAGTTTTGTTTGGATACAGTTTCAAATTGTGACGTCACACTAATCTCGCGTATAGGAACTGCTGAGAAGGTGTAAGAGCACGTTAGTAAGACCACCTTCTGTGTCAACTGGTCAAAAGTGTTCTAAAGAAGAGGTCAAAGAAGCAAAGAGAATAGCCAGTTTACGAATACATATTGAACATATAATTTCCAGAGTTAGAGAGTATGCGTTTTTAGAGCCACACTCTTGTGTTCATTCTAGTTTAATAAAGTATCTAGATTTAGCAGCGGAAATAGTATGTGGTTTAATCAACATTCAAAATTATATTGTTAAATAGTATCAAGGTCTTTTAATAGACAAAAGAAAACGTTTTTACATTATAAGTTATATGACAAGCTGTTATAAATTTTTAATAAAAATCATATGCAATAAAAAAAGTAGTACAAAAATTAGTGTCATTGAGTTTTGATTCGACAGAAATCTATTTTCAGTATGATATACCTATAGGATCTTATTTGTAGTACTTTCTATTGATCGCAATGGTACCTAATCTAAAAATATGTTATAAAAAACTCACTATAAACTAGGAAATATATTTTACACCAATAGTTATGTACAGATTCTAATGCGTCTTGGAATATTCGCTGGTCAAACTCACAATATTTTATAGTTATTTCTTTGTCAGTTTTAAAATTCAGTCGAGCCCTTGCAAATATTGCTTTGCTTTTTTTTTGCTAGGAACATTTGAAAATGCATTTGATAAATGAATTTCATTTTTATGTTTCCATGGCTGTCAATATAATTTAAAAATGTGTCTTCATTCATTGGGCTTTTAATTTCCACAACAAATTCCTTACTTAATGACATCTGGTGATGCACTGATAAAAGGAAATTTACTTGGCAGAAAAATTCCAGCTTTTTGGAACTTTATGAACGTTTTCTTTGATAGTACCGCTAATATCTCGCTTTCCATCTTAAGGCCTCGAGTCATAGCAGAGGTCTGGAAAATCTTGGCACCAAATATATTTTCAACTGATGTTCTATCATTTTTTTACACCTTGTGACTTCATAGGCTTTTGAAGCGGTTATTCGTCCATATCGCATTTCCTTCTTAAGGACGTTTTCACTTTAATTTTTGGTTTCCTCTTCAACTTCTTTAAGTAAATCTGACTTCATTTCACTTGAACAAAATTATAAAAAAGTCTTGGATTCTTTGGAGAGGTCTGTTTTAATAAACTGGTAAATTAGGAAATTTAAAGACAGCGATGAATATTTTGGCGAAACATAATAACGCATTAAAGTATTAGTTGTTTTTCTTTTTCTGGTTTATGTGATATATTTATCCAGGAGAGTTATTGTAAATACCACACATAATTGTCCTGCGCAGTTCTCAAAACAAAACGCATCGGTTTTCTAATGTTAGGTTTTTGTTTATCATCGCGTTTAGTATGTGTTGTGGTTTGTGTTATGCAACTCTTTTTAAAAGTATGCAAAGTCCAGTAACTCCTAAAAGTACCAATAAAATATGTAAAGGAGATAAAGCAATGTGCATACTTACTTTTGCTTTTGTTTCTTATAATACTAACCCTAAACTATAACAGAACTACGAGTAAAAGTATAAATTGTTTCAGCGATTCCAAGAGCCTCACTCAACTTAGACATATCTTCCTTTATAAACATAAAATTGTTTTTTACATTATCTTCTTGCATATTATCAAAATCAAATTCAATCATAGGGCCTTGGATATATTCTATTTGGTTTTGTTCCCCCCTTTTATATTATGCAAAATCACATATTCAATAGCATTTTCACTAGCTCCAGCTAAGAATTTTATCCCTTCTTAATTACATTTCATTTTATCAAGTATGCAAATAGTAAGTTTATTTGGTTTTTGGTGTTGACTTTAAAAAAAATTATAAGTACACAAAACATACAGGTTATGCTACTTCCTCCGTAACGCAGCGCTACGATATTTGAATAACAGTGATGGCAATAGCTCTTATTTCCAAATCAATTTTAGGTAGAGCGTTATTAAAATAGCGCAACATAAATAAAATAACGTACCGTATGCGGTATTGCAATTAGGCAATCCAACGACCTGTCAAAATAAATTCAATATGGCGGTGACGGGCAAATAAATAACAAAGTTACTGTAGAGTGTGATTGTTTAACCCACGTTAAATTGATTTTCCTTCTGTTTATTGGCTGTAAATTGTGGTTTTTAAATAGTGTAGTGTTTGTCTTCAATATGTATTGTAGTTGGTTGTGGAAGCCGTTCTAATCGTGATGAAGTTTCGTTTTGTTCCCGCAGAGACAAAACACAGGTTTCTAAGGAAGAAAAACGTTTTGACCAAACTTCGCAGGGCTGCATGGATATCTGTGGCATGGATTGCAGCAATAAAGAGAGACGATCAGACCGAATCTATATTGAAACACCAGAAAGTTTGCTGTAGACACTTTATAACTGGTAGGCTTATTATCAAATATATCAATTCTACTAGCTCCTAGTTTACGAAGTTTGTACTCAAGTAGGTATTAACTCATTTTGGGCAAACTTGCTGTCCTCGATGATAAAGAACACCCTGACTGGGTACCATCTCAACATATGGGACATGTGTCTCAGAAAGTAAAAAAGGGCTGCAGATGTTGACCGAAAGAATCGCAGAGATAAAAGGACACAACTGACTGGCACTACGGTAAAAAATAATTAATAGTAGTCCTGTTTTATGTAGGTCAAGAAAAGATACTCGATGAGCATGTTTTGCACACTTTATTTTGATAAAAATAATGTTAATTTTTAGTAATAGCAATGTTAAGTTATGTATTGATAGTTGCTGAAAATTGTTATAATTAATTACGTCAACAGGTCATGGATATTGATTAAATGCCTCAACAGTTCCAGGATGATCAAATTGAATTTATGGAGACGGTGGTGTCTATGATGCTTAAGTATTTATGTTTTAGTTTTGAAGCTAAACATTTAGAAAATATTAATTTGCAACTTTTATTATTTCGCAACATTTAATGAATGTTTTATTTTGATTTGTACTTAAATTAGTAATAAATGCTTGTCTCTTCATAATACGTATAACGTTTATGTACTAAGTGTTATTATAGTAATATATTTTTACATGGCTTTGTCAATAAGATCAAAATCTTTGATCAATGAGGCTGAAGTTCATTGATTTTACTCATGTTAATATTAGAAATATGTATTGTAATGTACACATGTCAAAATGAAATAAAATTTATATTTTGCAGTCTAAAATAAATTGTTTTTCAAATGAATTAAATGTCACACACTTTATGGACAATAAAAAAACAAAACCCTTATATAACAGTTTATTTTTTCCAAAAACTAGAATATAAAACCCCTAAGGTCATAGAAAGAATTTCACAAGACAACATCGACAAAAAACAATCATTTATAAACTCATTACATAACTCCAAATACATATATAATTCCTTACAATTAATGAAAGGCTAACTTAGTTCTACATTTATTTACAAAAAATAAAATACAACACTGATTTAATAGCAGAAGGTTACACATAATATATCTATTAGCTAAACCACAACTAAACTATTTATGTTCCTCCTACATCTGGATTTTACACTAATAACGATTTAAAATAAGCACTCTTCATCTTAAACTAGGAAAATTGTCGTTCTCAAACACTACAAAACACCTTAAAACCCCACAAAATACAAAGTAAGCCGTTTTATAACCATAAAACTCTACAGCTTTATAAACATATATGAATTTACTGAATCCAATGTTTGACCGTCGCCGCCATATTGACAGCTAAAAAGTCACGTGGTTTGGATTGCCTAATTGGCAATATCTCTCTATTGCCTTTGTACAAAACAGTACGAAACTTTTAAACTCCCGCTCTTCCAACATGATGGCTGCTCTTGCGCTTGTCATGTGATGAAAAGTACTATAGAACGTAAACTTTGGGGCGTTCCACTTGAAGCCCACAACGATCGCAACACCCACTTTATCGTTCCACCTAAGGCCGTGGTCGTCCTTGCGGTCGTTCAACGTCATAGATGACGTCACTGATTGCGACCGTGTCTCGCCCACTTCGCCCATACAATATAGGTGGGTCTGAGTGGGCTTTCATCAAAACTTGGCGGCAATTTTTTTAAACATGGCGACAGTCTCTCTTTCGTTTTGTCAGAAACGCAACCATAAATTCACGGGAATCCATGATGAATTAAATTTTACCCCACCCTATGCGAAATATTTACACCAAATTGCACCAAAATTATTCTATTTATTATTATTCACACAAACTGCACGTTTTCACGAAGCCGCCATATCGTCAGCCAGCCCCGCTTAAATGTGCATTCCATTTATAACTTTCGCCTAAAACGACCCCAGGTCTTTTTATGTAAGTGGAATGGGTATTACAGCGGTGGCGATCGTGAGAGTTGTGGACCTTAAGTGGAACGTACCCCGTAATATTCTTGCGTTAACACTACGTTTTACAATCACTTCAACTCATATAACGTCGAAAAACATTTTTTGGTGGATTTCTTGTCATGACATTGGTGAATTTTCAAATTTACCGCTGGAAGCATCGCTAGTGAACAAAAGCACGGAACACGAATAACAATATTTATGTTCCGTGACCAAAGAGGGTATGTGGTGGTGGGGAAGAAAACAGTTGTTCACAGTGCTTTATTTGTGGTTTATTTAGTAATAAACATAAAGTATTAGTAATTCATTGAAAACTTTTAGATAATGTTTAATTTTATTAGATAGGTATAGTTGTGTGGAAGACAATATATTTTAATTAAAAAATGTCAGAATCAATAGAAATACGAACAATTATTGGGAACAGAAACATTAATGCAGTTACTGACACTCCTGTAACAGATCCAGCATCTGCAGGCAAGGTACATTTATTTAAAAAGTATTAAATTTAGGAAAAGTAATAATTTTCTTAATAATGAGAGCATTCTAAATCTAAACTATAGTAATTTTCATCTTTTCCAATGATGTGTGTGGTTAAATGCGAACATTCAAGATTTTTTACCAAATACTTTGTTTTTAAACGTCTTTACTGATTATTACTGAGAGTACAATGTTCTAAATTCCTGAAATATTTGTGCTACATTTATCATTCTTGAGGTTACATTGAAATGCGGCCAATTTAAACATACAGTTGTGAACAATTAATAAAAACTGTTTATCATACTTCAATACTAATTACATGTTTTAAAGAAATTAACAGTGTACTACAAAGCTAGAGGTTTATAAACAGTGCAAAATTATAATTTTTCAAATATACAGTCGGTTCTTGCCATGCCAATAATATTCATATGAAATTAGTGTTGAAAAATTTTATGTCAGATTATATTATTGTTTTTCACTATCAATTGAAAGATATGCTGCTTAATAATTATGTCTATCATGTTATCAAATATTAATTATGTATGGGTAAAAAACCAATGGACCAAATGTATTTAGTAATATATTATAGTCAAACCATTAAGGTGAAATGGAGGAGCAATTGGTGATGTCTTATGTCAGACATAAATTACAATGTCACTACACCAGTACTTTTGCTTTTTGATGTTTGTTTAGATCACAAAGTTCTAGTTTTAGACTGAATCCAAGTAATATTCATATTAAAGAGATTGTGCCTTGTACATAGCAACATTACCATATTTAAATAGAATGTATTTCTAGGGTTTGGAAGGAAGTAATGCATTTGTCTGCCAAAGGTCTAAGTTGGTAAGATACCTATATAATGTCTTTTCAAATATGCCTTACCTACTTTATGTCTTACTGCTCTTAACTAATATATTGTATAATGCATGTTTATGCTGTTTGTCTTTGATTTTGGTTTATACACATATAACTAGCGTAAATAAAAATCTAATAGTATATAAGGTGCTTCTATAACATAAACAATAAACTTTATTTGGTACATATCATCTCAAGTTTAATCGATTCATTTATGCTATACTTTTTTCAAAAATTAATTTTGCCAAACACCCATGACAGAAAAAATTATTCACAATGGTGCTTTTTCTGTCAATGGAACTATATGTATCTATAATTTTTTAGAACTGGCTTGATGTCTGCTTTATGATGGACTTGATAATTCAGTTCTAAATTCATATCCTTAGATTAAGCTGTATGATATAAATGCCACATAAAGATGATTGCTAATTGAGTCACCTAAAGGCAACAAAGTTGGTACAACATTGATATAATGAAATACAAGCTTCTTGTCTTTCTTTTTCTTATAACTACCTATGTTTTTATCTAAGTTTCACTAAATAGAAAATTCAATAAGAATTTTCAGATCTGTCTATTTATGTCTGTAAGAACCATGAGTAAAATTTGGCTTAACTGTAGGTAGAAATGTGATAAATATATAATGAAAAATGTAATATTGCCATCCATTTATATGCCAATTAAACACATTTTCATAATTTGTATCAATAAGGCTTTACAAGATGAAGTATTTTCATCCTATTTTTTAGGATACCAAAACAAGTGCATTAAAAAAATCTAGTCGATATAGAAGCCGTTCCCTTTCTGCATCATCAACTGATTCTTATAGTTCAGGTATTTTTCTAATATTCAGATTCACAAAAGTTTCTTCTTTAAAAACAAATCATTTAATTTATAATATTTTCTAGATAAAAGAGAAAATTAGTTTATTTTGATATCAGTTACTTAAGCTGTCTTATGTATTATGCAATACTTGCTTTAATCAAAAAATAGTTTTTATTTAAATATAAATATTTGAAGTACAATCAAAATATTTTTTATCGGAAAACTTCATGTCAAAAGGAAATTTAATATTGAAAATATATTTAGCATCTTGTACAGGCAGTAGTTCAGATGATGATGACGTTTCTCCCAGAGAAAAAGTTCAGAAAAATTCAGCTGGTAGTTCTGATTTTTGTGTCAGAAACATCAATCAACATGCATTTGGAAGACGTGAAATAGAAATTGCTGAACAAGGTAATAATAATTGGAACTTGATTTCTTCTAATTTGTGACAATAAGATAAAAGTACCATTGCTTGGTAGATATTAAATATTACAACTGATAGTTTGCTGCCATTACCTATCTCTTTGTAAGTACATACAAAACTTACAAAGAGATGCTAGATATCCAAGTTAATTATCCTATACTTTTTAGAAATGCCTGGCATAATGGCTCTAAGGAAACGAGCAGCTGAGGATAAACCCCTAAAAAACGCAAAAATTGTAGGATGTACTCATATAAATGCTCAGACTGCTGTTCTTATCGAAACTTTAGCAGCTCTGGGAGCTAGTGTTAGGTGGGCAGCATGCAACATATACTCTACACAGGTATTTTGATATTTATACATTATTGGAATATGATCTGTTAATATAATACATAACATCTTTTGATATGCTTAGGATGTCAGCTGTCTTTTAACTTCGTTTTACGATCAGACATAACAATGTTTATTTGATATTTTCGGGCATTAACACTCTACGTCTTCAGTGGCGGTTTGACAGTTTTTTGCTCAGCTTAAAAGGTTTTTCCCATTAACAGTAGTGTTTAATTAAGATACAAAACTTGTTTTCATCCATTATTTAACAACAAATAAGTGTAGTGTTACTCAACATTAAATAAGTCCACAAGTACTGAAATTTTTAGACATATCTTTTGAGGGTTCTTTCTGCAGAAAAAAAGATAACTATAGTTTCTGTATTTACTTTACTACTGATTTAGTGTATTTTTTCAATACTTATTTTAGTTACTCCTTTCATTTTACATTCCTTTGTGTGTTATTTACATTTCAATGATTTTGTAAGAGTCTAGTATTAATAACAGTTTATAGGGATTGGACAGAATATCATTTTTGATGTATTTGAACATTCTGGTAAAAGATTTACCTATCATATTTGAAATATTTTTTAGAATGAAGTTGCTGCCGCTTTGGCAGAAGCTGATTATCCAATTTTTGCTTGGCGTGGCGAGACAGAAGAAGACTTTTGGTGGTGTATAGATAAATGTGTGAATTCTGAAAATTGGCAACCAAATATGATATTGGATGATGGAGGTGATGCCACACACTTAATGTTGAAGAAATATCCAGCTATGTTCAAACTCATAAAAGGTAACACAAATTATTGAATATTACAACCCACAACAATTTCCATATTCGTTATCCTCATCATTACATTTATTACTATAATCTCGTTATTATCTGCCTGTGATGTCAGGAGATCTGGTTAATTGTTGTGAGAACTAGTTTTGTCTTCATTTTAATATATTTTGAATGTTGGTACTTGAAACTTTATTAATATTTCATTTTAAATTGATGTTTAATTCCAAAATTGGTGTTTACCGATCAAGTACATTTTTGTGGTTTTAGGTATAGTAGAAGAAAGTGTAACTGGTGTCCACCGCTTATACCAACTATCAAAAGGTGGAAAATTAACAGTTCCAGCAATGAATGTCAACGATTCTGTAACAAAAACTAAATACGATAATTTATACAGTTGCCGAGAATCAATTATTGATAGGTAAGCATGCATCTTTTTAATTTTAATAAACATTGGTTTGTCTAAAAATTAAGCATGGAAACATTTTCTACTTAGCACATTGACTGCCCAATAATATGTATATAGGT
This sequence comes from Galeruca laticollis, assembly GCA_963921935.1. Lineage (NCBI taxonomy): Eukaryota > Metazoa > Arthropoda > Insecta > Coleoptera > Chrysomelidae > Galeruca > Galeruca laticollis. The sequence continues at coordinate 28,253,042 of OY998180.1, forward strand.
TTGTCAGGGACTCCCTATTTTATTATATATATATATATATATATATATATATATATATATATATATATATATATATATATATATATATGCATTTATACGGAACAAGCTGGACAGTTTTTTTTATATTCGGTATTTAACTGGACATTTTGTATATTAGCTGAACGTCCAGCTAATTTGAATTCATCTATCCGGAAGTAGCTGGACACAATTTGTCAGGACAAAAAAAACTTATTTGTACGATGTTGCCAAGTGGAACGTTATAGTTTTCAAAAAATAACCTTTAAGAAAATGGTATAAATAAGTAATTAATAATAAAAACTTTAAAATTTAAGTTCAGTTTAAATAGTAATAAAAGCAAAATAAAGTCGTAACTAAAAATAATTGATAAATATATAAACTTTTGCCCAAAGGGCATTACATTAAAAATATCAAAAGTTTAGATCCCTCCTGTCCCCAGAGGGAGGCGATGGGGGGATAAAAATCGTTATTACTCTATATTTAACAAAATTATGAGACCATGTGCATCCTTCTAAGTATTTCAGATTCCGTCTAGACACAAACATTATAAATAACACAAAAAATGAAAGTAATGCTAGATACTTTAAATTAAGCAAATAATCCCTCATTGGAACAGAAAACAGACAATGCAACGCTTTTAAGCTCTCTTACTGGGGGTTTGAGGGAGGTTACACATTTTTTTGTGAACGAGAAATTACTTAAAACAAAAGTTGTACATTAAGGAAATGCCATTATTTTAAGACCAACAGCGACCTTCTAGCGAGGTCTTGTAAATAGTCACATCGTTAAAACGATTAAAAAACGTTTTTTTTTAGATTATTGGCTAAGAAAACTGAGTCATCATATAAAAAAAATGCTTGGTACAAAGTAAATATATATTAGACATTTTTTAGCTACCATTTTTATACCAATTTTTTTACTGTTAATAGTCTAAAAATAGGTTTTTTAACCGATGTAGTTAATCATCAGAGGGCGTAAGAGGTTGTTATTGCTCTTAAAATAAGGGTATTTTCATTAAAAAAAATATAGAGCGATCTTAAAACAATATTTTTTTTCTTTACATGGAATCTAAAGCTCTTAAAATAAGGGTATTTTCATTAAAAAAAATATAGAGCGATCTTAAAACAATATTTTTTTTCTTTACATGGAATCTAAAGCTCTTAGAAGGACGTACATGATCTAAAATTATAGGTACAACTTTTAATTGGACCATTTTTTCGAGTTATACAGGAAAACTTTTTTTACCCCATTTGCTTCTTTCCGTGAGCAGTAGGAATCTACCAATGCAGAACCGTCACGTCGATTGACGAGAAAGTGTTTTGGCCACCCGTTAATGAACAAACCAAATTTAATTAATATTTAGACTGAATCAGTATATGCCGCAACTTGTACGTTATACAAAATAAGAAAAAATTATTTTGAATGTGGTAAGAATATCTATAAGGTGTGTGTTATTTATTCAGCTTTTTAAACGAATTTTTGTGTAGACGATTTAGTATTGGTTAATTGAAAATTAAAAAAGCGGAACTAGAATCAGATGTGTATTCATAAGATTTTGAACCAAAAAGAAGACACATGAAAAGATCAGTTAGATTGTTGGACTCTTATTCATACAATGAAAATGAGCCGCTTACTGCCAAAAATAGTATATTATAAACCAAGGTTGTGAAGACTGTTATTATTGACCGAGCACCAAGATTATTCCGCGAGGATGTCTTCCTCGAGCGGAATAAGGTGCGACGCCTATAAATGTCTTCTTTGCCGTAGTGCATATACAATTTTTTCCACTACTAGCTAAATTAAAGACAAAAATTACATTTTTTTTCTAAAATGTGCGGATTGATATTTCCACTAGTAAAAATTATTTTCAAACAACACTCACAACACATAACTTATAACTTAACCGTTGAGTTTTCGCATTTGTATTTTCTGCTAATGTTCCTTAACAAATACCCCGAAAAATACGCTATTGAGTTGGATTCTAGTGTATTTTGAGCTTTAATAAACTCTTCATTCGTTATATTCTCCTTACAAAGCTCGATATTGTCCAAATCAACTGAAGAAGTGATTGGGTCTGTCCGATCAACCACATTTATCGGCAATACTTTTGCACAATCGGATTCCCCTGTTGTACAAAGGTCGATACCATTATCATCTTGGTAGTTGGAATTTTCGGTATATTTTACAAGATAACCAGTCATGACTGGCTGCAACCCAAATCTAAAGCATCGTGCTGAGGGATTTGGATCATAACCCCCGCGCTGTCTTATTTTGGAGAATAAATTTTCTATTGGGACCTGGTTGAGCCGACTTGTTATCAAATAAGGATTCGATTCCTTCGTCTCTTCCCACACTAAGAGAATATCATTGATCGTTTGTATCAAACCGTTAAAAAACAATGTGGTACATTTTTCTCAAGAGTCTAAGACTTAACAAAATCAATTGATTCCTACAAAGTTTGGATTGATGTGGTATTTTTCTCGGACAACCGTTTCGATTTCGTACGTTACTTTTATGTCCCTTCAAGAAACCTCCTCACCACCGATTGCAATATCCCTTTTCAGGAGTGATTTTTTTTACATTCTTTATGAGATGTGGCGGGTTGTAAATAGCAAAAATTTTATTTTCACAGAAAAAGTGTAGCTTTTCATAGGACACTCCGAACATAGTATATAGCGATCTATCATTTGATCCTTGATCACGAACTATGGCCTCAATTATCCAACCCAATTTCTTAATTTCCACGAAACTCGTCTCCAAACATATTTTCAATTGTCTTGCTACTACTGATCCGGATAACAAATAATAAGCTAGAGTTACTGACCAATTAGAGTATAATCCTATGGCCATAAATACAATAGCATGGGATGCTTCCTTCGCAGTCTTCCACCTTCTTCGAAAAAATCTTGAAGAGCCTCTAACAAATCTAGTTTTTCATCGTACTCTTCACGTCTCTACAAAGAAATTTCATCCATTAGTAAAACACATTGCTTCTCCAACATGTTCTTTATGTCAATTTCTCAGTTTCTTCAAAAACGTGGTATTAAAACCTGCTTTCAAATCTGTAACTCGAATCCCGTCTCAATGTATTTATGAAAGGCAAATTCAATTGGATTTTTTTCAATACGTAATTATATAACGAAGGCGACGTATAAAACATGGATAAGCTGATTTTTTTCTCAGCAATAGACCAGGAAGTGTTAGGTCTATGCCTCATTTGCATATATACCAGTGTCTTCACATTTGAAAATAAATTTGTAATGGTTTTTTCAATTGATCAGCTTTATACAGGCTAGAATTTTGTGTTTCCAATCTGCGGGTATTTTGTTGTAAAAGCGACATTTGGCGTTTTTTTATCTAGAAGAGCACTAAGTATCTTGTTTTCCTCGTAAACCTTTTTCAGTGCCCTCATCAATTTCGTTTCTGTTCTACTTCGCAATTGAGGTCTTTTAACACAAAGTGGTGTGTTGATCATTTTTATTTCTAGAGGAGATAAGGGGTCATTTGAACTAGGTTTACACAGCTCTGGCCTCCATGTATCCAAACTTTTTTCGCTGAAGGATATGTTCGAGTTTCAGCGGAACGACAAACCTACAATGAATAATCATGAAAAATTGCATTCGTTTAAAACATAGAATGGAACGTTTTGAAATAACCTTTTGCGATAAATCTTACCAGTAAAAGCATTATCATCGAAATGATCTAAGCACACTTTTCTATATTCCAAATTATTTTGTTCCAAATCTGTAAATATTAATAATATACTATTATAAACATTGCCAATTTAATCGATTTCTAATTTTTTGAAGAACGACGTAAATATTTACCTAAAAGTTCTGTATTCCCACAATGTGATATTCATTTTTGACAACGACACTCGTCTTTGACTGGAAATTTTAAGAAAGTCGTAGATTTGTTTTCCAAATTTTGTTTCGTCTATCCACCATAACAGCATTTAACTATAGACATGTTTTCGGTAATTATGTAATTATATCTTTAACAACATTTTTTACAAAAATGATTTTACTTAGTATTTTATGTATAATCTTATAAAAATCACACTGGTAGAATGCATTCTTAAATTAGGACAATTATTGAATTTGATTCCAAGAATTCTTTGGGTCAAACATGATTTTACAATTCACAGTGATGGTCGACTTGAAACAGACACGCCGACGGATAGGTAATAATGGCAAGAAAAGGCAAATTTGTAGTAGAAATTGTAATGCACGAAAAATAAAACCGTCAAATTAAACCATTAACCTATAAACTATTGTAGCGTATTGTAGTACAATATTTTAAAACTCAATGGTATTATCAAGACAAGACACCATATATTTTATAAATAAAATAAAAATGCAGACAATATTTTACTTTTTTTTATTTACAATACTATCAGCAATCAGAAAAATACATTTCTATAAGCTAATATTATGGTTGGGATTATGGCATGATGAGAATTTGTCCATTGACAAACCTCAGGTACTTCACATCAAGTTTCTTTTGAGTCGTCTGTTGTCTTCTCTAAAGTTGGATTTTCGTGGTTTTCGATTTTAGCGTGGTGGTAGTTGCTTCTTTGTTGGATGACATTTTTCACAAGTTTTATTTTGAGGTCGTTATGTATTGCTTCAGTGGAGACAAACCATGGGGCATCTAATATTGTTCGTAAAAATTTAGATTGGCATCTTTGGATTATAGTTGTATTGGATTTGCTCGCACAACCCCATAGCTCAATTCCATACGACCAGATTGGAATGATTATTGTCTTATAGATAAGTATTTTGTTATCCACCGCTAGTTTGGATCTTCTACCTATTAACCAGTTTATTTGTCTAGTTGTTAAGTCTATTTGTTTTCTTTTCTTGGTTATATGTTGTTTCCATGTTAATTTACTGTCCAAGGTCATATGTTGTTTCCATGTTAATTTACTGTCCAAGGTCATTCCTAGGTATTTTGTTTCTTGTTTTTTGGGTATTAGGACATTGTTGATGTGAACTTCAGGTGTTGGAGTTTTGCGTAGTGTAAAGGTAATGTGGCTGGATTTATTTTCATTTATCTTTATTCTCCATTTTTCAAACCAATTTTGGAGGGTGTTAAGATGTTCTTGTAGGTTTATTACTGATCTTTCAGGGTTGTTGTTCACCGATAATATGGTTGTATCATCGGAAAATGTCCCAAGTGTAGTATGTCTGGAGGTTGGCAGGTCCGATGTAAATAGAACATACAGCAGTGGCCCAAGAACGCTACCCTGTGGAACTCCTGCTTTTATTGGTTGAACTTCTGATCTTTCGTTTCCCATTTTTATTTCAAATTTTCGGTCACCGAGATCGGATTTAAGTAGGGTACAGTAGGAGGGAAGGATTTGTTTGATTTTATAAAGTAGGCCTTTATGCCAGACGCGGTGAAAGGCTTGGCTGACGTCCAGGAATACCGCCGAGCAATAGGTTTTATTTTCGTAGGATTTGTTGATGACATCTGTTATTCGATGTATCTGCTGGATTGTAGAGTGCCCCTGGCGAAATCCAAATTGATGGTGTGGGATCCACTCTTCAGGTCTTATGTTGTCGTTAATTCTGTGTAGTATGAGTCTTTCAAAGATTTTTGAAAGGACTGATATCAGGCTTATTGGTCGGTAGGAGTTTACATCTGTGGGTTCTTTTCCTGGTTTGATTACTGCAATTATTTGCGATGTTTTCAGTTTTTCTGGCCAGTGTTGCATTCTTAATATTCCATTAAATATGTATGTTAATAACACTATTGCTTTTTGTGGAAGTTCTTTAAGCATTTTTGGTGTAATTTTGTCTGGTCCAGGTGCCTTTTTTAGTCCCAAGAATTTGATGACTTCTTTTATCTCCCTCGGAGTTACAAGTGTTATTGGTTGACTTTCTTCAGTAGGCGTTTCTAGGTTTTGTTCTATTTCCTGGTCTAGTTCGTCACTGTGAGGAGTAAAAGTATTACAGAAGTGTTGCGCAAAGATCTGCTTTCTCTTTTTCACTTTTTTCTCAGGATCCTATAGTTTGTGTTGTTTGTCTGATTGGTGGTTCTGGGTCTTTGGGTTTTCTTGCATTTTTGATTGGTTTCCATATTGATTGGTCGAATCGATTTAGGTTTTTTAGGTAGTCGGTAAATGATTCTTCTCTGTATTTTTGAGCTTAGCTTTTAATTTGTTTGTGCCAAATAGATCTAGCTTTTTTTTCTTTTAGAAGACGTTTGATTTCTAGTGGAATATTACCGACATGATTTTGTGGCTTTTGGGGTGGAGTGGATTGAAGAGCCGCTTCTTGTAGTAGTGATATCATCATTTCAACTGTTGAATCTAGGTCTTCCGGATTTCTCAATCGTATATTTAGGTTTATGTTGTTTGTCAATACATTTCTGTAGTTTTCCCAGTTTGTTTTATTGTTGCGTAATTTTTTTTCTTTTTGTTTTGTAATAGGTGCTGAACTGATGGTAGCAATAGCTGGAGAATGATCAGATGATAAGTCGTAACTAGGAATTATGTCTGTATAAGTTGTCGAGAGTCCATTTGTTACAAAAAAGTCTAGAAGGTCTGGTATTTTTGCGGGGTCTGTTGGCCAATATGTTGGAGTATCTGTTGAAATGAAGGAGCATTTGCAGTCATGGATCAGATTAGCAAGTTCTCTACCTTTAGTTGTGGTTAACCGTGATCCCCATAATGTGTTTTTGCTGTTGTAATCTCCACCCGCTAAGGATTTTTGACCAAGAGTTCTGAAGTACAGTTTGAAGTCTTCTTTTTTGATATTATGCCTTGGTGGGCAGTAGGCTGCTGTTACTGTTAGCTCGTATGGCAGTGTCCTAAATTTTATTGAAGTAGCTTGTAAGTAGTTTTCTTCATATTTTGGTAGTTGATAATGTACAATAGTTTGTTTTATGATGATAGCAGTTCCTCCATGTGCAGTACCATCTGGATGGTTTGTGTAGTATGTTTTGTAGTTTGGAATGTTGAAATAGGTTTCAGCTGTAAAATGCGTTTCACTGACAAGTAAGATGTCTATATATTGATCTTCCAGGAATAACTTAACTTCGTCTTTGTGCTGTGTGAGTCCGTTTGCGTTCCAGAGAGCTATCCTCAAAAATTTAGCCATTATTTTAATTTTTGAACTAGCATGGTTAGCACGTTGAGTACTGTGCTATTTTGTTGCATGAGTTGATTGAACATTTGTCTGAACTCTTCCAGAAATTTGGTTAGTGTGATGTCTTGTGAGGTTTTATTGTTATTATTAATTGCTTGTGCGTAAGTCATATCGTTGTTCAAGGTACCACTAGTAACTGTAGCTTGCGTTGATTGAGGTTGATTGGGGTGAATGTTTTGTATGTTTTGTGGCCTTTGTGTAATATTTCTATTTTTCGTTAGGTTATGATATATTACTGACTGGAATTTTTAAAAAACTAAATTTGAGAAATAATTGAAAAATCAAACAAATATATCAATATAATCGATTCTGCGCTACAGAATCCTGTTATCTTGCTCAACCTAACCCCAAACCACAGATTATATATACTCCCTCAAACTCAAATAAACAAACGGAATGAATGCATGAGGTTTTTGCTTTGCTGAAAATGATAAACAGTAATAAATTCTCGGATTACATCAACCTGGTAATACTTCAAAAAATAGCTCCGCAGACGAGTTCTACAGTAAGTTAAGTTTGATTATAACCATTGATCAGTCTAAATAAATATATCAACATTATAGAAAAAAAAATATTTATCAGACGTGTCCAAATTCAGCAGTTGAATCTCTTAATTGTTCATAATCGAGCATTAGCAACAGTGCATAATAATATAGAATTTCCAGTAACTTCCAAAGCAATACCATCCAATAAGGAAATAATTTCAAATGAAATCTAAATTTCTGCCCTTCTTTTACCTGATAATAATACTAGTTTATTAGAGATCGATACACAAAGAATCGTCCGTAAACAATCGTAGTTTAGGTGTACAATACATTAGTAATATCCTTCCTATATAAATAAAGCAAATGAGTACTGGTGATCCAAAAATAGCCACAGCTTCTTTGGTAACAGTTCATAAGGTCAAAACTCCTGTAATAAATCCAGGTATATATTGTCACTTGGGTATTGAAAATACTCAAAATGATTTTTTTTATTCTAAGTACAGAAGATACAGTGATTCTTCTTCAGGAGAAATAAGCCATTCTAGTAGTATTACTTTCTCCAGTATTAAAAATGCTGACCTTACCAACAAAAAGTAAATAGTTATTGTATTATTAAGTTATATTCTCTTTTACCTTTTCTCTTAATAAAGGAAAAATTTCAATAAATATTGAATTAAGGTGAATTTTGAAAAGTTATTTAATTACTCATTATTTTACCTAACATATTGTATCCTTTTAAGATATTTGATTTTTTACTAAATTCCTTGTAAGCCGGTGTTACATAAAATCTGAATGATCTAACAAATCATATAAACCAACATACTGAAGGCAAAGGGTAGATTATCAAACGAAATATAAATGATTTCGAATTATTTATTACTTACAGATTATGCAGATTCTTGGAGTTGTCCATAAAATAAATGGTAAAGTACTCAAAATACACAATTGCGATATACTCTATCAACTAATATATTTGCCAACAGAACAAATCATAATAGTGGAAAACCTAGTAAAGAACTTGATGTAACTATAGACAAGCTATATGAAAAAGAGCTTTTATTGAATTAGAACAATGAGTTCAACAGTAATGAGATAAGGATATACAAGGTGTGTTGATATTTTTTATATAGTTTCACTATGATAGTTCTTGAATAGCAGTATCTATTAGAGCCTCTCGGGGCATGTTCTGATGGGCATTGCATTACCTGGATGACAAAAGTCCTGAAGCCCGCTATAGAGAGAATCATCCTATGCATTTTTTTACCTAAAGTGCATTTTTTCATGAACTGACTGATTTAGACTGTTTGAGTCTCATCACCATCAGCAACTATGTGTGACATAATTCTCTGTCTCTATTAGCCAATCTGTCAGCGAGATCCAATTTAATTACTTTCAGGTTATACACAATATATTTTTTTGGTTGGTAGATGTGACAGAAAAAGTGTGCTGACATTTTGTTAAAACTACTAGGAATTTTATACTGTTATACAGTAATATGACTAAAAATAAATACTGTACTTTTGTAGGTTTGAAAAATTTTACCAATAATTGTTGATGACAAAATTTTAACGTTATTTAGTGCATTGAATGATTTCCTAAAATAACTAATTTAGTCACTCTAAAAAGTTTCAATTGAAATTAGGATGAAATAAACTCAATTAAGAAAACATGTATTTATTTTATAAAAATTCATTCTATATTTCAAAAATAATTAGTTTCAATAAGACGCTTACTGACAATAGGTTTTTGTATTTTGAATAATGTAATGTTTTTCTTATTTATTTCAAAGTTTTTATTACGACGGGTGGGATAAATTCATACACACGGTATGTCTACTCACTTAATTTATTTATTCACTAAACGATTCCCTAATTTATATAAACATATCACTACTGCTTATTTATTTAGACTATATACTTGTTCACTGTTTATCTCACGAGATCAAATTATAAACTGCCTCTCCCGCTGGTCGGTAGTCTTTGTATATTAAGAGTCTTTTATTCCGGAACCTTCTAGATTGCGGCTCACAAAAACAATCGCCACCCTGGAACTGTCTAGATAAGACTAGTCACTAAAAAATAATGGTAACCAGTTCGAAGAAATACCTGCGCCTTCGCCAAAATTTTAACTTTCATAGACAGAGTCTGATTCAGGGACTACACCAGTGTGCGATTTCGTAAATTACCCCCTCTTGAAAAGGAAGTTCCTCCTGGAACTTCTATGTAGCCGGACTGTATGTATAAATCGGCAACTGGACCCATGACTGTACTTTCCGGTCATATAGAAATAACGGAACCCTCGTCAACGGGTACCGACAAGGAGGGGTATAGTTGCAAATTAATATGTGGACACCGGTATCTTGGAAGATCACCTCTATCATTGGGCATTGCTAGTTTCTGCACGTCGGATTCCAGTACATGATCTCGAAGGCCTCTTAGCGCTTCCCACACATTCCGGTAGGTGAATCGATCTGGAAATTCGTTTCTAGTTACCAGGTGGATGACGTACCGCGCATTGTGTTGAGTCTCAGTGTCTTGCCAGGGGCTGGCATCTGATCTTCAAGTTTTTCTAATTGTCCATACTTCTTTCGAAAGACGGTTTCCTACCCTCGTGCGTGTTTGTTACTGGCGATGTTGTATGCCAGTGAATACTCTTCCGGGAGCGTGAACAAATCTTGTCTTTGTCCTGGAGTTACGCCGTATCTAGCTTTCCCGGTACCTCCGTATGCGCCCATAAATTCTTCAAAGGCTGGGTCAGGCTCTTATTGTATATGGCGCACTCCTTCATTTTTGTCATGGTCTCCGTCGAATGGCGCTAGTCGGTATTGGTAAACTACTCTCAGTTTTCCATTGGGGTTCTTGCTTATACGATGGATGATGCCGTTGATCCTCTTCTTGATTAAGTATGAACCTTCCCATGTTTTTTCAATTTTCGAGAAAATCGTTTACTCCTTGTCGGATTGTGTAACCATACTTTGTCCTCTTCATTGAAACTGCCTTCTGTGGTCTGCGTATCGTACCGTGTTTTCACTCTGTCACTGGCAACTTGAAGATTCGATTGAACCAATTCGTGCACATCGTCCATCCTTCTTCTCAATTGGATCACGTAATATTCTCCTGCTAGATCTTCACCAGGCCGACAGCCGAACTCCAGGTCACAAGAAAACCTCCAAATAGAATTTTCGCAGTTTCTTCACCCGGGGACTCATTTATGGCCGATTGATAAGCCAACGCAAATAGGGAAATGCACTGGTCCCAATCTGGTAGTTAGAAACTACTTTGGAGAGGTATTTTGCAATGGTCTTATTTATTCTTTCGACCATTCCATCTGACTGTGGATGCAACGCTCTTGTCCTGGTCTTCTTCATTCCCAGCTTGTCAAAAATTTCCTGGAATACCTGGCTCTCTAAGTTTCTTCCTTGATCGCTGTGGACTTCCAAGGGCACTCCATATCGGCCAATAAATTCATCAGTACATCCGCGACAGTTGTGGCATCTTGATTCGGGATCGCGTAAATTTCCACCCTACTTTGTGATATAACCCATTACTACCAGTGTCACAATCCTAAGTTACTCGACCTTGGGACTCTGCTCAGGTGGTGAATTCGGCCTTAGTTACACTATTTTTTATTACCTCAATTGGGATAAGGTGAATTAACAAACAAAATTTCGGGACAAATGGATTTATTTGATACACAAAGATAAATTTACATGACCCGTATATTCTCAATACGAATACGAATAAATATCAGTTATTATAGTAAAAATGTCCAATTCAATATTTTATATATACCAAAAATAAGTTAGGGACTTATCTTGGGAAGACTCGGGACGTACAGCTCGCAGCAGCAGTCAAAGGTTGAGACGTCGTTGTCTGGACTTGGACGCTGTATGGTCCAATGGAGTGGATGGTTTGTAGAGTCCGTAAGGGTAAGTGCGTGGAGGTTAGGTTGTAAACGGTTCGTAGAGTAAAGTCTGAAGCGGTCCTTAAAGGCTGCAGAGCGGTAGGGAAAGAAATAAAAAAAAACAGGAGAAACAGTAGAACATTGAAAATTGGAAAGGAGGATTAAAATGAACAGGTAGGAGCTTATACTCCAATACATACAAAAATTTGAATTTAATTTTCAAAATAAAACCACAGAAATCAGTTCATTCTTATCCGTCCTGTTCCCAAAATAATCAGAAAAAGCAAATTTAAATCGGTGGAAAATAACCACATACAGAATCTGTTATAAATACGCTTCATAAAATAACTTTGGACGCCACCAGATTTTTTTAAAGAAAGATAATACCGGCGAAGAAAACATGAAAACGCCATAACAAAAATTTTTTTTTTTAAAACTAAATAGAAAAATCGGAATAGAATGATTTGTAAGCACACAATTACAATTTGAGAATATATAGATAACGGGGAAGAAAATTAAAAATCACACACAATTACTTAAAAAATGAATTTTAAATTGCTTCTTAGCGAAGAAAGAACAAGCGACGATTCCTTGAATCGTAGTTTTAAATAGCCACTAAATGATGGTAAAAACTATCATCGATACGTTCCCAATATTTGAAATAGAATGATTTGGAATTAGAGGTGGGAGTAGCCGACGAATAAGTAACGCTCCAAAATAATTGATGAAAATAGTAACATGTCTCAGCGACATGTTACACCCCTTCTCCTCGGAGAAAAAAGAAATTCGAAGAATTACTTTTTTTTGTAAACCTGAACAGCCTACAAAGAATAGAAGCCAAAACAACAGGAATGTGGTGACCAGATAAAAGAAGATGTAGTAGTGATTACAATTTCATGAAAACAAACAAGAAATGGAAAGAAGATAAAAAATAAAGAAGAAAAATAATAAGAAGAAAGGAACATATTCAATGAAAGTCCAAGAATTGTTGCTTTCTAATTCAAGACTTCAGTTCATTTTGAAAACTAACAAAAGTAAAAATATAATAGGTGCTTAGACCTATTATCAATAATAATAATTGCAATTTAACCGCAATTATACTCAAAAAAATGTGAACAAAATGCAGTAAGCAATTATAATAGGAGTTCATTCCTATTAACAAAAATTAATCAAAAATTAAACAATATCAGTTATTGGTACCGTACTGAGATTCAAGAAAAACCAAAAGATTAAATTAGAGGGGTAGCCTCTACCAAAATATGAGACGCTAAACGCCCAAAAAAATTAGAGGAATAACCTCCACTTAGAATATGGTCTAAAAAAAATAATCACTAAATGTGATATAGGGTGGTTAAGATCTCAGGCACACTAACCTCAAAAGAAAATACTAAAACCACCAAAAAGATATAAGTAAGAAGTATTAGGAGAGCAAGACCAACTCAGAGTCATAGATGGATGAGAGTATCGATCATGCAGGAAAAACCTCGCGAGAGATGTTAATCGCGTCGTGGTTATTTATTCCCCACAATCAACTTCGCATCCCTACAACTACCGAAGTGTAGACATGATCGTCCAACAACTACATTCCTAGCAACTGGAAACAAAAGAATTAACAAAATCAAAAGAGAAGAGAAAATAAAAAAAACGAAGAAATTTTTGAGCAAGCTCGGGTAATTAACAAACCCAGCGTTATGTAGAAACGCCACAACTAAAATGGAAATTTCCAAAGAAAATTCCTAGGAGAAAAAATGACTGGATCTCTAGATTTATAACACCGTAATGCAATGCCCATGTGACACATCCATCCAGTGCGATAACGCGCGCGTGTGTGTGTGTGTGTGTGTGTGTGTGTGTGTGCGTGCGTGCGTGCGTGCGTGCGTGCGCGTCACAGTTCATCTAAGGAATTTATTTACTATTGAATTTTATACCCGATCTGATATATAAAGGTAATATAAATGTAAATTCGGTTAGTTAAAACAACTAATTGACCTTCATACATTTGCAGAGTACATACAGTTAAAACAATAAATTATTTTTGAAATCATCTTGTAACGCAACTATTCTGCTGAATATTTCATTAATTATCTTGAGAATTTGAAGCAGGTCAATTCTTGGGAGACATATTAACAAACCATTTATCAATTCATTCTCCAGATAATTACTTTCTGATTTTCGAAATGTTGATAATAACATTTCCAAGAAACATTACAATAGGGTCCTACTAGGAATTGTCCCAATGACTATACTTAGAAATTTTGCAGGTATATAGGTGAAACTTGATCTCGCCCAAATTTGTATAATTTGTTTTGCTTAGAGTCGCTTATGTTCCATAAGTGTTAACTGTGTTGTGAAAAATGTCTTCAAGTAAAGTGTAAGAGCGTGCTTAGCTTACAAACGAAGACCGTAGTGTTAAATGTGCATGATGCTGTTGTACATCAAATGCCGGCTGCTACTGTTAGAAATATAGTTTCGACATGTTCCAATATGACAGGAGTTAGTGAATTTACAGGCTTCTAAGAGAGAGGAAAAATGGAAATATATCTCCACCTAATAAGTCAACCGGAAGAAAACCATTTGACCTTGATGAACATATGCAAAATACAATAAGACGAAAAGTACATGAATTATATTTTAAAAAAGAGATCCCAACCCTTGACAGAATTCTAAGAATGGTGAAGGAGGACGAGAATTTGCCTGACATAGGGCGAAAAACTTTGTGGAAAATATTACACAAATTAAATTTTACTTGGGAGAAGCAAAGTCGCTAATCGACAACGAAGAAATAATATGTTGGAGACGCCAGTATTTACGAGATATCCGAAAATACAGACAGAAGGGGAAGACAAATCTATTATCTAGATGAGACATGGCTCAATGAAGGACATTCAGTGAAAAAAATATGGCAGGACAGAAGTATTCAAACCAGTCGTCAAGCTTTCATAGAAGGTTTATCTACTGGACTGAAAACTCCCATCGGTAAAGGTCGCCGACTAATAATAACGCATATTGGATGCAATCAAGGGTTCGTTGAAGGTGGTTTACTGGAGTTTCAGTCAACATCAACCAAAGACTATCATGAAGAAATGACTGCAGATGTATTTTACACAAATGATCGAATTAATTCCAAATAATGATGTAATCGTTATGGACAATGCCACATATCATTCGTGATTAACAGAAAATCTTCCATCTACCTCTTGGAGAAAAGCTGATAAAAGAGACTGGTTAATCGTAAAAGATATACCATTTGAAGATGATATGTTGAAAAAAGAACTTTTAAAGGTTGCTTCAAATCACAAGCCACAATTTAAAAAGTTTGTTATTGATGAAATAGCCAAGAATCGTGGGATAACAGTGCTTCGTTTGCCGCCATACCATTGTGAATTGAATGCGATAGAGTTAATATGGGCCCAAATGAAAGGTTATGTAGCTATACATAATAAAACATTTAAAATGAAAGATGTTCGTGAACTCATGAAGTACTCATTGACAACAATAACTGAAGAGAACTGGAGAGATGCTGTGAATCATGTAATTAAAGAGGAAGATAAAATGTGGGTTTTAGATAACCTCATAGAACAAACTATAGAACCGATAGTGATCTCTTTCGACGAGTCTTCGGATGATTCTTCTATGGCCAGCGAAAAGGATGATACTATAGATTGAATTTTATATTTCCTATAAATGGTATGTTTACTTAATATACATTAATTCATTGTCAATAAATTTGAATTATGAGAGTTAAATTATATTTTCTTTAATTAATTTAATAAAAATGAAAATGTAACTTGTTAATAGGCCTAAACGAATGAATTTTATTTCAACTGTAATATGTTGACCGAATCTAATTAAATAAGCAAAATGAACTAATATCGTAATCTCCGCCACTGCCGCACTGTTTATTCTTTTGCTGGCATTGTTCAGTTTTATTACCATATTGTATTTTGAGCTGAAACAGGCATGTACAGATAACCAATACAGACACCTACTTGTTTTGCATTAGAATTTTAGTATTTACTTGTAAAATTCTTAGGATCACTCTGTAAGAGATAATTTTCTATTTGAATATTTAATGAGGCTACTGTGCTGTCAGACATTAAGAAATAGACTATAATTATTGATATTATCCGAAGGTACTATTTGTTGAATTCGATAAAAGCAGTGGAATTTTCTCAAGCGTTGCAAACCTCAAAGCTAATGAAAGTGTTTTGGCTAAGTACTTAGTTGAATGAATGTGGAGTACTTTAAAATTATTTCAATTATATAAATTACTTACAGTAAACAAATGGAATTTTTAAACTATTCCAGTATTCTGATTTTTAGTTACTTGCATTACTATATTCACTTTTTCACATTCGATAGTAGGAAAATGTATTTTTAAAATAGAATATAAAAGACATAATTTGCCAATCATAAATTTTCGTCTTAGTTTTCTTTACTGTAGATTATTATTTTTTTAAGTTTGTCTTAAATGCCCTAAAACTGAGTATAACATTGAATAGTTTAGTTGCTATATTTCCATCACATAACAACCGCTTCGTCTTGTTCTTCTACGTTAACGAAAACGACACAATTTTACAAGTTTAGACGAGTTTTCCTGATGGCCGCGAATATTTGTATTATTACGTTTTTAAATAGTATTCAAAGTATAACATATTACTTAGAGTAAAAAAGTTACTTACTAATATATTTTAAGTACCTAATTATTGTTCAAAACTAACTTGTTTGTTCAATAACTCACTAAATTCCTATCAAGTTTAGGAGAATATTTTGTCAGTTGTAAATAAAAATAAATAATTAATTTCAAACTTTGGAGCCTTGTAACTCAGTAAAGCGAGCAAATCGGAAAACATTCACAGAGGTCCGCTCCCAAGCATTAGCCATGCTCACCTGGGAAACCTTTTATACCTGGTAGCTTATCAGCTGCTTCAGTTTGTTCTTGTATCGTTTTTTAATACCACATATCCATGTAAAAATATAAATAAAACCTCAAAGATAATGGGAAAATTGTTTAAAGAATTGAGAAATCTATCCTACTCAATAACTTTAACTGGCCCAGTCTACAATGATTATTTATATAAAAATAAAAAGCATTACTAACTTACCTTTCACAAGGGCAAGAGAAACTATTCGTTTTGAACGGGACGTCATTCTAGCCGCTATAATGTTTTACGAATAACTAAATACATTACCATTTACAAACTTCTTGCATAACTAGAACAATATTTTGTGATAACACGTTGCCAATGTTTTGGCAGCCAACTTGAGGGCATGAAGGATTAAACCTTCACTCTTATATATTATAACAGTCAAAATATTTCACCGAAATATCTTTAAAGGAACGATGATAATAGTGACTTTATTCTGTACGTCATCGTATTGTATGGAATGTGTGAAAATATTTAATTTGAGAGCTGCCAGAATTATTATTCAAATGAGGTTAGATTGCAGGCAAAAAGCAGATATAGATCACAAACAATTCAAAAATAGACGGAATTTCATTGGATCAAACGATTTAGTACTAAAACATAGAACTCAAAATCAATTGGATAATTTTTAAATAAAATTGTAAAGATGAAAGTAAACAGGATTATAAAAAAATGTATAGGATCATGGAAATTGAGAAATTTAAAATTCATTTTAACAAAGTAAGAGAAATTTAAGATGTATTTTCAAATTTATAAACCTGATTCCTTTCATTGGTTATAGGAAGTGTAATTTAATTATTCGTGTTCTAATTGGTTGTCAAGAGTTTTTGTGGTGGGTAATAAAAAAAGACAGTTTGCTGTAGAGACGGTTTTGAAGTTGGAATGAGGGAAGTCAAAAAAATAATATAAAAACGATTCTAGAAGATATTATTTACTAAAATTTTGAAAAGTATTAACTGAAATAGGTGAAGAATTGTAAAGACAGTGAAATGAATGATCAGTGAGGGAGGTGTCAATAAAGAATATCAGGTATACCTGTTGGAGCGGATCTGGTGCCCGGAGAAAGGTGTTGACGGCGTGTTTTGGAGTGAAACAGAATTCACGTCCAATTTCGGCAAACAAGGTGATGAAAAAATTATTTTATTTGGCCATTTAACTAAAATTTTAGATTGCAATCTATGAACTTTTAAAATTCTACTAAATTATTTCAATACAATTTGGCAGCAAAACTTTCTAAATTTATCGAAATTTTTTTTAGTTACATTTATTTATATAATAAGTTTGTTTGAATAGAGAGGCCTGATCAGTCTACTTTAAATTAAAATTATATTTTATTTGTTTTGATTTGAGTTCATTTTAATTGCTATATGTAATGACTAGTATTAAATGTTTTCAAAATTAAAATTATTCAATTGATTTCTCATTTTCATTAAATTTTTTTTATATTAGTTACAGTTAAAGTTTACTATCTTCTGTGATCATAAATATCTGATTTTTGTCAATAGAATCTATAGTTCATTTTATTCTATTACATATTTGATAGTTGGGCAACAAAATTTCACATAATAAGATAAATAAAATCTCTCGGCGCTATATGAACCCTACCTGAGATAGGAGTGTTTACAGAAATACGAAAATTGAAAATAAAATTGAAAAGGGCAAGATTCATATTATTATAATATACATGATTATAGCATGAGCGCCGTCTGGTATAAAATGGTTGAACCCAAATGCATAGATTTGCCCATATTAGGTTAAAAATTGACGGCCGCCTCAAATTTTGTGTACGGGGTAAAGACACTATACATATTTCAGGGAACAAATTTTTCCATAGTTTCAAATTGACGGCCGATTATTGGCTGTCAACTTGCATCGGCCGTCACTTTTACCACAAATTTTACATGGGCGGCCGCCAACTTATACCTCATATAAATATATATATATATATATATATATATATATATATATATATATATATTATCAGGTATACAAATAGAGTAGTTATAGAATTATAAATATCTGATAAGAATGTCCATATTTTCAATGCTGAAATTATCCAAACAAATAACCACTATAATATTGTTTTGAAGACAACGTATTCATAACATAATATAAAATGTGAACTTTACCTCAATAATTACCAATGAATAAATTATTATTGGATAAATGTAATCCATTTATCGATTCATATCTAGAATAAAATGTTGTAAACACAAAATATCACGATGACAGTTAAAAATGTTGGGTTAAAATTATTGTCAATGCCAATGGTTTAAATTAAATAAGAAGAGGAGTGTGAGATGTATGTGGTTATACAGCTATTTCGGTAAATATAAAGATTCCAATTGACATTTAAAAGAAAAGATTTCTTATAAATTTAAAAAAACTGTATCTGGTAAAAAAAAATATTTTATAATGTAGATTTAGTTCATACTATATGTAAAGAAGGTATAACAATTAATAAAGTCATTAAATTAAAATAGAAAGGAAATGTGATTGGTTCAAATGAATAATCTAAGTTGGATTGAACGTTTTATATATAAAAAAGGAATATCGATACCGGGTAACGGATAAATAGAGTTTTTTTTGGATTTTTTGACAAGTTTTTCACGAATTTTGGGATTCCAGAGAAAAATTATAAAAATCACACTTAAATCATATTAATTTGACTTTTTTAAATAGATAATTAAACCAAACCAAAGTAGTAAATATTCTAAAAAGGAAAATATCAATTTTTGAAAATTTTTATTAACACAACTTTGAAAGAAAGTAAGTAACAAGAGAAGCAGAAGTCAGATAAGAAACATTAAACAACAAGAAGCAGCATCAGGGTAATATAAAGTAAATTGTGAGAACAAAGGCGTCAATCAAAACGAAATAAATATACCACGGAACAAGAAATCAAAAGCATATAAGTCAGATAGTTAAACTAAACCAAAATAATAAATATAGAATTAAATAAATTGGCAAGAAAAGAAGTTAGGAGTGCAGCAGAAGGTATAAAAACAAAAAATCTTTTAACAACTAAAAGCAACGTTAACGTGAAGTATGAGGGCAGAGACGTTGGTAAACAACGGAAGATTGCTGACGAACACATGCAGGGAATATGGGAATATCATTGGTAGAAAACGTCACAGACCAGAGATTAAAAGCATATACGAATCGGTAACTTAATAATGTATTTTCAAAATTTTAAAAGCTTATAAATTTCCCTGGAAAGCATTTATCATTTATATAAATAAATAAATAATTAAATATTCAATTTCAAATCCAAAATAATTAAAATCAATAATAAGAAAGGCTAAAGAAGACAAATTTGGACACATTTCAAAATTACAAAAATTCAATTTAATTGGTATACCTTCAGAATAAATTTCACTATAAAAAAAAATTGTGTGAAAGAAAGTATGAAAGTGTTGTTTTTTCTTTAGTATTGTGTCTGTGTGTTATAGAAAAGTATTTAATTAAAAAAATATATAACAGGTATTTGTTTTATTCAAATTGCATCGATATTACAGATACAAACTAAAAACAAACTTAATAAAATGGCGCCCGAGCAGGGACTTGAGTATAGAAGGTCCGAGTGAATGTTTTCTCAGGTATACCAATAAAAACATTATTATTTATTATTGCCTAAGATTAATTCTATTAAAAAAAAAAAAGTTGTTAGTGAATGTATTTAAGAAGTGGTAAAAAGAAGCCAGAAACAAAGACTATGGAGGGAGACGCAGAAAGCAATCAAAATATAAACGAAATGTTTTTACGTATAATGGAAGTTATTAAAAACACAAATGAGACGATGGATAGGAAGAGTGAGGAAAGAGCAGAAGCTTTAAGACAAGAAATAAAACAAACAAAGGTGGATATTAGGAACTCAGTAATGGAGCAGGTTGAAAAATTTGAAAGGTCTATGGATAAGCATAAAGAAGACGTTGAAAAAGAAATCCAGAAAAACAAAATGGAAATTAGACAAGAGTTGGAAGACATGGAAAGAATTTGTGAAAATAACAATCGTGAAATTAGGCAAGAGTTTGGAAGACAGGAAGAGGGGATAGAAAGAAACAAGTCGGCGATTGAAAATTTAGAGAAGAAAATTGAGAATTTACCACAGGGGGCACGAAATTTTATCATGATGGGAGATAAAGCAGATACTGAATTGTATTTCAGTAATGATAGAAATGTACATCCAGTACGATATATTATGAAATTAAAGGCGAAATTAGAAGAGATGGGAGAATTAAGAAATTGGAAAAGATGGGTAGATAAGACAATTAAAGGATCAGCAAAATTATGGTGGAATATAAACGAGGACAGATGTATGAATATAAATCAATTCAAACATCATTTTATAAATTATTTCTTTGGGGATATGGTCCAAAGTAAAATAAGAAATAACTTATATTTTGGAAAGTATAGAGAAAACGGACAGCAGTCAAGGGAAATTTATGCAATGAACAAATTAGATAACATCAAATACCTAGATCCTCAAATACGTGAAGAGGATTATGTGAAGTTATTGCCAAACATTTTGGAGATGATATATCAAATTATGTGGCAGTAAATGATGTGAGAGATACAAACAGGCTGTTGGAATATTTAAGAAGGATAGATGATATAAAAGGATTTGGAGGTAATGGACAATACATAAGGAGGGATGGATGGAGTGCTAGTCAACAAGATAGGCTAGAGACAGAGAAAAGGAGGGATGGTTGGAGTGCTAGTCAACAAGATAGGCTAGAGACAGAGAAATGGAGAGATGGTTGGAGTGCTGGCAATAACAAACAGCCAGAGAAAGAAAATAGAGGCTACGACAACAAAGGCCGAAACAACAACTATAACAGAAACCAACAAAACTATAGGAACAATTATATGCAAAGAAATAACAGCAACAATAATAGTTCTAATAGAAATCAAACAAGGGAACAGAGAAATTATAATGGATCTGTTGGAGGAAGAGAACAACAGACAAATTGTAATTTGAGGACAAGAGAGAGGTCAACAGAAGAGATTATAGTAGATAATGAACAAAAGCAGATTGAGCAAGTAATGGTGCACAATAGTGCAGATCAACAAACTCCGAGACATCAAAATTTTTAGAAGACTGCAGATCATACAATATCATAAAAAGTAAATATTGCCATCCGAAGGAATTTATAAAGATAAGTGAAAATGAAAACAAAATAAATGAAACCAATGTAAATAATCAATTACCTTTTATAGAATTAGATATTGAGAATGTAAAGTTAAACTGCTTATTAGATACAGGAAGTAGTGTATCATTAATTAATGAAGGTTTTGTGAAGAAAAACTATAAAATGTTAAAAGATAAAATAAACCAAATAAAAGTTGTTACTGCTAATGACAAGAAGGTAGCTTTTGTGAATAAAGTTTTAACTGTTTCAATAAAGGTAAACAGCAATAATTATAATATGAATTTCTTGATTACACCAGGTTTGAGTGTGGAAGCGATAATGGGTATAGATATTATGAATGAAAAAAGAATAATTTTGAATCTACAGACAAGGTGTCTGATTATTGATGATACTATTATAGAAATAATAAACCTACGGGATAAATTTGATATTATAGCTGAAGAATTGCAAGGAAGCACTTCAGACTTAAATAATTGTATGTGTGAAAAGTTATACCCTAAAAGAAATAAACCTCAAAGAAAAAGTAATCAAGTTTTACCAATTGTAATCGAAGAAAAAGTGGAAGACGAATTGTTTAATAGTAGCAGTATAATCAAATATCCTAAAATACATAGAAAACAAAAGCAGGGTAATATTTATTTAAATAATATAAACAAAGTAAATAAGTGTGACAAAATACAAAATAATCAAAAATTAACAAATTATAACAAACGTATTTTAAAATATAATAATTTAAAAATAACTCATATCTTATCTTCATTAAATTCAGTTAAGCAAAGTGATGGTCTGCAGGTAAAACAATATATTGAACAGTTATCAGGTGTAAGGCAAGCATCTGTAACTAAAGGAATAAAATTATTAATACATCATTTAAATTGTAAATATGAAAAAGTAAATAAATGTAAATATAGGATAGGAAATAGGTGTAGAAATAGAAAACATATCAGGTTTAAAAGAAATCACAATAAAAGTGAAAAAACAGATATTACAGATATCAATAAAAATTGCAATCTTATGGAACATGAATATATAAATAATTTAAAATCAGATAATGCATACAGAAAGTATTGGTTACCATATGTAAAAATTAAAATAGGAGATGTAAAATTACATGCATTAATAGACAGTGGATCACAAATATCAGCAATAAGGGCAGACATTATAAAACAAAATTTTGATTATTTCAACAACAAAATTATAAAAATTAAGCAAATACAGGTAATATCAGCAACTGGAAAGAAAATAGAAGAAGTGAACAACTTATATTATGGTACTATTACATGTCAAGATGTGGATTTACAAGTAAGTTTATTAGTGATGGAAAGTATGAAAATGGAAGTAATACTGGGAATTGATTTTTTATATGGAATTGAAGCAGTAATAGACATGAGGGACCAGAGTTTGAGAGTAGATGGAAGGGAAGTAGAGATAATGAGATGGACAAAGGGGAACAAAGAAGAAAATGCAAATGAAACAATGAATCATTTACAAATTGAAAGAAATTTAGATGATGAAGAATACTCGGAATGGGTAAAAGTTATACAGTGTGAAGAAAAATATACGAAAGATATTTATAAAATAATGAATAAACATAAAACATTAGTTAACGAAGAACCAAGAATAGCAAATCATTACCAACATCATCTGGAAATTTATAAGGATAAACATTTTGTATGTAGGGGATATCCAATTCCACATGCATATAGGGAACAAGTGCAAGAAGAGATAAGAAAGATGGAAATGGATGGTATTATAAGAAAATCAACAACACAGTATATAAGTCCATTGGTTATAGTTAAAAAAGCTGATAATTCCATTAGAATTTGTTTAGATGCCAGAAAAATTAATGAGATAACAAAACCACAATATGAATCACCACAACGGGTGGATATTTTATTATCACAAATAGGGAAAAGTATGATCTTTACAAAATTAGATTTAAAAAACTCATTTTGGTTGATACCTTTACATGAAGATTCCAGAAAATACACAGGTTTTCAAGTAGATGGACAAGTATGGGAATTTTGTACGACACCATATGGACTTCAATCAAGTTCATCTGCATTAATCAGGGCTCTTAGAGAAATATTGGAAATCCATAGTACATTTTGTATATCATATATTGATGATATTCTAATTTTCAGTCAAGATGAACAACAGCATCTAGAGCATATTAAAATAATTATTGAAACATTGGATAAATTTGGTTTAAAATTAAATTTACACAAATGTAAATTTTTCCAAAATAATGTAAAGTTTTTAGGGTATAAGATCACTACAACAGGCATTACTATTGATATTGATAGATTAGAACAAATAAAGAAATTTCCTAGACCAAAAACATTAAAAGCATTAAGAGGGTTTTTGGGTATGATTAATTATTATTCAAAATTTGTGAAAAATTTAGCAGAAAAAGAAAGACCATTAATTGAATTATTAAGAAAAAAGGAAAAATTTGTATGGGATGTTAGAAGAATAGAAGCTTTTGAGAAAATTAAAAATGAGTTTTATAATAATATAGTTATTTATGTGCCAGATTTCAATATAGATTTTATTTTAAGAACAGATGCATCAGCATATTCTATAGCAGCAGAATTAGTACAAACTAGAGACGGGAAAGAATATCCAATTTGTTTTATTTCTAAAATATTAAAAAGGAGCACAATTAAAATATACAGTGGCTGAAAAGGAAATGCTTGCAATTGTATATGCTTGTGAAAAATTAAATTATTGGCTAAGGGGAAATAAATTTATTATAGAAACTGATAATCAAAGTTTGTCGTTTATAAAAAACACACAATACAGTAACACGAGAATATACAGATGGGGTTTGTTATTACAAGAGTTTCAATTTGATATTAGGTATAAACCTGGAAAATTAAATATTACAGCTGATTGTTTAAGTAGAAAGGACGAACCTACAGATAAAAAATTAACAGAATTAGTAATCTCTAATACTAAAAAGGAAAATTTTATTGTTGCTATAAATAAGTTGAAAAATGAACAAGGTTTATATTCGTTGGTAGAAATCAAAGATAGCCAGGAAAATTTAACAAATTTGAGGGATAAAGTTATTAAAATGGGTAATTTTAAGGGTTGTATAATGAAAAACAACTTGATTATTAAGGTCATTGCTGACAAAGAGTTATATTATATTGATACAAATTTAGCTGAAAAAATTTTGAAAAATTTACATGAAAATTATGGTCATATAGGGGTTAGAAAGCTATGGTTAATGTTCAGAGAAAATTATTTTACTTGTAAAGATATAACAATTATAAAGAAAATTTGTTCAAATTGTGAATTATGTATTTTGGGAAAATATAAGACATATAAGAATCAAAATATTGTTGAAAGTATAATTGTAAAAGAACCATTACAAATAGTAGCAATTGATTATTTATCCAATTTAATTAAGACACCTAGAGGTAATAAGAACATACTGGTTATGTATGATATTTTTTCTAAATTTGTTAAGTTTTACCCAACCAAACGAGTTAACAAGATAGAAACAATGAAGTGTATACTTTTGTATATGTAAGAAGTTGGTAAACCGCAGAGTATACTTACAGATAACGCATCATATTTCGTTAATGAAAGATTTTCAAAATTTTGTGAGAAAAAGGATATCAAATTGTTCCATACTTCTATAAGGCATCCACAGGCTAATCCTAGTGAAAGAATGATTCAAGAATGTTTAAAATTTTTGAGGATGGAGTATTACCAGAATCATTTGTGTTGGGATGAAGATCTAAAACATATTGAGAATTATAATAATTACGTACCAAATATTAATACTGAGAAACCACCAATTTTAATTTTAACAGGACAATATCCAAATAGGCCTTGGATTTTACACGAACAAGATTTAACAAGAATACGGGAAGAGACATATCATAAATTAAAAATCAGGGCAGAAAAGTATCAGAAGAGAATGAATAAGAAAATCAAGAAGAGGACTAAATTTAAAATAGGAGATTTAGTCATTTTGAAGACACCTAGGATTTCTAATTTAAAAAACAATGTGTGTGGGAAATTATTATTACCACATACAGGTCCATTTGAAATCAAGAAAATAATTGGAAATAATGTGTATGAATTGAAATATCCTGGAACGGATATTATTAGGGGAAAATTTCATTTAGATTTAATATTTTTATATACAAAAACTGATTAGAGAATGAAAATAAAAGTAAATTATAAACATATAGCCAATTAGTGAACGTTGAGGGTGCTAAAATACATACACTAACCAACTATGTTTACATGAAATGAGCAAATAACATTCTAAATACAATTGAGTATATAGTGAATAGAAATGTAACATATAAATAAAAAATTCAAAACAAATAAGAAAGATAAATGATTTCCAGAGTAAAAATAGGACATTTTAGAAAAAGTTTGAGTTGTGAGTTAAAACTTGTAGCTTATAGTTAATATAGTTTAAAGTATGCATGAAGAATGAATGGATTTTAGGATTAAGTATTGTGGTATACAAAAATTTTTAGAACATAAACAATTTAAAAGTTTTAATATCAGAAAACTTTTGAAATGTTTATGTGGGGGGGCAATATATCAGGTATACAAATAGAGTAGTTATAGAATTATAAATATCTGATAAGAATGTCCATATTTTCAATGCTGAAATTATCCAAACAAATAACCACTATAATATTGTTTTGAAGACAACGTATTCATAACATAATATAAAATGTGAACTTTACCTCAATAATTACCAATGAATAAATTATTATTGGATAAATGTAATCCATTTATCGATTCATATCTAGAATAAAATGTTGTAAACACAAAATATCACGATGACAGTTAAAAATGTTGGGTTAAAATTATTGTCAATGCCAATGGTTTAAATTAAATAAGAAGAGGAGTGTGAGATGTATGTGGTTATACAGCTATTTCGGTAAATATAAAGATTCCAATTGACATTTAAAAGAAAAGATTTCTTATAAATTTAAAAAAACTGTATCTGGTAAAAAAAAATATTTTATAATGTAGATTTAGTTCATACTATATGTAAAGAAGGTATAACAATTAATAAAGTCATTAAATTAAAATAGAAAGGAAATGTGATTGGTTCAAATGAATAATCTAAGTTGGATTGAACGTTTTATATATAAAAAAGGAATATCGATACCGGGTAACGGATAAATAGAGTTTTTTTTGGATTTTTTGACAAGTTTTTCACGAATTTTGGGATTCCAGAGAAAAATTATAAAAATCACACTTAAATCATATTAATTTGACGATTTTAAATAGATAATTAAACCAAACCAAAGTAGTAAATATTCTAAAAAGGAAAATATCAATTTTTGAAAATTTTTATTAACACAACTTTGAAAGAAAGTAAGTAACAAGAGAAGCAGAAGTCAGATAAGAAACATTAAACAACAAGAAGCAGCATCAGGGTAATATAAAGTAAATTGTGAGAACAAAGGCGTCAATCAAAACGAAATAAATATACCACGGAACAAGAAATCAAAAGCATATAAGTCAGATAGTTAAACTAAACCAAAATAATAAATATAGAATTAAATAAATTGGCAAGAAAAGAAGTTAGGAGTGCAGCAGAAGGTATAAAAACAAAAAATCTTTTAACAACTAAAAGCAACGTTAACGTGAAGTATGAGGGCAGAGACGTTGGTAAACAACGGAAGATTGCTGACGAACACATGCAGGGAATATGGGAATATCATTGGTAGAAAACGTCACAGACCAGAGATTAAAAGCATATACGAATCGGTAACTTAATAATTTATTTTCAAAATTTTAAAAGCTTATAAATTTCCCTGGAAAGCATTTATCATTTATATAAATAAATAAATAATTAAATATTCAATTTCAAATCCAAAATAATTAAAATCAATAATAAGAAAGGCTAAAGAAGACAAATTTGGACACATTTCAAAATTACAAAAATTCAATTTAATTGGTATACCTTCAGAATAAATTTCACTATAAAAAAAAATTGTGTCAAAGAAAGTATGAATGTGTTGTTTTTTCTTTAGTATTGTGTCTGTGTGTTATAGAAAAGTATTTAATTAAAAAAATATATAACAGGTATTTGTTTTATTCAAATTGCATCGATATTACAGATACAAACTAAAAACAAACTTAATAAAATGGCGCCCGAGCAGGGACTTGAGTATAGAAGGTCCGAGTGAATGTTTTCTCAGGTATACCAATAAAAACATTATTATTTATTATTGCCTAAGATTAATTCTATTAAAAAAAAAAAGTTGTTAGTGAATGTATTTAAGAAGTGGTAAAAAGAAGCCAGAAACAAAGACTATGGAGGGAGACGCAGAAAGCAATCAAAATATAAACGAAATGTTTTTACGTATAATGGAAGTTATTAAAAACACAAATGAGACGATGGATAGGAAGAGTGAGGAAAGAGCAGAAGCTTTAAGACAAGAAATAAAACAAACAAAGGTGGATATTAGGAACTCAGTAATGGAGCAGGTTGAAAAATTTGAAAGGTCTATGGATAAGCATAAAGAAGACGTTGAAAAAGAAATCCAGAAAAACAAAATGGAAATTAGACAAGAGTTGGAAGACATGGAAAGAATTTGTGAAAATAACAATCGTGAAATTAGGCAAGAGTTTGGAAGACAGGAAGAGGGGATAGAAAGAAACAAGTCGGCGATTGAAAATTTAGAGAAGAAAATTGAGAATTTACCACAGGGGGCACGAAATTTTATCATGATGGGAGATAAAGCAGATACTGAATTGTATTTCAGTAATGATAGAAATGTACATCCAGTACGATATATTATGAAATTAAAGGCGAAATTAGAAGAGATGGGAGAATTAAGAAATTGGAAAAGATGGGTAGATAAGACAATTAAAGGATCAGCAAAATTATGGTGGAATATAAACGAGGACAGATGTATGAATATAAATCAATTCGAACATCATTTTATAAATTATTTCTTTGGGGATATGGTCCAAAGTAAAATAAGAAATAACTTATATTTTGGAAAGTATAGAGAAAACGGACAGCAGTCAAGGGAAATTTATGCAATGAACAAATTAGATAACATCAAATACCTAGATCCTCAAATACGTGAAGAGGATTATGTGAAGTTATTGCCAAACATTTTGGAGATGATATATCAAATTATGTGGCAGTAAATGATGTGAGAGATACAAACAGGCTGTTGGAATATTTAAGAAGGATAGATGATATAAAAGGATTTGGAGGTAATGGACAATACATAAGGAGGGATGGATGGAGTGCTAGTCAACAAGATAGGCTAGAGACAGAGAAAAGGAGGGATGGTTGGAGTGCTAGTCAACAAGATAGGCTAGAGACAGAGAAATGGAGAGATGGTTGGAGTGCTGGCAATAACAAACAGCCAGAGAAAGAAAATAGAGGCTACGACAACAAAGGCCGAAACAACAACTATAACAGAAACCAACAAAACTATAGGAACAATTATATGCAAAGAAATAACAGCAACAATAATAGTTCTAATAGAAATCAAACAAGGGAACAGAGAAATTATAATGGATCTGTTGGAGGAAGAGAACAACAGACAAATTGTAATTTGAGGACAAGAGAGAGGTCAACAGAAGAGATTATAGTAGATAATGAACAAAAGCAGATTGAGCAAGTAATGGTGCACAATAGTGCAGATCAACAAACTCCGAGACATCAAAATTTTTAGAAGACTGCAGATCATACAATATCATAAAAAGTAAATATTGCCATCCGAAGGAATTTATAAAGATAAGTGAAAATGAAAACAAAATAAATGAAACCAATGTAAATAATCAATTACCTTTTATAGAATTAGATATTGAGAATGTAAAGTTAAACTGCTTATTAGATACAGGAAGTAGTGTATCATTAATTAATGAAGGTTTTGTGAAGAAAAACTATAAAATGTTAAAAGATAAAATAAACCAAATAAAAGTTGTTACTGCTAATGACAAGAAGGTAGCTTTTGTGAATAAAGTTTTAACTGTTTCAATAAAGGTAAACAGCAATAATTATAATATGAATTTCTTGATTACACCAGGTTTGAGTGTGGAAGCGATAATGGGTATAGATATTATGAATGAAAAAAGAATAATTTTGAATCTACAGACAAGGTGTCTGATTATTGATGATAATATTATAGAAATAATAAACCTACGGGATAAATTTGATATTATAGCTGAAGAATTGCAAGGAAGCACTTCAGACTTAAATAATTGTATGTGTGAAAAGTTATACCCTAAAAGAAATAAACCTCAAAGAAAAAGTAATCAAGTTTTACCAATTGTAATCGAAGAAAAAGTGGAAGACGAATTGTTTAATAGTAGCAGTATAATCAAATATCCTAAAATAAATAGAAAACAAAAGCAGGGTAATATTTATTTAAATAATATAAACAAAGTAAATAAGTGTGACAAAATACAAAATAATCAAAAATTAACAAATTATAACAAACGTATTTTAAAATATAATAATTTAAAAATAACTCATATCTTATCTTCATTAAATTCAGTTAAGCAAAGTGATGGTCTGCAGGTAAAACAATATATTGAACAGTTATCAGGTGTAAGGCAAGCATCTGTAACTAAAGGAATAAAATTATTAATACATCATTTAAATTGTAAATATGAAAAAGTAAATAAATGTAAATATAGGATAGGAAATAGGTGTAGAAATAGAAAACATATCAGGTTTAAAAGAAATCACAATAAAAGTGAAAAAACAGATATTACAGATATCAATAAAAATTGCAATCTTATGGAACATGAATATATAAATAATTTAAAATCAGATAATGCATACAGAAAGTATTGGTTACCATATGTAAAAATTAAAATAGGAGATGTAAAATTACATGCATTAATAGACAGTGGATCACAAATATCAGCAATAAGGGCAGACATTATAAAACAAAATTTTGATTATTTCAACAACAAAATTATAAAAATTAAGCAAATACAGGTAATATCAGCAACTGGAAAGAAAATAGAAGAAGTGAACAACTTATATTATGGTACTATTACATGTCAAGATGTGGATTTACAAGTAAGTTTATTAGTGATGGAAAGTATGAAAATGGAAGTAATACTGGGAATTGATTTTTTATATGGAATTGAAGCAGTAATAGACATGAGGGACCAGAGTTTGAGAGTAGATGGAAGGGAAGTAGAGATAATGAGATGGACAAAGGGGAACAAAGAAGAAAATGCAAATGAAACAATGAATCATTTACAAATTGAAAGAAATTTAGATGATGAAGAATACTCGGAATGGGTAAAAGTTATACAGTGTGAAGAAAAATATACGAAAGATATTTATAAAATAATGAATAAACATAAAACATTAGTTAACGAAGAACCAAGAATAGCAAATCATTACCAACATCATCTGGAAATTTATAAGGATAAACATTTTGTATGTAGGGGATATCCAATTCCACATGCATATAGGGAACAAGTGCAAGAAGAGATAAGAAAGATGGAAATGGATGGTATTATAAGAAAATCAACAACACAGTATATAAGTCCATTGGTTATAGTTAAAAAAGCTGATAATTCCATTAGAATTTGCTTAGATGCCAGAAAAATTAATGAGATAACAAAACCACAATATGAATCACCACAACGGGTGGATATTTTATTATCACAAATAGGGAAAAGTATGATCTTTACAAAATTAGATTTAAAAAACTCATTTTGGTTGATACCTTTACATGAAGATTCCAGAAAATACACAGGTTTTCAAGTAGATGGACAAGTATGGGAATTTTGTACGACACCATATGGACTTCAATCAAGTTCATCTGCATTAATCAGGGCTCTTAGAGAAATATTGGAAATCCATAGTACATTTTGTATATCATATATTGATGATATTCTAATTTTCAGTCAAGATGAACAACAGCATCTAGAGCATATTAAAATAATTATTGAAACATTGGATAAATTTGGTTTAAAATTAAATTTACACAAATGTAAATTTTTCCAAAATAATGTAAAGTTTTTAGGGTATAAGATCACTACAACAGGCATTACTATTGATATTGATAGATTAGAACAAATAAAGAAATTTCCTAGACCAAAAACATTAAAAGCATTAAGAGGGTTTTTGGGTATGATTAATTATTATTCAAAATTTGTGAAAAATTTAGCAGAAAAAGAAAGACCATTAATTGAATTATTAAGAAAAAAGGAAAAATTTGTATGGGATGTTAGAAGAATAGAAGCTTTTGAGAAAATTAAAAATGAGTTTTATAATAATATAGTTATTTATGTGCCAGATTTCAATATAGATTTTATTTTAAGAACAGATGCATCAGCATATTCTATAGCAGCAGAATTAGTACAAACTAGAGACGGGAAAGAATATCCAATTTGTTTTATTTCTAAAATATTAAAAGGAGCACAATTAAAATATACAGTGGCTGAAAAGGAAATGCTTGCAATTGTATATGCTTGTGAAAAATTAAATTATTGGCTAAGGGGAAATAAATTTATTATAGAAACTGATAATCAAAGTTTGTCGTTTATAAAAAACACACAATACAGTAACACGAGAATATAGAGATGGGGTTTGTTATTACAAGAGTTTCAATTTGATATTAGGTATAAACCTGGAAAATTAAATATTACAGCTGATTGTTTAAGTAGAAAGGACGAACCTACAGATAAAAAATTAACAGAATTAGTAATCTCTAATACTAAAAAGGAAAATTTTATTGTTGCTATAAATAAGTTGAAAAATGAACAAGGTTTATATTCGTTGGTAGAAATCAAAGATAGCCAGGAAAATTTAACAAATTTGAGGGATAAAGTTATTAAAATGGGTAATTTTAAGGGTTGTATAATGAAAAACAACTTGATTATTAAGGTCATTGCTGACAAAGAGTTATATTATATTGATACAAATTTAGCTGAAAAAATTTTGAAAAATTTACATGAAAATTATGGTCATATAGGGGTTAGAAAGCTATGGTTAATGTTCAGAGAAAATTATTTTACTTGTAAAGATATAACAATTATAAAGAAAATTTGTTCAAATTGTGAATTATGTATTTTGGGAAAATATAAGACATATAAGAATCAAAATATTGTTGAAAGTATAATTGTAAAAGAACCATTACAAATAGTAGCAATTGATTATTTATCCAATTTAATTAAGACACCTAGAGGTAATAAGAACATACTGGTTATGTATGATATTTTTTCTAAATTTGTTAAGTTTTACCCAACCAAACGAGTTAACAAGATAGAAACAATGAAGTGTATACTTTTGTATATGTAAGAAGTTGGTAAACCGCAGAGTATACTTACAGATAACGCATCATATTTCGTTAATGAAAGATTTTCAAAATTTTGTGAGAAAAAGGATATCAAATTGTTCCATACTTCTATAAGGCATCCACAGGCTAATCCTAGTGAAAGAATGATTCAAGAATGTTTAAAATTTTTGAGGATGGAGTATTACCAGAATCATTTGTGTTGGGATGAAGATCTAAAACATATTGAGAATTATAATAATTACGTACCAAATATTAATACTGAGAAACCACCAATTTTAATTTTAACAGGACAATATCCAAATAGGCCTTGGATTTTACACGAACAAGATTTAACAAGAATACGGGAAGAGACATATCATAAATTAAAAATCAGGGCAGAAAAGTATCAGAAGAGAATGAATAAGAAAATCAAGAAGAGGACTAAATTTAAAATAGGAGATTTAGTCATTTTGAAGACACCTAGGATTTCTAATTTAAAAAACAATGTGTGTGGGAAATTATTATTACCACATACAGGTCCATTTGAAATCAAGAAAATAATTGGAAATAATGTGTATGAATTGAAATATCCTGGAACGGATATTATTAGGGGAAAATTTCATTTAGATTTAATATTTTTATATACAAAAACTGATTAGAGAATGAAAATAAAAGTAAATTATAAACATATAGCCAATTAGTGAACGTTGAGGGTGCTAAAATACATACACTAACCAACTATGTTTACATGAAATGAGCAAATAACATTCTAAATACAATTGAGTATATAGTGAATAGAAATGTAACATATAAATAAAAAATTCAAAACAAATAAGAAAGATAAATGATTTCCAGAGTAAAAATAGGACATTTTAGAAAAAGTTTGAGTTGTGAGTTAAAACTTGTAGCTTATAGTTAATATAGTTTAAAGTATGCATGAAGAATGAATGGATTTTAGGATTAAGTATTGTGGTATACAAAAATTTTTAGAACATAAACAATTTAAAAGTTTTAATATCAGAAAACTTTTGAAATGTTTATGTGGGGGGGCAATATATCAGGTATACAAATAGAGTAGTTATAGAATTATAAATATCTGATAAGAATGTCCATATTTTCAATGCTGAAATTATCCAAACAAATAACCACTATAATATTGTTTTGAAGACAACGTATTCATAACATAATATAAAATGTGAACTTTACCTCAATAATTACCAATGAATAAATTATTATTGGATAAATGTAATCCATTTATCGATTCATATCTAGAATAAAATGTTGTAAACACAAAATATCACGATGACAGTTAAAAATGTTGGGTTAAAATTATTGTCAATGCCAATGGTTTAAATTAAATAAGAAGAGGAGTGTGAGATGTATGTGGTTATACAGCTATTTCGGTAAATATAAAGATTCCAATTGACATTTAAAAGAAAAGATTTCTTATAAATTTAAAAAAACTGTATCTGGTAAAAAAAATATATTTTATAATGTAGATTTAGTTCATACTATATGTAAAGAAGGTATAACAATTAATAAAGTCATTAAATTAAAATAGAAAGGAAATGTGATTGGTTCAAATGAATAATCTAAGTTGGATTAAACGTTTTATATATAAAAAAGGAATATCGATACCGGGTAACGGATAAATAGAGTTTTTTTTGGATTTTTTGACAAGTTTTTCACGAATTTTGGGATTCCAGAGAAAAATTATAAAAATCACACTTAAATCATATTAATTTGACGATTTTAAATAGATAATTAAACCAAACCAAAGTAGTAAATATTCTAAAAAGGAAAATATCAATTTTTGAAAATTTTTATTAAGACAACTTTGAAAGAAAGTAAGTAACAAGAGAAGCAGAAGTCAGATAAGAAACATTAAACAACAAGAAGCAGCATCAGGGTAATATAAAGTAAATTGTGAGAACAAAGGCGTCAATCAAAACGAAATAAATATACCACGGAACAAGAAATCAAAAGCATATAAGTCAGATAGTTAAACTAAACCAAAATAATAAATATAGAATTAAATAAATTGGCAAGAAAAGAAGTTAGGAGTGCAGCAGAAGGTACAAAAAAAAATCTTTTAACAACTAAAAGCAACGTTAACGTGAAGTGTGAGGGCAGAGACGTTGGTAAACAACGGAAGATTGCTGACGAACACATGCAGGGAATATGGGAATATCATTGGTAGAAAACGTCACAGACCAGAGATTAAAAGCATATACGAATCGGTAACTTAATAATTTATTTTCAAAATTTTAAAAGCTTATAAATTTCCCTGGAAAGCATTTATCATTTATATAAATAAATAAATAATTAAATATTCAATTTCAAATCCAAAATAATTAAAATCAATAATAAGAAAGGCTAAAGAAGACAAATTTGGACACATTTCAAAATTACAAAAATTCAATTTAATTGGTATACCTTCAGAATAAATTTCACTATAAAAAAAAATTGTGTCAAAGAAAGTATGAATGTGTTGTTTTTTCTTTAGTATTGTGTCTGTGTGTTATAGAAAAGTATTTAATTAAAAAAATATATATCAGCTATTTGTTTTATTCAAATTGCATCGATATTACAGATACAAACTAAAAACAAACTTAATAATAATATATATATATATATATATATATATATATATATATATATATATATATATATAAAAGAAATTCATGGGTAATTCACGCAAAATAAAGGGCTACTGAAACAGAGTGGTAACCGCGGACATGCATGTTTCTGGTTCATTTGCCTCTTCAGCACGGTATAACCCAATAAGGATGTGAAATTTGGGAGCAAAGATGTTAATATATATATATAAAAAAGGAAGTCGTTTTTTTCGACAGCGAAATATTAACTTTTAGCGAAGATTTCAGGTTTGCGGTCATAAGAAATAAAAAACTGTTTTTCTTATTTGCTCAATATTTCGCCATTATTTAATGGCTTTATCAGGAGCGAACTACAAGATTTATTGAATGAAACAATATAATAATAAAATATTTTAAAATTACTACTTACAGAAATTGGCGTCAGTTAATTAAAATGTATAAACAAAAGACGACACAACACGTTCAACACATTTTTAGACAGTAGGTACTTTTTAAAATTAAACATGTGGATAAAATTAAAAACTAGTTTTTTTGTTATATAAAGTGTAGAGACGAATTAGTTATAAGAAGATAAAACTAACTTACTTTTTAATTGTATAGGGTGATACTTAAATTTTATTTAGGATGTTACAATAGATATTACTCAGTTGATTGATGTCAGATTTATAATTTATGGTGTATTTTATTTGAATAATGTAGCACATTTCCAGAAATAACTTATTCGTATATCTGTTCTCTCCTTCTATTTTTATCAACATGTTTAATTTTAAAGTACCTATTGTCTGAAAATGTGATGAATGTTTTTACATTTACATTTTAAGTAACTGACGCCAATGTCTGTAAATAGTAAATTTCAAATATTTCATTATTATATTATTTCATACAATAAATCTTGTAGTTCGCTCTTGATCAAGCCATTAAATAATGTAGAAATATTGAGCAGATAAGAAAAACAGTTTTTTATTTCTTATGACCGCAAACCTGAAATCTGAAATAAATATGTGTGTGTGAGTGTGTGTGTGTGTGTGTGTGTGTGTGTGAGTGTGTGTGTGTGTGTGTGTGTGTGTGAGTGTGTGTGTGTGTGTGTGAGTGTGTGTGTGTGTGTGTGTGTGAGTGTGTGTGTGTGTGTGTGTGTGTGTGTGTGTGTGAGTGTGTGAGTGTGTGTGTGTGTGAGTGTGTGTGTGTGAGTGTGTGTGTGAGTGTGTGTGTGTGAGTGTGTGTGTGTGTGTGTGTGTGTGTGTGTGTGAGTGTGTGTGTGTGAGTGTGTGTGTGAGTGTGTGTGTGTGTGTGTGTGTGTGGGTGTGTGCGTGTGTGTGCGTGTGTGTGCGTGTGTGTGTGTGCGTGTGTGTGTGTGGGTGTGTGGGTGTGTGGGTGTGTGTGGGTGTGTGGGTGTGTGCGTGTGTGTGTGGGTTTCGGGTATCTTGTGAGGTAAACTCTCCACTACTCACCGAAGCTGCGAGGTCAATTTTTGTTACGAGGTCCAAAACTTGGACCTCGCATAAAGCAAACGTCATTGCAGTATTCGTCGTTATGCGATGAGTGTTTCTATACCTATAAAAGCTATATTTTAAAAATACCCCGTAACCACCTTCACTGGTTTTTTTCTAGTTCAGCGTATTTATGTCAGAGGGCATATAAACACACATACGCCCAGCATCAAATATTTTTGTGAGGTTCCTCTGATACACACCAAGACCTCTCATCATACCTTTAAATTGCCCTATATCGTATAATGTGTATATGCAGGACCTTCCAAGGTCTCGTAATGACTGAATCGTGTGTATAATTAAATAAATTAAGGACGTTATCATACCGAATTGAACTTTTAATTAGTTTGCATTGAGAATAATGTAATCCGACGTTCTCTGTTCTAACCTTCTTTTTTAATTTTTTCATTATAATATTGTTTACAGCGTTACAATCAAATCTCGTTGAACACTTTTTCAATAATTTTTAGTGTCATACAGTTGGCTATTGTATGTAGTGTATTTTTATTTTACTTTAACCTTGAAACAAATTATAAAATGGTCTAGCGTTATTCTAGCTAGCAAATTATTATATTAAATGGTCCTAAAGATAAATTTAAATAAATTATGTATCAAAAATATTAATTAATAAAGTACGTAGACGTTTATTCATCAATGATTTGTCAATTCTTTATTTTTACATTGTATAGGATCAATATGTGTGTATACATACCGTTCAAATTTTGGCATAAATTACCAGGTACCTATGTGAAGATATATTATAGAAATAATTCTGTTCTTGATATAATATAAATAGATCGCAAGCATATACGAAGAAGCTCTTTTTTAAACAAATGATCATCCTCTATCTGCTTAAATGAAAGTCTGTTTACAATGTACACAATTATTCGATCATAGTTTATCAAAAGTCAAAAGTGCCGATTAAAACCATCTGTGATCAGACCAATCAGAAATCTACAGAATTGCCAACATAAATTCAAATCACTCCTCCTAGTTTGAAAACAGGGATTATATAACTCTATTCTATTTAAAAAATTAAATAAATGCGAATTTTAAAAAATATTGTGAAAAACTTGTGTCACAATGACTTTGTGTAGTACCCGTGATTTGCGCAATTCACCGCTTCGTGGTTCGTTGCGCGAACTTCACTCTTACTACAAAACGAGTTATTGTGACACTTATTTTACAAATAGCTATTCTACCACTTTATCTTAATTTATAATATCGAAGCAACCTTGTCGGCGCTTATAAAAAAACACAAAATTCCTGGGTGGTACAAAACCTATATATTTTGAATATAACCTGAATTGGATGTTAATAAAATGTTAGAAATTTTATGTGGGTACTAAAAGGAAAAAATTTTTTGTCGCCCAGTACATCAAATTGTCAATCCCTTCATTACTATAATTTACAACTACACTGCACTAGTTATGAAAAATGAACTCCATCTCTCTAGGTCTAAAATTACTCCAACGAAAAATACTGAAGTTTGTGGCAATATAAAGAAACAGTAGTGTACCAAAAAGGATGACGTAAACAAAACGTTAAGTGATAGACTAACAGAAATACTTGTTCAAGTCATCTGCAGCTTTTTAACCATCTTTATTTTGTCACACAAAATAAAGTAGTGGTAGGTACGATATTTGGTTCCTGTGTAGTATTGTTAGCCACTGCGTTTCACATTTTATTGCACAAAAAAATGATTTGTTAGACTCATATTGCAGTGCCGTGCGACATACGATATTTTTTAAGATGTATAATAATAGTTTTCCGTAAGAAGTAAGAGATCTTAGTTTTAATCATTAATACAAAGAAAGCTTTATCAAAAAATATTTTCGGTGATTTTAATTAGCATATATTTGATGGTCCTGAAATGGCTATCATATTCAGCAAAAATAAAAACGTAAAAACGTTGTAAGTGTATATCATACAAGTTGTTGCGCGAAAAGTTTTGATCAGTAGTTTCTAGGTATGGAGTTATAGGAAAAATATAAAATTTTACCAAATTAGGTTATCGATTATACTGATTAGAAATGTAATATTTTCTCGAAATACATATTACCGAAATAGCGGAAGTCAATACCACCTCCATTGAGTTAAATGGAACTGGTATTTTTTATATTATTTTTAATGTCTTCTTTAAATTTCGAGTAAATTTCATGTAATTTGTGCTTTACCAAAAATTACTAGTTTTTGAGATATTCCAATTGTTTAAAATTTTTTGAGAAAAACAGTGGTGTTCCAAATAAATCACAATATTTCTGCAAATAAAAAGCTCTTGACTTATAATTTTTTATTAATAGAGTAATCAAGAAATGTTTGTTCTTTATACATTCAATTCGAACAATTTAAAACAACAACTCGCTTTTTCAAATGCAATACCCTGTATTTTGTATCAATTTCTTATTTAAATTTTTATTAACTTTTTGTTGTCACTAGCATTCCATATACCTACCTAAATCTAACTAGTTATGAGATATTTTAGGAGTTTGCTAAATATTTCAATATTAATAAAGCCTTAGCTATGATTTCCAATGTTTAAGGTGACATTTTGACAATTCTTTATGAAGTTATTTAATCTGAAATGTAACCCTAATCAATAGCCTAAAGGAGTTGTGAATTTTGAATATAAATAATATCTTTGACTGGGTATTTAGGATATCAACATAATTACATAATTTACATATGTTATAAATAACTAAACATAATAAAGAAATAAAGTTTTATAATAAGTGTTCAAATTAACAGGGTTTAAGTAAATTAACTGTCTCGACCCTTACTTCGTGGAATCTACTTATTTAACTGTTTTAAATGAAACTTACTGTTTCTAGATAATTCCACAATATATTGAAAAACTTTTAAATACTCTAAGAAAATTGACAATTGTTTCGATATAAGATATCATCGTCAGAATGACAGAAGTTACATTTCATTCGATGCCTATTAGATGTTTGATAATTTCTAAGGGTTTGGCCTAAATAGACAGCATTACACTCTGGACATTTAACTTTATATATACCAGACTTCTTTAATGGGGATATTTTTGTTTTTACATTTAACAATTTTGTACTCACATTACTTTCTGGTAATATTTCTAATAATATTTCAAAAATAATATCTTTAGCTACAAATACAACAATTTCTTTTACAACAGAAAGTTATGTGAGTACAAAACTGTTAAATGTAGAAACAAAAATATCCCCATTAAAGAAGTCTCGTATATATAAACTTAAATGTCCAGAGTGTAATGCTGTCTATTTGGATCAAACCCTGAGAAATTTTGAGAACAGATACAGTGAACATTTACGAGCAAATAGATTAACACAACCAGATAAGTCACACTACGCAAAACATCTACTTGACACCTAACACAGAACATATTTGTGATAAGAAACAAGAACTGGATTTCCTTGAAGAGTTAGAAATTAGAAGACACTTAAGAAACCCACAATATCAAGTTGTCAATGAACAGATCAATCTAGGGAGTTCTCCACTTTCAAATTGTCTTCTTAAGTGATAAATGTAAAGATCAGCAGCTATAGTTTTCCTGGTTTTCTATATCATTGCACAGTTATACTGATCTTAATTGGAAAAAGATATCCAGGATATCTCCATAGGGCTAGTAACATCTAAGCTTTAATATTTGTAATATCATACCTTCACCTTTTTTCTATTAACATATATTAAGTCAATCACTAGGTAGGTCACTTCTTGGTCTAGCCAAAATAATTATTAAACATCAAATAGGCATCGATTGAAATGTAACTTCTGTCATTCTGACAATTGTCAATTTTCTTAGAGGTTTTAAAAGTTTTCAATATATTGTAGAATTATCTAGAAACAGTAAGTTTCATTCAATACAGGGTTTAAGTACTTCTAAATTTGTTAATTCTTTTTAATTATGACTCGTAACTCTAGAAATATGGTCGGGTATTGGTGAATTGGAAGACAGTAACACTCTCTGCATCATATCTCTCTCGTAACGAGATTGGAAAATTTAATCTCAAATTAAAAAATCTAAAGGAGCCAAGTCAGAAGAACGAGCTGGTCGATGAAACTGACTCTAACGGACACTAATCGGTAGTTACATTCGCCAGAAATAATAAGATTTGTAAATCCTAAATTTTCCCTTACTTGCTATCAAACACAAATTTAAAAAAAAACTGTCACAACGTACCTAATGCATACATATAGAATTTAACAACTTATCACATCCACGGCCCACTTTTTGTTAAGATATTGTAATTTTTTTAACAAAATCATGAAGTATCTTAAAACTGGTTATATTTAGGTATAGGATTACAAGTAAATAAAAATATAAATGGAAATTTTATATAAAATACAGGGTGTTGAATTTGAAATAAACGAGTTAAAGTGGTTTTACATTGTAATTGAATGGTATGTCTAAAATGTATAAGAAAATAACATTTTAGGAGCAGATACCCTTTAATGCAGTCATATAATTCGTTGTACCAAACTCGGTAGCGTTATTGTTTCAAGGAATATCGTGATTTATTTAGGAATGTGTTTTTCTCAAAAGCATTTAAAACATTGAAATCTCTTAAAAACTGTTAATTTTTGGTATAGGACATGGTACATAAAATTTATTCTAAATGTGATAGAGAATTTAAAAATAAAATAAAAAATTCCAGGTTCTATTTAAAATAAGGGAATAGGAAATTCGTGGAAATATCACAATCCAAATCACTGTAATCGATAACGTAATATGGTAAAATTTTATATTTTACCAATCCCTAAAAACTTCTAATTAAAGTCTTCGTGCCACACCCATTGCTTCAGGTATGAAGCGAAATGTTTTTTTAAATTGCATTTAACTGCAATTATCCTGCGCTTGTCACACATATTAATACATAGATCTACAATTTGCCAACTATTACATAGGTATGTTATTTTATCATAAATATAGGCAATGGGCTAAAAGTAATTTATGATAGCAAAGAACGAAATATCCAATAATTTAATAACAACGGCACAACAAATGTTACACAAATGCTTGAATAAAAATTTGCCAAAACAAAATTAATTCAGTGCATATAATAACAACTATGGAAACTGTTTTATCGATGTCACAACAAAAAATTTCTGTAGTAGATTTTTTACGAGTTTGTGTCCTACGAATTCTGCATTAAAATCTGTTAGCTTTTGCCGTTGCCTAAAAACGAATTTATGTCTGTCTCCATCGCTACATATGAATGTAGAACTTTAAAAATCACAGAGCAGGCGACGAATATAGTTATTGTATGTATTTTAACTATAACTATTTTTTGGTCCGGGGTATCCTACATGTTGCCAATTTCCCTTTATGCTGCCATTGGAGTTGCAGGTGGGTAGCTGCTCATAGGGAAAAGTATTGTTTTTCTGGAAATCCATTTCGTTTAAAAATTGCACAAGATATTAATCAAATTAGACTTTATTATAACGTTGAAAAATATCGGAAACTATTTTATTTTTTTATATATTTTTAGTAAGAATGTTGACATCAATTTTCATTAAATTTTCTGAAACCTGATAACTTTTCCGATGTTTATTTATTTTGTTTGGAATATTTTTAAAATTATACCTCGGAAACATTTTGATTTATTGAGTTTATAAACAAGATTTTCTGTTACTAAATAGCATATTAATCTTTTTCTTTTCGTTCCACACATTTGCTATATCGAAACAAGACGCCACAGGTATTGTCCACCTTTAATAAATTTGTGATTTTTTATTGATAATAAAAAATA
Source organism: Galeruca laticollis (assembly GCA_963921935.1). Lineage (NCBI taxonomy): Eukaryota > Metazoa > Arthropoda > Insecta > Coleoptera > Chrysomelidae > Galeruca > Galeruca laticollis. Next base: position 28,295,799 of record OY998180.1, read on the forward strand.
TTTTCGTAACGTCCGTGTACTGTGTGTTCCTATTAGAATGGCTCTCGTCCATGTCGTTTATTATACAATTTCGGGAAAGAAATTTGGAGTTGTCTCGAGAAAAATTTGTAAATTATTAACAGACTTGTAGGTCTGCCGCTGGAGGGCGTAAATGAATATCAAAAATTAAAATTCTGTAAAATGTGGCAAATTAAGGGGCATTAAATATACGATCATGGTATTCTTAAATAAATTCTGCGCGTATTTGATTCCATAAATTTGCAAGTAAGAGGTTGGGGAGAGTGGGAACTTGTTATGAAAAAAACACCTCTAAGTCCAATTTAACTAATTGATATTTGTTAATTCAAACTTGTTGAAGTCAACTATTTCTCCAAGGTGAGAGTTATAATTTGGAAACTACGCATTAAGTAACGTGAACGCTGGAAGTCACTAGTTATTTTTTTTAATCTAGTTTTCTTTGGAAAATATTAAATGGAAGTATATAGTTCTAACCATGGATTATTAAAGTAAATCAAATTAGCAACAGAATGGTGAAAACTGCATGACAATATAATTTTCCTATACCGAAATATCTTAAGAAACGTGTAAATTTTAAGCAATTGCTTTAGAATACAGATTTCTCTCGTTCAATTGAACGGAATTTTAATTATTTAAATATTATTGTTACTGTCATCGGCAAACTGCGTTAAAGAAGTTAATGTGCAAATACATTAAAATAAGTAGTGGACCCTGAAAAGAGAACAAATGTTACAATATAACGAAAAAATTAAAATAACTAAGTGCCCCCGAAACACTCTGTATGGCGTTTCATATTCTTTCGAGTGGAGTAGTCTAGTTGCAAAAAGAAGCTCGTTCATTTGTCCTGTGTTTTTGTATCTCCACTTAAACCGGGTTACATTAACAGTAATATTGAAATAATTGAATTCCTTATCAATAGGACAAGGAAAGTCAATTTAGGGAGTCAAAAATTGTTAAATTCCTTTCAGTAGAACCAGAGTAATCTATATACAAAGGAAAACGCTTAAAACTTACATATTTCTCGAAATATCAAAAAAATATCTATATGCGGTTTTCATATTTTGTTGCTAATTTGGTTTACTTTAATAATCCATGATTAAAACTGTATACTTACATTTAATATTTTCCAAAGGAAACTAGATTAAACAAAATTAAATAGTGACCCCTAGTGCGCGCATTACTTATCGGGTTATTTCGAAATTATAACTCTTACATTGGTGGAAAAGAACTGATTTCAAAAAGACCAAGTTTGCCAATATCGATTAAGCAGTTCCGGACCATTTTTTTATAATTAGGTTTCCACTCTCCCCCATTTCTTATTTGCAAAGATACACTAAAGCTTAGAAAGTCTAATATACGCAGATTTTTTTGAAGAATAAAGTATTTAATTGGGCAATTTTCGTGAGTTTTTTTTGCATTCAATTACGCCCTCTAGCGATGGACCTCTAAGTATGAAAATAATTTCCAGGTTTTTCTCGAGGCAACTTTTGTTTTAAACATTTTTGCCCGAAGCTGTACTATAAACGGTTCCTGAGATATGTACAACAGTCATTCTTATTGGGGCACCCGGTACATCGTATTCATATAAAATGGTGCTGTTTCTCAATTCGACGTCATGATCAGCTTTATCAATTGTCAAGTGGGAACAAATTTACATGAAAGATAATTTAATATTTTATTTTCTCGCCAATACTAAGAAAAGGTAGTGAAATTATTGAGAAATATATAAACATAATTTTTAAGACCTCTTCAACCCCGAATTAAGTTAACTGCTTGTGAGTACAAGGTCATAGTAAAAATCTCAGTTGATCCACTGGCAACACTGTTACTAATCTAAGCGCCGTATGTAGCAAGTTTGTTTCCAAGTACAACAAATGCAGCCTCTATACACCCCTGCAAACCACCTTTAAAATGTTTTAGGGGGTCCTATCTCTAATACATTTGTACCTCGGTTATAAACTACAATTGACTTTCCTTGCCTTATTATATTAATAATAATTTCAATATTACTGTTAAGGAAGTTAAAGTAGAAATATATAATGTTTGTTTTTTCTGGCCCACTACTTGTTTTTACATATTTCAACTCTAACTTCCTTAACGCCGTTTCCCAATAACATCGATATAATAATTGAAATTATCATAAAGTCAACTTTAATTCGTTCCAATTTGTTAAAATCCGTTCCGAACCCACAACCATAGTAGGTAATCTATATTCAAAGGGAAATAATTAAAATTTACACGTTTTTGAAAATATTTCGGGATAGGAAAAAAATATCGATATGCGGTGTTCGGTATTCTGTTCTAATTAAGTCTACTTTTATAATTCCCGATTAAAATTGCATACACCTATGTAATATTTTCCAAAAATAACTATATCTAAAAAACAAAGTCAATAACGTGCATGTTACTCAATAGATTATGTCGAAATTATTACTCTTACATAATTTATGTTTATGGAAAACAGATGTTTTCAAGGAGACTAAATTTGCAGCAATCGGTTAAGTAGAACCCGAGTAAAGGGCAAAGTTCCCACTCTCCCAACAATTTTTTTATGAATGCGTTGATTGTTTTTGTTATGCCCCTTAATCGGGTTAATTCTATAAAATTTGGCTTTTTAAATTTTTTTTATCCAATTACGCCCTCTAGCGGTAGACAGAAACTTTTGTTATATTTTTTCGCACAGTTGTACTATTAACTGTTTCTGATATATGGTCGAGAGCCATTCTTATGGGGACACTCGGTACGTATGTAGTTTTCATAACATAAAATCTTAAACGCTGAAATCAATCATACTTAGAACAATTCGGTAATGGAATGAATGACAAAAGGTCAAAGGGAGCTAGCTATCTGCTATTTTTTTCAAAATGAGTTAAGGGTTATGATGTTGGTTGATTGAAATTTATATTCTCATGAAAAATGTGTTTGGATTAGACCGCAGGATTACCAGCCACTACAGTGGACGCTGCGTCCGAAAGGGTTAAGTATTAGCAAAATAATCTATTAGATATTTTAAATCTAATTTAGCTGCGATATTATATTCTATATTTAAACTAGATAGATCACGCAACCTTTGTTCGTTCATTATTGACCTAATGCAATTTTTCAACATTTTAAAATTACTAGAGAATATTTCCTATTGCGCAACAGATATAGAACATGTAGGGTAACAAATAGAAGAAACATAACATAAACTTCAAGAAAAACAACTTACATATACGAATATTTATTAATAACTATTTCGAAAAGTTCCCTCTTTTTCATTTTTTTTTTGATGTCAGCTTTAACTAGTTCAAGGAACATAGCATACTGATTGACAACACCGTTAGTAAAAATGTCTCCATATTTTTGAAATACGCATTGTTGCAACAAATAATATTCATTTGATTTTTCAAGCATATCATTAAGTTCTAAGAAGACAAAAGATGTTTTGATTGATTGCGTAGCAGAAAACTTCGGTTCAATTTGATTGTTAGTGATATCAATTGAATAATAATATACCTGGACTTTGAAGTATTCTCCTCTATTATCAAATGGGTATTCCAAAGCAAGCTTAACAATTTGTTTCGGCACTTTTAGTTGCCTTTTAAATTGAATTACTGGCTCTATATTCCATTTAATTGTAACAGTTTTGGCTTCAGATATTATATCATTATATCATATTATAAGGTATCTTGTGCGTCGCCAAGATCGATATCAATTCTTTGTAAAAATACATGGTTTACTTAAAATAAAGTTTTGAACGTAAACGCTATTTCCTACTTTTGGAACCATAATTGTTTCCAAAAGCCTTCTTCCAGAATAAGGGAGTCCCACTCAGCCCAATATGACTTGAACAATGGCGAATATTCCGATGCCTCTTGCCATCTAGGTTGTCGATTTTCTTCCTTCTAATGCCGGATCTTCTTAAAGAGAGAATCGTTCTCCTCTTATTTTCTAATTCTTCTAGAAAACAAGTCGGCATTTCGGCGACACACACCAGCTGGATGTTCGATGTGAAAATCGAACTCTGAAGTTTTAGAGTATTTTTTCCATAAGTTTATAAAATGTCGCTTGTGCATTACATAGCCTGAATGGCATTACATAGCCTGAATGGCATAGCCATATCCCAGATCCGGTGGTAAACGCTGTTTCTTTTTTGTCATTTGGTCTATTTCCACTTGCCATTAACCAAACTTCAAGTTCAAGGTGAAAACCAGTTTTTCAATGTATTCCGCGTATCGTAATTTTATAAACATGAACAAGGATTCTAGCCAGCGAGATACTGCAGGTGAATAACACTGATAAAAATAATATGTATTTTTGAAAAGCAACAACGGATTGTTCACAGAACACTAATCCCACGCTCAAGTAGAGGCTTCATAATATTAACAGCATAAGTCATTATATTATACGTTACATTTCAAATATCAATAATAAAATTGTTTCAAATATTTATTAAAAGACCACGTAACATCGATTAAGGGTGTATATGTTACTTACACATATGTTTGCGTCACTAGGACCTCTCATGTCCTCGTGAAATTGGATTCAATTAACTCAAACCTCGTAGCAATGTAAAAATGTGGAGACCTCACAAAGATAGTTTCCTACTGATGAAAAATATTTTTTTGGAGTGTTTGCAGTGTGTACCAACATATTCGAAAATACGAAGTTAGAATAAGGAGTGTTTGATGATTTGTTTATTTATAAATTAGTTTTTTAGGGTGGACCTCGTAACATATCCTAGATAGCAAATACCTCTCAAGACCCCCCAGCCCAGTATAGGTGTGTGTGTGTGTGTGTGTGTGTGTGTGTGTGTGTGTGTGTGTGTGTGTGTGTGTGTGTGTGTGTGTGTGTGTGTGTGTGTGTGTGTGTGTGTGTGTGTGTGTGTGTGTGTGTGTGTGTGTGTGTGTGTGTGTGTGTGTGTGTGTGTGTGTGTGTGTGTGTGTGTGTGTGTGTGTGTGTGTGTGTGTGTGTGTGTGTGTGTGTGTGTGTGTGTGTGTGTGTGTGTGTGTGTGTGTGTGTGTGTGTGTGTGTGTGTGTGTGTGTGTGTGTGTGTGTGTGTGTGTGTGTGTGTGTGTGTGTGTGTGTGTGTGTGTGTGTGTGTGTGTGTGTGTGTGTGTGTGTGTGTGTGTGTGTGTGTGTGTGTGTGTGTGTGTGTGTGTGTGTGTGTGTGTGTGTGTGTGTGTGTGTGTGTGTGTGTGTGTGTGTGTGTGTGTGTGTGTGTGTGTGTGTGTGTGTGTGTGTGTGTGTGTGTGTGTGTGTGTGTGTGTGTGTGTGTGTGTGTGTGTGTGTGTGTGTGTGTGTGTGTGTGTGTGTGTGTGTGTGTGTGTGTGTGTGTGTGTGTGTGTGTGTGTGTGTGTGTGTGTGTGTGTGTGTGTGTGTGTGTGTGTGTGTGTGTGTGTGTGTGTGTGTGTGTGTGTGTGTGTGTGTGTGTGTGTGTGTGTGTGTGTGTGTGTGTGTGTGTGTGTGTGTGTGTGTGTGTGTGTGTGTGTGTGTGTGTGTGTGTGTGTGTGTGTGTGTGTGTGTGTGTGTGTGTGTGTGTGTGTGTGTGTGTGTGTGTGTGTGTGTGTGTGTGTGTGTGTGTGTGTGTGTGTGTGTGTGTGTGTGTGTGTGTGTGTGTGTGTGTGTGTGTGTGTGTGTGTGTGTGTGTGTGTGTGTGTGTGTGTGTGTGTGTGTGTGTGTGTGTGTGTGTGTGTGTGTGTGTGTGTGTGTGTGTGTGTGTGTGTGTGTGTGTGTGTGTGTGTGTGTGTGTGTGTGTGTGTGTGTGTGTGTGTGTGTGTGTGTGTGTGTGTGTGTGTGTGTGTGTGTGTGTGTGTGTGTGTGTGTGTGTGTGTGTGTGTGTGTGTGTGTGTGTGTGTGTGTGTGTGTGTGTGTGTGTGTGTGTGTGTGTGTGTGTGTGTGTGTGTGTGTGTGTGTGTGTGTGTGTGTGTGTGTGTGTGTGTGTGTGTGTGTGTGTGTGTGTGTGTGTGTGTGTGTGTGTGTGTGTGTGTGTGTGTGTGTGTGTGTGTGTGTGTGTGTGTGTGTGTGTGTGTGTGTGTGTGTGTGTGTGTGTGTGTGTGTGTGTGTGTGTGTGTGTGTGTGTGTGTGTGTGTGTGTGTGTGTGTGTGTGTGTGTGTGTGTGTGTGTGTGTGTGTGTGTGTGTGTGTGTGTGTGTGTGTATGTGTATTCGTCCGGGGGGTCTTATAAGGACATAAGCCAAATTTTCAACGGGTTTGTGAGGACATTTTTTCAAGCGAGGACCTGTGTGTAGTCCTCACATATAAATGTCCTCATAAGATTGCTGAGAATTGTATTTTTGCTCGGCCGACAATGTAATTCATATGGGATTTGCAAAGTCCTCATAACAGTATTGAGTGGTGTAAATTTAGTTCACGGTTTCTCTCACCTCGAGGCGCCCCGATCATTTGGTGTGTGATAGTTTGAGTATCTTTCTATCTTTGCGAGGACGTCGAGGAAACACTCGAAACACTCGAGTGTTTTCTCGGCGTCCTCGCAAGCAATAAAATGTACTGTAAGAAATAAATAAAATTGCGAACGCCAGTGTAGGTTCGTGAATTAAGCAATGCGGAAATAGTTGTGCAACTACTTTCCCACTATACTTTTTCTACGACTTCAAATTAATAAAAAAACTAACTTCCAGTTTTTATCACGGGTGTGAAGCTAGCAACATACACTGAGAAAAAGTGATTCTTGAAGATTTAAAATTTTATTATATACGTATCAAACAAGAAATTTCTATTTTTGAAATTTACAACATTTACATTAGTGTTAACTAAAATCACATGAACATTTGACAAAACATAATAATGACTCACGAATAGTCCAATTTATTAAAAATACTAACAATTCCGTAAATCCAGAATGTAGATTGATACTGAATACAGGATTCTTAAAAATAAAAAAAATTCTTATATTCGTTTTAAACAAAAAATTTCTAATTTATTTTTATTATTAACAACATTTACATCACATTAGTGAACTAAAATAGTACCCATGATAATTTGACAAAATATAAGTAAATTAATGTCTCGCCAATAGTGCAATTCATTAAATATACTAAAAATTATGTAAATCCAAAATGTAGATTGATACTGAATACAGGATTCTTAAAAATTGAAAAAATTCTTATATACGTTTTAAACAAGAAATTTCTAATTTATTTTTATTATTTACATCTACATCACATAAGTGAACTAAAATAGTACCCGTGAAAATTTGACAAAATATAAGTAAATCAATGACTCGCCAATAGTGCAATTCATTAAAAATACTAACAATTCTGTAAATCCAAAATGTACATTGATACTGAATACAGGATTCTTCAAATTCTGAAATTTTATTAAATTCGGTTCAAACAAGGAATTTCTCATTTATTTTTAATATTACCAACATTTACATCACAAGTGTTAACTAAAATAATAATAATAATAATAATAACATCCATGAAAATTTGACAAATAAGGAAATTAATGACACACCAATAGTGTCATTTATTAAAAATACTAACAATTCTGTAAATGAAAAATATAGAGTGATACTGAATAAAGGATTTTTGAAAATTTTGAATTTTATTATCCACGTTTTAAACAAGAAATTTCTATTTCTATTATCTAGAACATTTACATTACATTAGTGTTAACTAAAAGGATACTTATGAAAATTTGACAAAATATAAGGAAATTAATGACTCAGCAATAGTGCAATTTATTGAATAACTCACAATTCTGTAAATCGAAAATGAAGAGTGATACTGAATATAGGATACAATGACAAATAAATCAATAAACTCTAAAACACACATCATATATTTGGTGCCATTGTCGAATTAAAGAATGTAAAGCTCAAATTGTTTTTCAGAATAAATGGAAAAACAAGCTACTGGGACTTTTTTTTAATTTTTCTCACGAGAAAATCTTTAATTTGACTCCAGGTACGATTTTGAAGTTTATTACCTTTTTCCTGTAAAAATACTGGAATAATTTTTTTTCCTGGAACTGAATTAGCGCTTAAATAATTTGAAAAATATTGGAGGGTAATATGAACTTCAGTGTCAGTCCATGCTTTTTTTTGGACAATTTTTCTTTTTTGATATTTATTTTCAGTTCGTTTAGGTGTGGTCAAACTATTAAGTGGCACATTTACATGTGAACTTGGAATATTTTGAAGTTCACGAAATTGAAAATTGTCTTCATCAGTCATATTATTTTCATGTATTATGGTGTCTTCCCCTTCAATATCCTCTTCATCTAAAATATCTTCAGCTTCTATTGTTATTTCTTCTAAACTCTTTCCTTTCATACCTTCAATGTTTCCTTTTTCCATATTAAGTAAAATTTTACTAATTTTTGCTAATTGTATAGTTTCATCTGAAAGCCTATAGTACTCTCTATGTACGCGTATATCATGTCCCATGAATTGGGCAAGAGAATAGAGTTCATTGTCCTTTAAATTCAAAAGTTGAGACATTACCGCGATATGTTTTCGAAGGCGTGTCGAGGTAATTGTTTCGGGAGCACCACAGCCTGCAAGTCGACTATATTTTTGTAGTGATTTGTGGGCAAAATAGTGTCCGCCAATATTTTTGAGAGATGGAAATAAATATTTATTCGTCACGTCCACTCCACATTCCTCACGTCTGGCATTCATTAAAGAAATATTTCTTTGCAAACTTTCAGTTAAAATCACTGGTACACCACGTCCTCTTTTACCTTTTATTATTAGACGCACAAGCGTCTTGGTCAACTCCTTTTCTATCTCAGTTAACGTTGAATACACATCAGACTCCGTATTTGCACTACAAGCTTTTTGATATTCTGAAAGTTGCATATATTGTACTTCTCCCACCCTTCTTCGATTCAATATGATTACAGAAACTAACGTTATTTCGGAAAGTTCTGCAAAAATAGTACTGTCAGCCCTGGCCTGCAGTAACATAAATAATCTTTCACTTTCTGTGGATAAAAAGTTATTGAGAATTTGTATGTCTTTAGCAAACGGAATTGTTTTTGTGTTATTCCATTTTCGCTCATTTAGAGTTCTGTATGCGTGGCAAGTTACTTCTCGGGCCCATTTAGATTCCAAAATTGCCAAGAAGGCATCTAATTTAGGGATCTCTTGTCGTAAAATACTGTCTTCTAAATAATCGCCTTTTAAAATATAAGTACATTTTTTTATACTCATGCCAATCTTTAGCGCAAGTGAAGGAGATAAAAACGTACTTGTGACTTCGTTGAATCCGGCAACTTTCTTGACAGAATTCTTAAAAAGTTTATATTGTTTTGGGGATATTAGTTGTTTCAGCTTAGTTATAGCTGGATTTAAGTCAGTAGCGGCTAACAGTAATCTACCTAGTTCCCTGCAACGGTCAATTATTGATCTATAATAACGCGTATCGTGACCCAATCTTGCAAATTCCGATTCCCCAAACATTAGTATTAACTGGTCATAACGTATTGTCTTGAATATATTGTCGCCAGACATTTTAGATAAAATATTTTCTTTAAATCTAGTCGATACGTTAGGACCAACAGGCAACATTAACATGCTCAAAGCTCTTACGTTCCGATTAACTTTTTCTGTTCTTTTTCCAACTCTAAAAGAACATTTCTTCTGATGCAGTGCCAAGTTTGGATAACATTTGCTTACAATATTCACATGGCAAATAATTTTCTAAAGCTTTCGTATTATTAGAACGACATCTACGTTTGGGCATAACTTCACCTTCTCCAGACTGTATTGCAATAGAATTTCGTAAAAACGCTCCTCGATTTTGAAGTGCAGTAATCATTTTGGTTCGCTCTTCGCTTTTCTTATCCAAACTTAATATTTGGTCTACCTCCAGTTGGCTTGAATGACAAGTATACCAGTGCCTTGGCAATTTTTTGAAAAACTTTTTGCAAAATTCACAGTAAAAATTTTTATCCCATCTTCTCTTGCTTCCCTTCTCTTCTTTCATGGAAGAGAGGGCCAACTGAGGTAAAAAAGTAGCATTGTTTTCCATAGAACTACATGGAGTGTTAAGATTCCAACTGGATATTGAACAATCTGTTTCTTCGTTTTTGTTATGTGTTACAGACGTTGTAAGTTTTGAAGAATTAGGCTGCTTACAAATCTCTAAACTGCTAGAGTTCTCGTCCGAAAATTTAGGTTGGTATTCATCTTCACTATCCACTTGAAAAATATATGGTTCGCTGGAGTTTTCGTTTTCATCAATCAAACTATTCATTTTGTCGTACTGACTTGGAGTGCTAGATGCCAATTCTGTATATATTGGGTTTTCGACATCGGTAGAAAAATTCTGTAGTTCATTGTCAGTAACCTGACGTATGATTGAATAATCAAGTTCTGTAAGACTTAATTGAGAGACTGATGGCAAAAGTAAACTTGATCCTTCATTTAAATTGACAGACGTATTATTACTCTCCGTTTTCCTTCCTTCCTTGTAATTTATACTTTCAACTTTTTTATCATTTTTTACTTCATCCTCATTTACATTTTTATGACCAATTCCAACTTCTTTGACAGTTAAATGTTCAGGTCCAAATACTTTGTGATTTATATCAACACCTTCATTTCCTTGAGAGACTGATGGCAAAAGTAAACTTGATCCTTCATTTAAATTGACAGACGCATTATTACTCTCCGTTTTCCCTTGAACTTGTTTATCATGTGTATCTTCAACTTCTTTGTAATTTATACTCTCAACTTTTTTATCATTTTTTACTTCATCCTCATTTACATTTTTATGACCAATTCCAACTTCTTTGACAGTTAAATGTGCAGGTCCAAATACTTTGTGATTTATATCAACACCTTCATTTCCATTTTTGTCTTCAACTTCTTTGTCTCTGAAATGGTAATTAAATTAAATAGCTATTGTGTAACTAGTGCAAAAGTACATGCTGATCAACTTATATTCCGGAGTTTAACAACTCCAGTATATTGAGAGGTATGAAAAAAGATTTATATAAAAGTTATAGATACATTCAACTGTACATTTTGAAATTATTGTGTAATATACATAGCATGTCAGAAATTATATTTTTTCAAATGGAACACCCTATGTATTTTCACATTTTTAAATTCTTATCAACGAACTGATTCCAAAAATGTATGATACTTACCACCTACAATGTATAGTATATATTTCTGTGATTTTAGGTAGTAGCCAAAGAGTTGAAAATCAAGAGAAACGGCTTACATGTCCCTATCCTAACTTTCCGAGATGTATACAGTGGTATACCAATATGTCCAAGAGTATGAATATATTTGCTTTTGATCATCCTTATGAAATTTTTATATAATAATAGGAACAAGGAAGCAGTTTTTCTTGATTTTCAACCGTTTGGTTAATAGAGCTACCTAAAGTAAAATATGGCCGTAGATCCTATACTATAGACACTAGACTGTAAGTATGATATATTTTTGGAATAAGCATCTATGATCGAATTATCTTTTTATTTCAGATTTTCTTGAATTAAAAAGTATTTTATAATACTTACAAGAAATAATACTAATTCATAGAATATTTGTTTAAACAAATGAATTAATGAATACAACATAATGTTTATATAAAAACTATTGTTACTAGTTAATGCTTGACTAAAATCTACCCAGGTTCTGAAATAAAACACGAGTTTGGTGTGCAAATAATAATATAAATAAAAAAGTAAATAACTAGTTTTATAAATATGACGTTAGCTATTTATTCCTATAAATATATTGAATTTATTCAAAAATCCCTTAATTCAAAAAAATAATTGTTCATATCATCCTGTATAATAAATTATTTTGTAAAGAATACGCGATTTCAAAACACTTCTAAATCGTTGAAGTTATTTCCGATTTCAACATGATTATATTTAATTAACAATATTTGAGCTGAGAAATATATGAACTCGGCTTTGCCAATTTTTGGACCAGAAAAAAATAATTTTGAAGTTGATTGTTGACTTCGAAAGTGTTAAGTTTAAGTAGAAAAATAGCTTTTTCAAAATAAAAGAACGGTGACAGCTTCTTAGTTGAATGAGGTAAGGACCACATTTATTTATAACACAGTATTTAGATTTTTTTCTGAATGAGAAATCAGCCGAAAATTGTTCAGAAAACATTTGTTAAAATCTATCTATTTCATTCAAATGATTATTTAATTTTAATTCATTTTATTTTAAAGTCATCTTATTTGATTTATCATCAGTTCCATTGAAGTGTGACCTGATATTCTTAAATACACTCTTTTAAATAATGAAATTAAATTTTTATTTTTATTTAGGTTAGTGAGTAGATACAACACTTCTTTCAGCCAAATTACCCAAGGTGTACCTAAGGTGGTACAGATTCCTTTTGGATAAGGAAGTTGATCTGAGCTTCTGGAAATCCGCTTTGGCTAGAGCACACGCTTAGTACAAGAGGATTATTATCATGGTCCCAGCATCATTGTGCGGCCCCCTGGCTAGTAACTTACTTTTTTGAGTTAATTTTAATATACTGAAATTACAAAAGAGAATAAATTTGTAATCAATAGAATATCAGAGTATTTTTTGAACTACTAAACTTCTGGCACATTGTATGGCATTTTTACTTAAAAATGTGTTACTAATTACACGATCGTAAAAATAAATTAGTAGAATTTCTATAAGTTACTAAAGTCTTTGAAAATAATATAATTTAGATGCTGCATTTATTACTTACGTTTTCAATAATGTCTTCGAACATATTATAGCTTGCCTAGCAGACTTCATTTCTGTTTCATCTGGAAATATAGAATGTGTCTTTAGCAAAAGAAAATACTTAACTGATTATGAAAGTTATTGAGATAATCCTAAATAATAAACTAGTATAGTACTTCTATTCCCTATATGAAATATGAAAAAATTAAAGCGGGGTGCCGCATATTGCCGTTTTGTCCCTTACTATTTGTCTCCATGGTTCAAACATTTGAAAATATGGACAAATACGCTCTAAAAAATACAGTCGCCAATTTCAGCTCTGCCCACCGATACGGCAATGTAAGCCATACCGCTAACTCGGCCCAATGGCTGAGGAGGTCAATGTAGCAAAAATATTTACGCAATGAAAGGTTTTCACTCCTTTTATTTGTTATATTATAAAAAACTACTCTCACAAAATTTTCATCAAATTATGTTATGAAAGAATGGATAGTTACGTTTATCTGTTTCTAGATTGTGCTCTACCCGTGGCAGGGTATAACACTGCGCAGCGATGTTTAGATGGGAATGAACCGTATAGATTTAAAATAATTGTCAAACATAAGTGAAAAAAGTTAGACATAAAACTATATAACCTTTAACCTTTCCAGGACAACGTGCATTAGTATAACACAAAAGTTAACGTCGATGCTATAGACCGTGTTCCCAATATGATAGAAATTGATTTATAAATTTTGAGAAATAATATTATACAGTAATTTTACATTGATATTTAATGGAAAAGAGTAACTGGAAAAAATATCAGGAATAAATTCCTAATACATAAAAAAAGAAAGTTTTATATGGTTGTGACCATGCACCGCCAGCGGCTTTACGTCCATATATGCGGTGCATTATTTATAGGTCGTATTTGGTTCAAAACAAACATATAGCGGTTTATAATAAGCAGTGTTGCCAATGATGGATAATTATCTCAATATAATATTATATCAATAATACGTTGTTTTTTGTCTGTTATTATAGGATGTAGTCAATATTTACGATTTTTTTTTTTTAATTTTCATATGCAGCAAATATGCTTCCGTTAAAAAAATAGTTTGTTATTACTTTCATCCGAATACAATTTTAAACTGAAATAGTAGTGGCAACAATGGATTGGACAATTTTCAAATATGTTGGTTTACAGCCGTAAGTTGCGCTGCGTATATTTTTATAGTGCAGCCGCCTAGGCGGCGTGAGCCTCTTCATCTGTCTTTAGCCTAAGAGCTTTAACCACGCCGCGAGTAAAAAAACATATTCACATTTTTTTTCTATTGTCATACTTTGCATTGGGGGACGATCTCGAATTATTGATATTTTTTCGAAAACATTTGAATATATTCTAGATTCGTTACACAAATTTCTATCATCTTACAAATATATCCCTAAAATTTCATCCAAAATAAAGTCACAAAATTTTATTGAAATTTTGTCAGGATAAAGCTGTTTTTTTATTCTGCGTATCTTATGTTTGAAACGTTTTTTCGTAAAAAGTATACATTCTGATTTGTCACATTTTCATCAATTAAATTATTGATAACTTTTGTTTACATTACTTTACCGAGAAAAGACAAACATATACGGACTTGGCGATAAAAAAAACATTACAACAGACTGCATTATCTCATTCCGCTCTCATTTCCTACTCAATGTCTCCTAAACGAACGGATTTGTATTGTATTTACAATATTTGAAATAAAGTTCCTAAATTGTATCTACTATTGTGGGAATTAGCAGGAATAGGACGTGCAATGAAACAGGTTTCTTTACTTAATTTGTCGACTTTTCAACGTATAGTTTCGCCTTACAAAAAATAAGTCAAAGGCACTAAACACTGTTATGAATAAACACAGAAGTCAAATGGGTATTAATTTTTAAAATTTTTATTGTCGTTTAATAGAAATACCAACATTACACGCCGAAACATGGATAAACTAAGTAAACAAACTTGTTTCAGTCAACATTCCCGCCTGCAATACAGGATTGAGGAGAGAAATATATTTACTAATTACTACTAATTACCTCCACTTGCTTTGATTAATGCCCGGTACCATTTTCTATCAGCTGGCCATTTACACCAAAACGAACCTTTATTATCCTTTTTAATTTGATTGGAAGTACAGACCAACCATATCCCATCTTCAACAAATTGAACTAGATGCCATTTATCTGTAAAATTGTAACATTATAAGCTAATATAGGTACATTATCATAAACTGTTCAATCTTCCTAAATTCTGAAATACATAACTTACCTTTGGTTTGATTTTCACTGTTACAACGAGCACGTGTAGATCTCATTTTTATGGATAGTCAACTAAAACTAAAGAATATTTGTTCATCCCCAAGTTATATTTTCGCATAAGTGGAACGCGGTCACAATAAGGTCCTCATAAAAGCGGTAACTCACTTAGCACACCCACTAATAACTATGCAGAAATAAGGAATAATAACTTTCTTGTTCTAAATAATACGCATTAGATTTTAAAAGTTTCATTCACAACGCGAGTAGATGAATTTCAAACGATTATCTAATTCACCTTGACTGTACCAACGTTGCCAAATGTTTCGTTGCCGCGGGAAAATTTAAAATCCTACTGAACATTGGACGCACTGAATTATGTAGTAATATTATACCTAATAGACGTAATATATTAAATAATTTTACATCGGTTTCAGTGCGCATGATATGAATCATTTACATATTATATACAAATATTTATTTTTCATAATACTGGTGATCGCCGTATGGCAAATCTGATTTACAAATAATGAAGCTATCGGTTCTATGTTTGAGGTTTTTTGCATAGAAGCTCTGTTCAAAATATTGTGAAGAAGTTTGCACCTCATGTGGTGTTTGC